>MU226003.1:4478901-4519661 GCA_018584345.1 Thuja plicata | reverse complement strand
AACCCGAACCCAAACCCCTTTTCAAAATTTTGGCGAACCGGCGAACCGGTTCTTCGAACCCGAACCCGAATTCGAACCCGAACCGGCATCCTAGATTTTATCACAAGAAGTGGGCCCCACATGGACTAGGGTTGAAAAACGACACACTAAACAATATTATAATGTTGTGGTTTTTTTTAAAATTACTTTATTTGTGTGCTTTGACAGGGGACGCCCGTGCGTCCCCGTTCTCCATCGGGGACTCTTTTGCGTTCCCTGTCCCCAAAGGGGGACGTGGGGACGTCCCCGCGTCCCCTACGAAATGGTGGCCGATGGGTGGCGCCGCTGGAAACGGTTTCCCCCCATCCTGGGTGCGTCCCCGTCCCAGGTGCGTTGGGGATTTTTGGGGGGGATGCGTCCCCGTGTTACACTGCTACTTATGCATTAAATCCGAAGTGGTACATGCCTAGGCCTAGTAGAGTTGCACCGATTCAGGATGAGGAGGTGAAGGCAAGGTTCTTCAGGTGCATTGATAAGATGTATGATGCTGATACTACTGGCAAGATTCGCACTGAGTGGACAAAATTTGCCACTCTTAGGGGTTATTCGGATGCGACGAAGATGGATAGAGGAACTATGGCATAGAAGGACCTGATTTTGTGGTGGAACTATCATGGACAAAATCAAAGAGTACCACACTGGCCATTTGTCTGCTATCTCAGGTTTCTAGTTCTGCAATTGCAAAAAGGAATTGGTCTACTTATAAGTTCACCCTCTCTCTTAAGAGGAACAAAATTACCTTTAGGAGAGCAGAGAAGCTAGTGGTTGTACATAGTGCCTTGCGTCTCGTTGACCACAAGACACGTGTATACGAGGAGAGTACTGTAGCACGATGGGATGCACAACTAGAGGAGCCATCATAGATTGATGAGGATCACGATGTTGTGGCCTTAGATATAGGGTTGGTTGGTGTTCCTTTGGCGGATCTTGACCATGAGGAGTCCAATAGTTCCAGCGATGAGGAGTTTGCCTTGAGGAATGATTAGAGACCTCCCTTCACTACGTTTTGACATTTTGTACTTATTTTGATATCTTGCTACTCATTGTAATCGTCTTTATGATATTTTCAATATAATAGAAATCTTCCATTCGGTGATTTGAAAATTTCATTTGTCAAATTGAAATTTTATTAACTATTCTTAGTTCTATTGATACTCAATGTTCAAGTATTTAATATTTGCAATTTTGCTATTTTACTTCTTATACATCTTTTTATAACTAGCATTTCAAGTACTATATGTATAGTATATACTATATACAACACCGCCCCCCTTGCTGCCATACTGCCGCCATCCCCAAACTTAGACCCTTTGTCCCCTCATCTTGGGAACCCATGCCGACATCCCCCTGTCCCCTATCCTTGATGGGCGGTGGAACACTATACCAATGTAATTGTAAATTTATACTTTACTAACTTCCATGTACCATTTTTAATTTTGGTCTTATAGTCAATTATTTCTCAAGCATAGTTTGAAAGCTTTGCAATTACTCTCTGACTTGCGGAGTACTATCTGTATTTTTGCTCTGCGAGTATTTACAAGTTTAACTCTCGTAGTTTTATAGTCATAGACACAAGAAAACATGATAAAAATGTCAATACGAGTAAAATGCTGGTTAAAAGTTAAAACTCATTTTTCACATGTTTTTTGGTTATAAAACCATGCATTTTCTCTTTTGAGATGCCAATTTTTAATTTAATACATTTTGTAATTGAATTTTGCAAAAAAAATATGTTTTTTAAGAAATTTTAAGTTTTAGTACCCTCAAAGTTGCTGGGTTTTTGTCGAATAAATTTTTTTGGGCTTGCCAAATACTCTCCGAGTGTGAGTCTGCGAACTATGCTCCCAAGTACCAATTTTAATAAAGGACTAAGGTGCATTCCTCTACAAGTGGTGTCAAATACTTAAAAATGTATGATAAAGGCTGACTGAGAAATGTTTTCTACATGCTTTTGCGTCTGATTCAGTTTCCTGTAATTTTAATTATTTAACTTTTGTTCTTGTATGCAAGGCTTGATTTAATGCTAAATGATTTGCGAGACACATTTCCCGTTGTAGCATAATAATAGAAAGGTTACATAGCTAGATGTCATAAACATTACGTCAATCTTCAGTTTTAACAATTGTGCCATTGCCTATTTTTTGCAAGGTGTATGCTGAACGCCTCCTGGAACCACTTTTTAAAACTATTATGTCTTTAGCTGGGCCCAAAACAACCATATTGGTTAGTATATTATTGGAAATTGTAGAGACAGGATCATTTAGTCTGTTGTTTGACCACATTTCAATGATTTTATTATTTGTAAATCTTCATTATAATTTCACTTACTTCTTTTGACTTGTGTTTTGCAGTTAGGATACGAGCTTCGCTCTACTATTGTTCATGAAAAGATGAATGAGCTCTGGAAGGCAAATTTTGATGTAAAACGCGTACCAAAAATGAAGGTATTTACTTATGTGTAGCTGTTGAACCTGTGGAAAGCTAAAGGTCTTGCTCTTTTGATAAAACCGTAAGATAGGGAATTGTCTAACTTTAAATCTTTGTCAAATGATTTTGCATTCAGTTTAGTGCCCATTTTCCTAGCATGTTTAGGATCACTTTTTACATGTTTCGGGCCACCCTGACAGCCATAGAAGGACACTACAAAAGCTCTAAACTCCATAAATTATGCCCAAACTCCATAGAAAGTTTCAAGATCATAGCTCTCAAGGTCCCTAGCAACCTTGGGCATGTTGGAGATTTGCCTTCGAGCCAGTGGTTGACTATATGTTTGTCATTGATGACAACATATAGTATGCAGCAGTGTCCTGTATGTAATTCTCTGTATGGATATGTTGGAGCCTTGCGTGTTTATTTTTATGATGTAAACATATTCATTATGCTATGTTCATAGACGCAGATTCAGTTGTGCAGTTGAAGTTGAGTTATGATGATCTATTTGCCAGTTACAGTTTCAGGAGATTGTTTATTAAGAGCCGACAGTAGTTTTATTGTTTCTTCAGTTGCGCCTATCATTTGGATATGCGTGTTTGGATTCGTGTTTAGTTATGAGTTCAAAATGTTTGGTTAAGAGCGCTTAACGTGTTTCATCCAGGGAGTGAAGTTTGAGTTAATTTGGTGGAGCCGACTGTGTGAAGCGATGCGTCTACTCATCTTAAGTTGCGCGGTTCTATTTGTGTTGCGTGCTTAGTTTGGCTGACGAAGAAGTTGTGGAAGAGTTTCCTACAAGCTGACTTGATCATATCTTTGGAGGATACTTATAGCAAATCATTTGTGATCACCATTTGTGAGAATGTGGAAAAAGTAGCAGAGCAGAATGTTTGATGTATTGGGCCAGTAAAGCTATATCATTCATCAGTTGAAGATCTATGTGAAGAAGCAGAGAGTGTATACAATTCACTGGAACTGATCAAGACAACAGGTCTAATTTACAGTTCAATATCAAATATAGTGTATATATCTGTTGCACAAAAGGTTGCAACCTTCATCATTTGAGCAGTGTGCTCACAGACAGTGTGTCCTCACCTCTAACAGGGTTATTTGTAAAAGACTCCTAACAGGGACCGACCTTTGACCAGGTCACTGTACTTAATGCATTGTAAAAATCAACTCCTAACAGGGTTGTAGGATCTTCTAACAGGGATCATTATTCTCTAGTGCAGTTCTTTGTGGGTGCTAATTCCCATCGCGGTTTTTACCTATTTTGGGTTTCCCCGTAACCAAAAGTGTGGTGTTATAATCTGTGTTATCTTGTTGTGTTTATGCTTAATGTTATTCTATGCTTAGTTGGATAAAGAATTGAATCTTGTAGATAACTGATTCACCCCCCCTCTCAGTTATCTCTTGGGACTATTCCTAACAGGGCCATGGCGTCCACTAGTGCTATGGCCTTTGTTTGAATTTGTACAACAACAATTTCCTTTCTTCTATGCCCTAATTTTGTTGGGTTTTAAATGGTCATTAACCCAAAAACTTAGCAAGGGTTATTATGAAAGCCTATTCTTTCCTCCAAAATACAATAATCTCCCTTTCAATGCAAAAATTACAAAACTTAGTATCTCTATCTGTTTTGGATATACTATACATAGGGAATTGCAAAAAATAAAACTACCATTGAAAAGTGAAGGATCTGAATATTGCAGATGTAATATCCCCTATTGGGACTTTACTTCATTTACCCCAAAATTCCCAACTAGGATTTGGATTGTGTTGAATTTAGTAGCTACGATAGAGAGCTTCATAACTGTGATGGTTGTTGTGCGGTTCTATATTCTGTCACATTATCGTGAGTTTCATTGGCATCGTGACTTGTCCTTATTCACGTTTCATCCTACTCATCATATCTCTGTTGGAACTTGTGATGACATGACACACTCTATATGTCTTGGCACTGTGCGTGTGTAAAAGATTATATCGACAATTTTTTTAAATGTTGCTCGTGTCATTTAGGAAGCTCATTAATTCACCTTGTGGAGGCGTCGGTTCATATTATTGTTGCCATGTATGTTTAATAACGTCTTTTGTTTCATATTACCTGGGCATCTCTTCAATTTTGGCGCATCGACTCCATTCATTTTATTATTATCATAACTCTTGTATCAGTGGTTGTCATTCAGTCTATGGTATTACAGAGATTAGTGCCTTGCAGCTCTAAATATATGTGTTGTATTTTATCTTTTGTTATTGTAATTTCAATTGTGTGAAGTTCGATGTTATCATTGCACTTAGTGTAGAAGTGTTGGAAGTGTGAATAAGGCATATATCTTATTGTTTAACTGTTAAGAGTTAACAGTCATAATCTTGAGAACGTTGTATTTATTTTGAGAATACAATAAAGGATCCATCTTTTGTGGGGCTGGGTTTTTCTCCCTCGAGTAGGAGGGTTTTCCCAGGATAAATAATCGTGTCAATGTGCTCTTTGTGTTCTTAGATATTTGATATTTGTGTTATTTATGTTTTGGTTCACGAAAACTTAACATGGTATTATATCGGGTCTAAGTGAAGATCCAAAACCAGAAAAAGGGGGTTCTTCTGTTCAATGTGTGTAATACCCACCCCATAGTTTGCTTTTCAGTTTCAGTTGCTGAACTCTTTTAGGCTTTTTTAGGTGTGCGTTGGTTATTTCAGTTGGTTTTGAGGATGTTCATGTATTACTTTTCATTATGATTTGATATTTATGATCCATTGGACAATTGTGTTATATCTTCTGTTTACAGTAGATTTATGGTTATTTCATGCTGATTATTTATATGCTATGATGTCATTATGATTATGGATTTACTGACAATACTGACATTATATTGTATGCACATGGATCATTTGTATGTTTTACATTTCTGTTTGGGTTAGATTCTCCTAGGTTCCTTGGCAAGGCGTTACACTTGGTATCAGAGACGAAGTTTCTACACTGGGAACTCTGGGAATTTCTATGCCCATTAGGTGTCTTTTAGTTTAAACTTGAAACCAAACATAGACACATAACTGTTTTGTATTTCAGACTATTGCTTGTGATAATTCATTTTGTCTTTATTTTTGACTTGCTTTGGGGTTTGAGAGATTCATATCTCTATATTTGTTGTAGGCTTCCAAGAGTAAGCCTAGTTTTAGGGGGGGATGTAATACCCACCTCGTAGTTTGCTTTTCAGTTTTAGTTGCCGAACTCTTTTAGGCTTTTTCAGGTGTGTGTTGGTTATTTCAGTTGGTTTTGAGGATGTTCATGTATTACATTTCATTATGATTTGATATTTATGATCCATTGGACAGTTGTGTTATATCTTCTGTTTACAGTAGATTTATGGTTATTTCATGCTGGTTATTTATATGCTATGATGTCATTATGATTATGGATTTACTGACAATATTGACATTATATTGTATGCACATGGATCATTTGTATGTTTTACATTTCTGTTTGGGTTAGATTCTCCTAGGTTCCCTAGCGGGGAGTTACAATGTGTTTATGAAGGATTGCTTGCAAATATGAGTACTGAGATGGTCAACACGTCACAAATGGAAGGTATTCCAAGGAGAATTAATTCGTATCTAGGATCAACATTTCTAATGTCAATGGGGTATATTGAGCTTGCAAAGTGGGCAACAGTGATTGAAGGAGGGTCTCGTTTTGGGTTTGACCTTGTTTGGTTGTTGATTCCCTCCAATGTAGTTTCGATTTTATGTCAATCCCTTGCAGCTCGCATTGGGTTGGTAATTGGGAAACATCTAGTACAACTCACGTAGGCTCCCATGGATTTGCAGAGAGAGCTGAGCGATTGATCTGCAGATGGCAGATTTGCATAACTGTTGAATGATCATTGTGAAGAAGTTCAAGCAATAAAGAGATAAGTATCTTATGTCTATACCGCTGAATAAGTGTTTTATGAATCTGTTACGTAGGTATTAATTCTGACATTAGAATAGTGAATCATGTATGTTTTCTAGCATTAATATTTCTCTTTGAGATAGATTGATTCTATGAACTTCTACTAATCTCTCTAAAAATGCTTCCAGGACGGATCGAGAAGCAACGTGATGATGAGAGATTACATGCAAAGTCATGCAGGCTATAGAAATGAACATGGGGACACGGCTTGCAGCCATGGGACTAATTTGGTGTCACTAAAGAGAAAGAAACCTATACAGTTTGTCATTGTGATCTGCTTCTTCAAAGAGGAGGATATGATATTCATACGGAGACTATTCAGCTGCAAAAATCAGTTTAAGAGGAAGCTTAAGTGGTAGATGTAAAATGCCAAGTTCTTTGCAAAGGATCAACAAGCTTGTGTAGCAGTGTGACTGCAAAAGCTCATTGTTGGACAAATATTGGTGCCATTTCTTGGTATTGTGATAATCAAAGCCATGAGAATGCTGCCCCTGTTGAGAATGAGTTCTTCTCTGAGAGGGAGAAGTTTGAGGTGCAATCCCTTGTTAATGAGTTATTCTCTGAGGGGGAGAAGTTTGAGGTGCAATCCCTTGTTAATGAGTTCTTCTTTGAGAGGG
Organism: Thuja plicata; assembly: GCA_018584345.1. Lineage (NCBI taxonomy): Eukaryota > Viridiplantae > Streptophyta > Pinopsida > Cupressales > Cupressaceae > Thuja > Thuja plicata. Next base: position 4,512,626 of record MU226003.1, on the reverse strand, counting down.
AGAAGTTTGAGTTGTTAATGAGTTCTTATCCGTGAGGGAGAAGTTCAAGGTGCAATCCCTTGTCAATGCATTCTTCTTTGCCAAAGAAGTTTGAGGTGAAAGCCCTTGTTTCACCCTCTGGGAGTAGTTATGGTGTATCCACCCTCTGGAAGTAGCCATGGTGGAAGTCATGTGTGAGACTCCATGACTTAGTTTATTTATTTCACCCTCTGGGAGTAGCTATGGTGAATGTCATGCTGAGATGACAATATTATGATGAGATTTTGATTGACATTTGTATTTGGTTGCAACTATATGCACTTGTCATGTGATAACATATTGAAGATCTCTCTCTTGCTAAGAGGGAGTGTTGAATTTAGTAGCTACGATAGAGATCTTCATACATGTGATGGTTGCTGTGCGGTTCTATATTCTGTCACATTATCAGTGCTAGAACTTGTGATGACATGGCACACTCTATATGTCTTGGCACTGTGCGTGCGTAAAAGATTATACCGATAGTTTTTTTAATGTTTCTCGTGTCATTTATGAAGCTCGTCGATTCACCTTGTGGAGGCGTCGGTTCATATTATTGTTGTCATGTATGTTTAATAACGTCTGTCATTTCATATTACCTGGGCGTCTCTTCAGTTTTGGCGCATCGATTCCATTCATTTTATTGTGATCATAACTCTTGTATCAGTGGTTGTCATTTAGTCTATGATATAACGGAGATTAGTGCCTTGCAACTCTGAATATGTGTTGTATTTTATCTTCTGTTATTGTAATTTCAACTATGTGAAGTTTGATGTTATCATCGCACTTAGTGTAGAAGTGCTGGAAGTTTGAATAAGGCATATATCTTATTGTTTAACTGTTAAGAGTTAACAGTCATAATCTTGAGAACATTGTATTTATTTTGGGAATACAATAAAGGATCTATCTTTTGTGGGGCTGGGGTTTTCTCCCTCGAGTACGAGGGTTTTCCCAGGATAAATAATCGTGTTAATCTGCTCTTTGTGTTCTTAGCTATCTGATATTTGTGTTATTTGTGTTCTAGTTCACGAAAACTTAACAGATTGTGCTTGGAAATGGAAATTTAACTTAGTCTTTGTAATGTTCCCTACTAGCAAGCTGCCAATTCCCAATGATTAATGTACATTACTATGCTTTTAAATTGGATTAAATTTAAGAAACAATGATTGATGCATAATACATTCATCAGTTAACAAACTTAAGCTCCAATTCCTTACTTTTCTCCTTAACATAAACCCTAAGAAGGACAGGGATTCACTTGTCCTTAGGGTGCTTGCTCCCTCAAGGTTTCCGGAACACATATTCATACCTGTCTTGGGATGGGATTTCCCTACCTTGTGAGGTTTTACTCCGCCTCTTCTTGACAAAAGCAGCCTATCCTCTTAATGATATTAGCGAGTGATTAGGGAATGAGCTATGTATATATCAATATTTCATGTAGTACGGACACACACACACACACACACACACAACATGAATGATATATAATTCTGATTTCATTATTATATATATTAGACCATATAAGGGTTCCTATCCCTAATAGAACTCAGATATAATATTCCGTAAAATCAATAAAAACATACGATTCATTTCCTTTGATGAAATCCAATTATAATTAATAATTCTCATCATTCCTTTGTGATTGTTTTCCTTGTGATCAGTGCCAAATATATTTAATAATCTCTAATCTTTGATGCCTGAATAACTGGTGAGATTGTCTTCTTATACAATAAATCTGAGTGACAAGACATGATGCCAAAAGTCGCACCTCCTTACTACTAATCGATGTATTCACAAATCTTAATGATTAGTCTTCTTACTAATCGTTAGTTCCTTAAGGTAATCACTGCTTAATGAATCTTTTGTCTTTATCAATATTGTTTGGTGTCGATAAATTCTAATCGCTGTCTTAACTAAGATCAGCACACCTCTTAACAATTCACTAACATACTTGAACGAGAGTTTTGGGGATACACAATTAATAATGTTTATTTGAAATGTTTGGGCAGGAAGAGTTTACGTATATTAGAAATGAACTCAATGTTTCCAATACTTCCACTATATCACATATAGAGCAGTTCTCTAATGAATCGGATATCTTTAATCTTGACAGATATAAGTGAGATTGTTGAAGACATAAAGCTTCGATATAGTTGCCTCCCATAGATGTTTAGCACAACATATGTGTGGCGCACAATATGACTTCCCCAGTGCTTACTTAAAAAATATGATAATCGCCAGACTCCAATATATTTTCGATGTAGTTAGAGACAATAGAATTATGCGCCTTTAGAGGATGTACTTAGAGGATGTACCTGTGTGTATTAAGAAGTGTTGATGGCATTTAGGATTTCTTATCGCTAGATATATTTATCCTTTGCATATCTCAGCCATGTCACCTTCTTTTCATGTTCCTACTTTAGATGATTTGTTAATCCCAGACATATCATGCGTGCCATCATCTATACTTCTTCATGTGTGATCTTTTTGGTTCATCATTGCAATATTGTCTCTCAGAGACTTCACGAAATTGATGTGAAACAAATGGGGATATCACATTAGGGTTTTAGAGGAGGGACATGATAGTCCTTCCCTCCCCAAAATTGCTTGTCCTCAAGCAATGATTGAATGATTGTATAGACCTATCCGTAATTCACCTTCCGCTGCGCTACTCTGATATTATCATATATGTCTTCTTTTGAATGTGAATTATGACTCGATAGTAGAAACTTGGCAAAGCTAACTTAAGACATGTTTTCTCTCATCTTCCAGAAAAAGGATCGAGGCCAACTTATAATGGTGCCAATTGAATTTACAAAAACCAACGTTTGCATGATAGCATGCCTTAAATTCATATCTTTTGGTTCACTCCTCGTTATTCTCTTCTTCTAGATCAACCAAAGTAGAACCACACATGGAACATACACTTGAAAGTGTGAAGTATACACATGAATGTATGAAGACACAAAGCATTCTCAAAGTATATACATAATACTTACATTGTTAGATTCCTTCTTATTGACTAGGATGATTCATTGTTTCATCTTTACCCTGCAGGATGGAAGGATCAAAGCTCTAGTACCTTTTGTAATGTCCCCTATTTGGGATTTTACTTGATTTACCCTAAAATTCCCAACCAGGGTTTGGATTGTGCTTGGAAGTGGAAATTTAACTTAGTTGCTGTAATGTTCCCTAGTTGCTGTAATGTTCCCTACTAGGAAGATGTCAATTCCCAGTGATTAACATACATGACTATGATGCATTTAAATCAGATTAAATTAAGAAACAATGAATGATGCATAATACATTTGACTATTAACATGCTTAAGCCCCAATTCCATACTTCTCTCCTAAACATCAACCCTAATGAGGGGTATTTACTTGTCCTTAGGGTGCTTGGACACATCTACAAGTAGGCTCCCTCAAGGTTTCCAAAACACATATTCATACCCATCTCGGGACTTCTCCGTCAAGGTTTTTGTGATACATGTCCTTAGCCCATCTTGGGATTCCTCTACCTTGTGAGGTTTTACTCCGCCTCTCTCTAACAAAACCAACCTATCCTCTTAATGATATTAGTGACTGATTAAGGAATGAGCTATGTATATATTAATATTCATGTATTACAAATATATGTGTGTGTTGAACAAACAAAATACTGAGGGGGGGGGGGGGGGGGGTGAATCAGTATTCTCTCAAGCTTTTAGTTTTATTTACTGCAACATTCATCAATCATACCATTCAAATAACAAATGAGCACAATAGAACACCATATTTTTATCGTGGAAAACCCAAATGGGAAAACCGCAGAGAGGGTTAGTTCTCAATATTGTATAACTAGTTAGATAATATTACAATGCTCATTGCACGACACATTGTTGGAGGGCTCACTACCAGAAGAAAGAGAGGCTTATTGCCTAGGGCTCACTGCCAGAAGATGATACAAAAGTGAGCTATTATATATGCATCTGATGTATGGTGGAGTTAGTTCCAATGTAGTTCAAAATACTTCATCAGTTCTCTTCTTGATAAGTAGGAGATATTTTTCCACAGCAAGTCAAATTGTGATATTGCTATCAGGATTCAATAGCAATATCACAGTTCTCTTCTTGTTTGCATAGCCTTCTGCTGCAAAAAATTTCACAAGCTTATGTTTTCTCCTTTTGCATCTTTTCTTGCCTTGTTTCTTTCAACACATGGATATACATATATATGGAATTCAAACTTATTTCATGTCGGCTAAATATGCTAGGACCATGTGGTCCGCTGAGATAAACTATTACATTTTTTATTCCAATTATATTCCAAGTTAGCTTCCACATGTCGGACAAAACATTTATGAAAATCATATCCATTTGATTTTATAAGCTTCATCCAGTCCTTAATCATGTCCAAATATGTAGAACCAAAAACATTCGCATGATGAAGTGCGGACCAATTAACCAACTATCCTATTTCAGAGAAATAGAGTAACTGGTAGACCGAGTTACCAGACCAACAAAGGAATCCGTCCGGAACACCAAAACTCACGAACATCTCCAAATAGGTGTATCATAGATACCACAACATATTGTCTAAAGCGCATAACCATAACTGTTTGTGCGGGGAAATGCAAAGCAAAATATTGTTAACTATATCATAGAATGTCTAACAAAATGAATCAACGACACTGTGATGACATCAATGACAACCAAAACAACAATCTCCTTCATCAGTGACAACAATCTCCCCCTTTGTCATTGATGACAACATAAAAAGACAAAATGTCCATCATAAGTACCAAAAACAAAACTCCCCCTTGATATGATATCCTTTCCTTTCTTTTCTTCAGCTGTTTCTCCCCTTTCTTCATTATTCTCCCCCTTTGCCATCAAGGACAAAGGATATCAAAAAGATACTAAAAGAAAAACTTCATTTACCTTTAGGAAAGATCTCCTTGTACCTAGCTGTGAGTTACGGATGATAGACCTTCTAGTGGTTGATGGCATTTAGTAACATCGAACTCAGAGAATTACATTGTACCAATAGGCAAAGTACACTGTCAAGATCATGTGGATCAGATAGGTTCAATTCTCCTTTATTTGCGTCATCCACCATACTAATATAATGTTTCAATTTGGCTTCTACAATTCCTTTGACTTTCTAGAAAGTACTGGCAAGGTCATCCTTGCTTCTTTGTATTTTTATCAGATCGGATTGGAGCATATTTACTCTTATTCTTTGTGTACAGTCCTTGTCTACAAATACGTTAAATGAATTTGCCAACTGATTTAGCTCCGACTCAATAGAGTTCATCTTTACTTTATGCTTTTTGGTTGCCTCAGGCCATCTAAGGCAATATCTATATGTGCTGGCCATAGCAGTGATGCAAACTTTCATTTCCTTGATATAATCTTTCAACTCCTCTCGAGCTGAGTCAAATGTCTTAGGTTTTTCAACAAATTTTCTTGTGTAGGCTTCCCGGTTAAAAACTCATTTACATATTTAAATAGGACATCTGGAACCAAACTTACAATTTCATATGAAACAATGTTGTTCCAAAGCATACGAGTGATAAGAGCGCCCTTAATTCTAACTTGATCATACGATGATCTTGAAAGTATGTCACCCATACTCTTTATGTCGTCTTTTTCTTCAAGTATTGTCAATATCTTTTCTACTTCATAAGGACCCTCATTTGAATCTTTAGAACTTTCCTTGAGTGACTCACAAATTTCTTTCTGTTTTTCACTATCTTCAATGGTTTCAGGGTCATCCAAGTCAATAACAACCAATATTTCCTTTTTACTTTCTGTTTTCTTCCTCTTATGTCTTGATGTTGAGGTGGAGGGGACCTTATTGGTTTTATTGGATCTTTTCTTTTTGGAGGCAGATTCTTGCAGAGTAGCACCTATCAACGCAATTGTTCCAATCAATTCTTCAAATGTACCAAACATGTCCTCCGTCAAATCTACAGGCCGCTTGAGAAGTTCTTCCACATATAGTACACATTCCTCCACAGTGATTTCATAACGAAGTTCTTTCAGCTAGAATTTCCTTGGAAGAATTGCTTCCATGAAGCAATGGTTTGTGTCTACTAAGAATGTGATACTATCTTTGTATTTCTCCACAGTCTGCTGGAATTCTGTACCTAGGAGTAAGATACTCTCGTAATTCCGTGAAATACTTTTTGCATGCATCAATCTTGTTGTCCAAATTGTTCAAGTGATAATAGATCTGTTTTCCTATGGATGACACATTACTCCATACAACATTCTCCTTCAGTGGTAGTGAGCTCATAAAATAAAATACCAAGCAAACTACCAAGGACCTGAAACGAAAAGCACACCCTTCCTTCTTTTTTAACATCAGATTATGCAACAATTGTAGTCTCAACTATATACACAGTTCAAAATTCTTACCTTCTTTCACCATTTGATGCGCAACATATACCACAATTGCTGAAGTGGAACCTTCCATGTTTTTGAAGTAAATCTTGTAGGTTATACTGTAAGCCACATACTGTGTAAGAGAGTTTGTGATTGTATCAATCCACAACACTCTTTGATCTCCTGATATACCAGTTAATTCTGCAACTTCCTTGTTCTTAATTGACTTCATGATTGGTACGGAATAGGTTGAGCATAAACCTGTCACAATTTTGATCACATCTTTAGTTATCTGGTAGGGCCTATTGAGCCAGATGTGATCATCATGTATTCTGCTCAATATGATTACTTCATCAATTACCATTGGAAATTCACTCCATGTGTCCAAACCATTGTTTGAGATTCCTTGTATTTCGTCTCTTGAAAGTGAATCCTTGATATTTCTCAACTTATCATTGTCATACACATCAAATTCTACTTCAATATATTTGTAAATATTTTAACATAGATAACCCTATTAGGTAATGCTGAAAATGCACCATCTCATGAAACCCCAGTTGGTTCTTTCATGAAATTTTCAAATTTCGTAAGAGATTCATCATCATAATTCACAAGTCTTGTGGGATCCATACCTTTTCACAGTTTATGACTTTGGCTCCCAAGCTTCCTTCGAACTTCAGAAGTCATCGATCTGCATAGATGAAAATGGAAACCATAAATCCGCTGCATTCGGCTTTAAATGCATTTAGGGTTTTGCCACCAAAACCATCAAATCATTAAAAAAGCTGTTAAAAATATTTTGTTTGTTCAACATAGTGTCTTCTTATTTCACAAATATTCACAAAGCAATATTTATTGCTGTCGCTTTCTCTAATAACTTTGTTTCATTATCCTATAAAACATATCGTGCTGTGATGTCAGCACCACTTTCTTTGGCAGGGGAGACAGATCTTCCTTTTTAGCTCCCCCCAAGCCAAAGCGCTCTGAATCAATTTCCATAGATGATTTCTGCACCGGAGCTAGGTGCAGCCGCATTGTTGGATGTGTCTGCTTCTTTCTTGCTCCATATCTTGTTCATTTCTTTTCTTACTTCTTCTATGTCAATCCTTTTTATAGGGTCTCTTTGACTTGCTGATACATCATGATTTTGATTCTTGTTTCTGTAATATTTGGCAATGCGTCCACTCTGATTGCATTTAAAACATTTAATGCTCCTCTACCCTGACCTATTTGTAGCCATCCTAGATCTACATTGATGATCTTTATATCCAAATCCTTTGCATAGTTGACAATACCCATAAAAGGGTTTCTTCCTTCCATTCATTTGACTTCTACAACTACTGACCCTATGACCAAAATTCTTGGAAGTAAAGCATTGAGTTTTTTTATTCATCTTACTTCTGCATTCTACAACCTTATGTCCAAAGTTATTACAAAAAAAGCAATAAACATTGAAAGATGGGTACCTTTGAGTATTTGGTTGTCTGACCGAAGGTTTTCCAGCTGAGTTCTTCGGATGCTGGATCCGCTTTCCTTGTGTTTTTTCTTCATTTCTCTAATCTTCAGTTTCCTTTTGTTCATCTTTTCCTTCGGGTATTTGAACTGAACATTCACCTGTCTCAAAATCTAATCCTCCTTTGTCTTTCAAGGTTCTTTGCGCTGCCATAATTTCATCAAGCTTCAGAGTACTCACCTTTGATTTGTCTCTTGATTTCAGATTAACTACTTCCTCTTCAAGCTTTGCACAGATTTTTGTCTTCTGTTTGATTATTCCATTCATGCATTCTTCAACTTTCTTGCTTTCTTCAACTCTCATTCTTAGATCCACAATTGTTTCCTTTGCTTGCATTAACTCCTTCCCTGTGTCTTTCTTTGAACTTCTTGATCTTCTCTCAACTTTTTGACGCATTCATCTGCTTTTATGTTTTCTTTCAAATTCTTGTTTTCGCTTTCCACATTTTCAAGTTCATCAAGAGTAGTTAGCAATTCTCTATCATTAAAATTTTCATTAGTGTTTTCCATAGCAATCATTTTGTTCAACCCTGCAAGATCTCCGTTAGGCTGTTAAGCTGAAATAAGGGTCCACGGCTATGATACCAATTGTTGACCAAACAAAACACTTGCGGGGGGGGGGGTTGGTGGTGAATCAGTATTCTCTCAAGCTTTTAGTTTTACTTTACTTACAACATTCATCAATCATACCATTCAGAAAACAAATGAACAAAATAGAACACCAGATTTTTATCGTGGAAAACCCAAATGGGAAAAACCATGGAGAGAGTTAACTCTCAATATTGTATAACTAGTTATATAGTATTACAATGTTCACAGTATGACACATTGTTGGAGGGCTCACTGCCAGAAGATGATACAAAAGTGAACTGTTATATATGTATGCTAGAGTCAGTTCCAATGTGGTTTAGAATACTTCATCAGTCCTTTTCTTGTTTGCACAGGCTTTTTGCTGCAAAAACTTTCACTAGCTTATATTTTCTCCTTTCACGTCTTTTCTCGCCTTGCTGTTTCTTTCAACATATGGATATACATATATATGGAACCCAAACTTATTTCATGCCGGCTAAACATCAGTTAACATACCAATAAAGGAATCCGTCTGGAGCACCAAAATTCATGAACATCTGCAGGTAGGTGTATCATAGATACCACAACATATTGTCTAAAGTGCATAACCATAACTGTTTGTGCAGGGCAGAGCAAAATACTGTTAACTATATCATAGAATGCCTGACAGAATGAATCAACAATAGTGTGTTGACATCAATGACAACTATATATATATATATATATATATATATATATATGGATTCCTATCCCTTGTAGAATTCAGATATAAAATTCGGTAAAATCAGTATTTAAGTCCTGGATGGTTGCCAGCAATATAATACGATTCATCTCCTTTGATGAGCTCCAACTATAATTAATAATTCTCATCATCCCTTTCTGATACTTTTGCATGTGATCTGTACCAAATACTTTTAATAATCTCTAATCTTTGATGCCTGAATAAGTGGTGAGATGGTCTTCTTATACCGTAAATCTAAGTGATAAGACATGATGCCAAAAGTAACACCTCCTTATTACTAATTGATGTATTCACAAATCTTAATGATTAGTCTTCTTACTAATCGTTAGCTCCTTAAGGTAATCACCGCTTAATGAATCCTTGTCTTTATCAATATTGTTTGCTGTCGATAAATTCTAATCGCTGTCTTAACTAAGATCATTGCACCTCATAACAGTTCACTAACATACTTGAATGATAGTTTTGGGGATACAGAAGTAATAATGTCTATTTGAAATGTTTGGGAATGGAGAGTTTACATATATCAGAAATGAACTCAATGCTTCCAATACTTCCACTATATCACATAAGGTGTAGTTCTTAAATGAATCGGATGTCTTTAATCTTGGCAGATATAAGTGATATTGTTGAAGACTTAATCCTTCCATATAGTTGCCTTCCGTAGATGTTCTGCCCAACATATAAGTGGTGCACAATATGACTTCCCCGGTGCTTACACAAAAAATACAACAATCGTCGTAGACTCCAATATATTTTTGATGTAGTCAGAGACAATATAATTATGCACCTTCAGAGGATGTATCTGTGTATTAAGAAGTGTTTATGGCGTTTAGGATTTCTTATGGCTAGATATTATCCCCCGTTGCATATCTCAGCCATGTCACCTTCTTTCCATGTTCCTACTTTAGATGATTTGTTAATCACAGACATATCATGCTTGCTATCATCAATACTTCTTCATGTATGATCTTTTTGGTTCATCATTGCAATTTTGTCTCTCGGAGACTTCACAAAATTTATGTGAACAGTGAAACAGATGGGGATATCACAATTAGTGTTTCAGATGAGGGACATGACAGTAGATCTGAAGGACACAAGTGTAGGGGCAAAATCATCATTCTCTTCACTTCAATATCTTGTATAGTTCCTTTTCTTGATCATCTCTTAGTTTGCTTACCCCCTTTCCCACTATTGGAATGTATAGAACCCAGTTTCTTTCTCTCATTGTCTAGAATCCTACTATAGATTCATATCTCAAATCTGAAATCTTTCATCTCTCCTTTGCCTACATCGCTCTTGTGGTGGTCCTTGTATCTTATTTGTCTTGTACTACATAACCATTAGAAACACATTTTCTATTGTAAACCCCTTCTAAATCTGCACACCCTACCTAATCATCACCATAAACCTTGAGTCATTTTAACCCTTTACATATCCCATCATGATCACCTTTGCACTTCCTATTTGATTCCCATCACAAGCACACATCATTTGTAGTAGTCTCATCCCCGTAGGGTGTTTGTTGTTTTGAACACCTTTATTACACACCACAGACACCAAATACTAAGTCTACAGTTACACACACATTCAATCTTCCAAAAGTGCTCTACTGGAGGTTGAAACAAACTAAATGAATCCCAGGGAGTTAGTGAGGCAGTCTCTTGAGCGCAACCACCAATTTTTCATGTCCACATGCTTCAGCTTAGATCGGAAGAGTTTCAGAAGTGGTGGAGCCATTCTGCAAGTGGAAATAGGACCTACAGACAGTCATGGAAACGCCTTGATAATTTCAAACTTGTATTGGTTAGCACCCTAGAAGGTCCTTAGCACTGCACCTGTGGGGCTGCTGTGCCCAGGGTGAAGAGTCAAGACTCTCACAGAGAAGCCTTGAAAATTTTAGACTTGTACCAGTAAAGGGCCATAGCACCGTGAAAGGTCCATAGCACCCTGGAAGGTCCATAGTACCTTGTCCATGGAGCTGCCGCACATATGGTGAGGGGCAACCTCTGGAGCACAACAACCAACTTTTCACGTATGCTTCAACTCAGATTGCAGGAATTTCAGAAGAGATGGAGTCATTCTGCAAGTGGAAACAAGACCTACAGACAGTCACAGATAAGCCCTGAAAATCCAGACTTGTACCAGTAAAGGGCCATAATGCTTTACAAGGCCCCTAGCACCCTGCCTGGGGAGCTGCTGTGCACAGGGTGAGGGTTTAATGCACTCCTGTTAGAAAAGTTTAAAAGTTCCCATATTCATACCAAAGAATATTTTGGACCTTCAGTGTCATTTTTGATACCAGAACTGACCAAGCTCATGCATTCTCTCCATTTTAGTATTCTATTCCCAAATAGCTCTTAAACATCCTATATCTTAGTTTTATATTTCAATTTACCTAGCTCAGCTCTTTGTACTAGTTAATCTATAAATCAGTTTTGACTTTTATTTCGGCCATTTTTTGTGTGTAAGTTTACATATCTGATTTATGCTTATAAACGACACTTTTTTAAAGAAATAGACTATCTCAACCCCTTTACTATTAGATTTAACCCATTATATTTTATTTCAAAGTCATAAAAGAGACTGAGTATGATGTTTTTTGCAGATGGATCCCAAGTACCAGCATTCTAATATTGAACTTTTTGCAATGCAAATTAAGAATGAAATGGTAATAAATCCTTTTAAGTTGTTTCGAATTAACTTCTTAGGGAAGGAATTTAACATGTTGGATTCTGGTTCATTGTTACAGTTCGATGGGATTGCTTACATTTTCAGACAATTATTGTAATTTAAGAATTACAACTGATTATTTTAGCCTGACAGGCTTGTATGTCTACTGTTTTCAAATCTGGCGAGAGTGTGGCACCCCAGTTATGCTCTGAAATTCAGAATTCCTCGACAGAGTTTTCAAGTGGCAACTCACAAGAAACACAGGTGGGTTTATTGGGAACAACTTTGCCAGAACTCCTTGACAGATGAAGATCTTGTTTTGTGTTTGCTAAAGTTGTATAATGTAGTTAAGATTTGCAAGATTGCTGTGAGCAAATCTTGCACAAAAAACTGCACGGTGTCACGACATATGGCAGAATGAACTAAGTGTGCACCCTCTGAACAGGTGCATGCTTTGTCTTCGAAGGATGTGGGCTTTAGTTCTAATGCCTCTTTAGAATTGAATGAAGATGATTCTACAGAAATATCTGATGATAGTGTTCATGACCAACTAGCAGATGATATTGAAAGAGCCAAGTCTAGTTTGTCTGATGGTGATTTGGTCTCCAATTTGAAGAGCTGTGATACCTGGCAGTTAAGAAGATATGGGTCCCTTGCTGCACGCCTTCTTCAGAATGTTAAAATTCCCTGATAATTGAAAATGCATGAAATTCAATTATAGCAATTTTTTAACAACAAATTGATACGAAGGTATGGCTCCATATTTGCTAAAATGAAGGAAATTTACATGTTTTTTCTGAAACTGCCTGGATCTGCTGCATTTATTCATTTTGACAAGTACTACTTCAATTCAAAATAGCATTTCACTTGATTAACCTGAAATTAAATTCAACTAATCATGAACCTCTCCATTTACCATGCCATTTCCCGAGTTTTTCAAAAAGTAGGTTTGATTTTTTTAAAAATTCATCTCTTTGGTTCATTTTTTGAACTTAAGAGACAAAAATATAGAGTGAAGTCAGATATAACATTATACTTTGAATATAACCTGTTTAGAAGTTAAATTTTAAGCATTGAAGGCTTTCTTTTGCCCATCTATACCCTAATGAAAAGAGAAGGTTGCCCCTAAAATAGTATGTCACAATTCATATCAGAGTGGCTACTGTTTTAGGGCCAGCCATATGCTTTTTGTATAAACCCTCTCCATGAAGGCAAAATAGATTTTTTTAGAAGTCCTATGGAATTTTTATAAGCAGCATTTTTCATAATTCATAATGCTTCTTTTTTATTTACACAGATTTTATTTGACATAGAATAACAAATTTAGTTTTTTTTCTCTATTTTTACAATTTGTACATTGTTATTTGGTATTTTGTCAAGTTTTTCCCACTTAAACGTGGGTAGAATACCATTTATGCTGTTACGATGCCTTGTCAATGCCATGTAATTAGAATGCTACGGTTCAGTTAATGCTGCCATTGGAAAACCTGATTCCCAGTGTACTGTTGATAGTCAATTAAAAGTCAACATTGCCCTGCAGCAGGGATTTGTTCCATGGAGGACGTTTTGATTTTAAACAAGAACATACAAGGCAGTTCATTGAATACATGTTACTCTTGAAGAGGGATTTTGGATGTCAACATGTTTATCTAAGGGAAGACATTTGGAATTTGTAGGCGGGGAAAAATATGCATTTTTGGTCTCAGTCACTGTTACAATATCATGCCATCCTAGCTCTTTTCCCTAATTCCTCATAAATTTCCTTCTTTTTCAATCATTGAGTGCAAATTATGAATTGCAAGTCCAAGAAATTGCAATTTGGAATTTTGGTCTTCAATAAAAACCATTTGGAGCTGTGCTTTTGAAGTGATTCCTTGCTCAGTCTAGCTAGTTCATACCATTGAAGGAAAGGTTTTGATCATTATTTTTTCTTCATATAATTATAAAATTGTATGCTGAAGTCTATATTCAACTTGTGAATGCAGGTAAATTTTATCAAGATGTGATCTTATGCACTAGAAATCCTGTAGAACAGATCTTTGTGATACCATTTTTGTTAGCCAGTGATAATTTTGAAAATTAATAGCCGTGAAGCAACTTTGATAATGTAGACACATTCTATTTAAGAAATATTTAAATTGAGGAAACATCAAAAGGTGGTTCCCATATGCTGAGATCATAGACCCAAAAAGTTAAATGAGTTTTGCCCAAGATGCCAAACAGGTTATCTTGGAGCATTGTTGCAGATTTGTAGGGCACTACCCCAAATTATTGGGCTTTCAGGTTTGACCATTTTAATCGGGTTTTATTGGGCTTTGACATTTTGAGGTTCTCTATGGTGCATGGATTGACAAAACGAAATACCAGTAAGTAGAGAACTTAGAGTTTGTAATCATGATGCATGCAAGAGGTGTACTCTAATGTGTACAAATATAGCCACCAAAATTTTTATAATATAAACTATTTGTGTGATAAGATGATCAAGATTGTCATGATGATTTCTTTGTCCAATTATGATGACATTTTACATTCTGCTTTAGATGCTTTTTGATCTCATCTTGTGAACTGAATATTATTTCACACTATTTGAAGTGGTAGAAACATTTAGCATTATTTAGTAGATAGCATCCTAATGGTGTAACGGATGGTACATGCCTATAAGTAGTAGCTGTAGAGATGCTTATATGTGCCATATGAGTGGATATTCTTTATACATATGTATACGTAGAGTGATTTGTTCAGTTTTGCAATGTCTGGGTAGCTTTTGGGTGGTGTCAGTCCAAGAACTTTCTGTTCATCATAAATTGTATTTAATAGTAGTCATCTACGTTTGTAATTTTTAGTAAAGTTAAATTCCAAAGGTTCAGAAATTGCAAAATATAGAAATTTTATAAAATATTGGAAAAGTAGTTTTGTAAAATTGTGTGAACTATCAGTTGGATGAGTCGAGCTAATCTTTGTGTTAATATTTTCAGATTATCACAAGGAATGTTTAATCTATAGAAATCTTTCAATTACTAAGCACACCATATAGTAATTAATCACCAGAAAGGAGAGATGTTACCCGGATTTGAAGCCCTGATTAAACCTTCAAATCTGCACTTGTTGCTCAATGATTTGCTGAGGATCCCCGATCCACGAAGCAAATCCTCTAATCGCTGATCTTCAATTGTCAACCTTCCTAGATGCCACAATGCTGAATAATTTAGCTCGTGTCAATGCAATCTTGGATAAATCAGAATGTTGTGTAGGATCGGTTCCTTAATTCTTGGTAACTTCGATTGCTCTACTAAGCAATATTTACTTCACCAACTCGCACCTCAGAATGTATATCGCTGAATCCAACAAGTCTTATAAGTCGCAGCGATAATTGCAATGTATATAAGTCTCAACCCTTACAATCAAGATCGCAGGTAAGGATATATATATATCGCAGCCCCTTCAACCGAGTTAGCAACTCACCAAGTTCACAACACTTGGCTTTAACTTTGCCCTTCAAGATTTGAATTGCTCACACCTTAATCTGAGATCGTACTCTAGGTAGATTGTTTTACCGCCTTAATACATTACTTCCATTTGCTCTTTAGAAGACAATCGATCTCTACTCCAAATTTGCACTAGGAAGAATATCGATCCTTGGTGAAAAGATGCATGTTATGTTTTTGATGATCTTTCACCAAGGATCACTCACTTGTATATATATGGGTATAAGTGATAAACTCCACAACCCCAAAGGTGGCCGATATGTCCAATATGTTGAATTTTGCCGTAAAGGCCAAAAATATCAACACTCCTTCTTGGACTTGAGGAAAGATCAACCATATCCTTTTTCCTTCATCCCATCTATCATCCACTGACAAAGGTGTTTAAAAAAATATAACTATAATGGATTCCATATCCAATGTTGCCATAGATTTCACATCTATGAAGGTAGATCCCTATCTACCAAATATGACGAGAACATAAGTCACATATGTTTATCATCATTCCCAAAGCATAGATTTCATATCCATATGAAAATCATCATTACCAAGATATCATCATGTCATATGATGCTTACCACCCGGACGTGGATTTCCTAGATCCATGAGTCTCCTTGACTTAAGTGATGTCAAGTCCATGACATTAGAATAACATCAAGTCCATGATGTTAAGAGCATTGGTCTAACGAATATCAAGTCCATGATATTCACTTAGTGCTTGGAGTAATGGTCTATCGACATCAAGTCCATGACGTCCACCATCTACTCAAATGCAGATCCTCGATCCAAGAGATATCAAGTCCATGATATCACAAGCATTGGTCTAACGAATATCAAGTCCATAATATTCACCAAATGCTGGGAGTAATGGTTTATCGACATCAAGTCCATGATGTCCACCATCTACTCAAATGTGGATCCCTGATCCAAGAGATACCAAGTCCATGATATCACGAGCATTGGTCTAACGAATATCAAGTCCATGATATTCACCAAATGCTCAGAGCAATGGTCACCAGACATAAAATCGACGATGTCCACCAAATGCTCAACAATGGATCCCTGATCCATGAGAAGAATATCAAATCCTTGATATTCTCTAAATCTCTAATTCATAATAGCAACTTAGCCATGAGCATAAGTGTAACCAAATGAATAATCATAATCAAATGAATCTCATAAGCAAAATCTTATCCCATGAATCCACATAGCATAAGAATAACCATAATTAAATCTTATCCACAAAATACATTAGAATATGAGTCCATATATGCATAACCAATGTATGTCTTACACATCCAAATGTAGTTCTCACATAGAACCAGTATGCAATATAATTTTTACTATAACATAAATATGTTCTCAAATAACCATGAATACATGCCAAAGAAGGTATATAAATCAATGCTAACATAAACCAAGAGATGTACTTACTCATATAGTTTCCTACTATAAAAGAAATGTGTTCACACATGTACACAACATAAGCAAGGTAATGTGAAACATAACATATGCCAATGTGAGGTATGCTCCCATGCATACACAGTCAAAATATCACAATGTATGTTTCCACACATAAACTATGCCAAATATGCCATATCTATGCGGAATAGATAGTTATGTATGTTGCCACCCATACATCAATGTAAAATAGTTAATTAGTTATGCTAGTGATCAATTG
This sequence comes from Thuja plicata, assembly GCA_018584345.1. NCBI lineage: Eukaryota > Viridiplantae > Streptophyta > Pinopsida > Cupressales > Cupressaceae > Thuja > Thuja plicata. The sequence continues at coordinate 4,495,586 of MU226003.1, read as the reverse complement.
TATATAACAACGTAAAGTATGTACATACATAATTTGTCAGTGTTGCAACATAATGTAAAGTATGCTTCTCATACATACACAAATACGTTAACTACCAATTATGCTAATGACATATAATCAACAATAGGGTATGTTCCCATACATACATATATAACAAAATATGTTAAGGTAAAGCATGCCAATTAACAATTAACCAGCTATGTCAATCAGCCATGCTACTAGGATATGATCCTACTGATATAACCAAAATGCAAAAGGGAAGGAGTTTAATATACAAAACTAAGTGAGCCCATGATTAAACTCCTTATGCCATGAATGTTTTAAGCCACACCAGGTTATGATTACTCACGGTGATCCACTCCCTCTGGATAGTGAGAGGTTTATACGATTCCTAACTTCTCCCTTTCAAGCTTAGGTTTGCCACAAGATTAGACTCCCTTTCAATGTAAGCTTCCAGATAACTTGTACCTTGACAATTGGATAATTTAGAGTGATTTGGTCCTTTCAAATATGTTAGATCGGATTGACACAACCTCGAAGTCTAAACATCAATTCTTCATATCTCTTTAGCCAATTTAGATCAAGAGATAGTTTCACAACCAATCAGAAGTAGGTGTAGAAATCTCAAATAAGCCATTTGCATATCCTATTTCAAATCTTAATCCTTTAAGTTGATGCAAATATTAATCTTATCTCCATAATCAAGATTATTATGAATCTAAGAGTAATCAAAACCCTTATAAGATGTAAAGTCAAATATCAGGCCAAACCCTGGTTGCCATTCTTAGCTTTGAAAGAGTTAGACTAAAATTCCTAAATCTGAAACGGATCTTTAACTCAACCTCGCTCTGATACCATGTTAATATTTTTAGATTATCATAAGGAATGTTTAATCTATAGAAGTCTTTCAATTACTAAGCACATGATATAGCAATTAATCACCAGAAAGGAGAGATGTTACCCAGATTTGAAGCCCTGATTAAACTTTCAAATCTGCACTTGTTGCTCAATGATTTGCTGAGGATTCCTGATCCACGAAGCAAATCCTCTAATTGCTGACCTTGAATTGTCAACCTTCCTAGATGCCACAATGCTAAATAATTTTGCTTGTGTCAATGCAATCTTGGATAAATCAGAATGTTGTGTAGGATCAGTTCCTTAATTCTTGGTAACTTCGATTGCTCTCACTAAGCACTATTTACTTCACCCACTCGCACCTCAGAATGTATATCGTTGAATCCAATAAGTCTTATAAGTCGCAATGATAATTGCAATGTATATAAGTCTCAGCCCTTACAATATATATATATATATATATATATATATATATATATATATATATATCGCAACCCTTATATCACAGCCCCTTCAACCGAGTTCGCAACTCACCAAGTTCGCAACACTTGCCTTTAGCTTTGCCCTTCAAGATTTGAATTGCTCACACTTTAATTTGAGATCATACTCCAGGCAGATTGATTTGTTGCCTTAATACATTACTCCCATTCGCTCTTTAGAAGACAATCGATCTCTACTCCAAATTTGTACTAGGAAGAATATCGATCCTTGGTGAAAAGATGCATGTTATGTTTTTAATGATCTTTCACCAAGGATCGCTAACTTATATATATTTGTATAAGTGATAAACTCCACCACCCCAAAGGTGGCCGACTTGGGCACCCCCAAGTATCAATAATAACCTTTTATTATTTATTATTTATTATTGAAATCACCATAGTGACGACTTGGGCCCTCCCAAGTATAATGAATATTTGTTCTTATATTTATATTTAATTACCATAAATTGATCCTTATATAATAATGATAAATATACCCCTTTTATTTATTATTATTATTAAATCAATTTAGCCATAATTGGGACTTGGGATAAATCGCTCACGAAACTCAGGGAGAAAAAAGTTCTGCAAGTTGGCCTGTGGATCCCTTGGTTTTCGTGCTTTGCTCTTGTAGTAGGAGGACCTGTGGCCCTCTGTACTGCTTGCGTGGCGTGGATGGTGTCCTTGTTCTCTGCTTCCTTTGCTTTCGTTTGTTTGGTATTGCTTTTAGGTTTTGTGTTTTGTGTTCTCTCGTTTTTTTCCTGTTGCTCGTGTGTGTGCCCTTGATGCACCTCTTTTTATCAATTTTTGTCCCCGTTTCGGCCTTGGTTCGTTTGAGAGTGCCATTATTTCAAGTTATGAGAGCCATCTAGTTGCAAGATTTTTTGTTTTGCCACAAGTTTCTCTCTGATGGACGCAGAGGTTCTTAATGATGGAAATGACGGCTCCAAGGGCAATAAGAAGGAAGGAATGTTGAATATTAAAGCAGCCAGTGAACAGGTTAAACCATCCTGCAAAGTGGTTGTTGCAAAAGAAACGGTTTTACTAGAGGCAACACAATTCATAGTAGTTGACAACAATGGAAAAGAACCACCCTGTCCCGATGGAGATAGACAGAGAGGAGGTAACTCTGGAAGCCCAGCAGAGTGCGTGGGAGAGGGTAAAGTTGGAGGAGAGGAAGGTAAGATCCCGTCGCCCGACCCCAAGATTCTCAATCTCTCTCCAAACGCGAAAATGGTAACTGCTATAAAATCTGAGCAATCCTGTTTAAAAAATGTAGCAATTTTCTTTGTTTGCATGAATATGAAGTTCCTCCCTGCTAGGAATTTCTTGGATGATTGGATAGGGAATGTATGGGGAAAAAAGTTGGGCTTAATGGTTAGTTTTAGTCGCATGGTGCAAAGGGGCTTATTTGTTATCTTTTTCAAAAATCATTCTATGCAAGAAAAAGCTTTAAATAAAGGTCTATGGAATGTTGGTCAAACTATTTTTAGAGCTCTCACGTGGGCTCCTAGTTTTAGCTCGGACAATGTTATTGCCTGGGCCTCCCCTTCGTGGATTGAAATTAGAAATGTGCAGTCAAAATTGTGGCATTTTATTCTGCTTCTCCTCAAACCCTTGGGCTCAGTGCTTCAAGTTAAAGAGGCCAGAGTAACCCTTCCTCATCTCAACGCCCGTGCCCTTGTTATCCTGAACCCAGAGGTTACCTTCCCTGACGAAATTGCACTGGAAATTGAAGGAGAAAATTTTTTTGGGCCCACAGTTAAGCTGGGGGACATTGGAGCCTGCTTCCATTGCAAACTCAATGGACATAACAGATGAGACTGTCCTCTCCTTAAGAATGTGTAGAAGACCTTTAATGGAGAAGAATTAAACAATAAAGACAATAATCCCGTGCCCAACTTGAATGTTGAAAATGATAAACAGAACACACAAAGGAAAGATGATAATGTCGCGAACACCACTAAGAATAATAGGGTTAATAATAAGGATACGATGGACTCTCATCTGGACAAATTCGTATCCCTTTCCAACCCTCTGTTTGAAGATGACTTTGTTGTCCAAATGGCTATCTCGAACAAAGAGGTTTCGAACCCTTTTGCATGTCAGCCACATTACATCCATGTTCCTAGAGAAAAGGTGAAGGAGGATAATGCCCCATGCCAAAATGCTCAGCAGATAGCCTTATCCAAAATTAGAAACAAAAATGCCAAGATTTTATCCAAACAACATTCGGTTGGACAGGGTGAGGTCTGTTCTGATGCCACAACTCCTGAAACAATTATCACACACCTTGTTGATGAAAACCAGAACCTGAATTCTGATGCGGAGGACACCGGTTCCCCTAACGATAACCTAACCTTGACAGTGCACAGTGAAAAAGACAATGATGAGGATGGCTTTGTAGAAGTGATCTCCAAGAAAAAGAAACAAAAAACTTATGAAAGGAGCAACAGTTTGAAAAGCAGTGGTAAAAACCATAGAATCAAAAACAAGGAAATCCCAGAGTGCTTTAACAGACTCTGTCAGAATCCTAACCCGCCCAAATCTTTATGAAGATGAACATCTTTAGCTGGAACATCAGGGATCTGGAGATGCCAGATAGAAAGTATATTGTTAGGAATTGGTGCAACAAGATACCTTACAAGGACATCATTTGTTTCCAAGAGATCAAAGTGTCTAGATTTCAAGCCCTAAATACCCTTCAATTCATATGGAAGAAGGCCACATGCATATATTCAGAACATTCTAGAGGGAAAGGAGGTGTGGCCATACTGATTAGTGACAAATGGGCCAGTAAGATTAGTTCTAAAGGTACATCCCCTTGTCAGAAGGTTATTTGGGGGATCTTCAAGGATAACAATCAGGAAATAGGAATATGCAATATCTATGCCCCAAATAATTACTGAGATAGGGAACAGTTGTGGGATTGGTTGGCATCTAATTTACCTGAGTCAAAATGGATATTCATCGGGGACTTCAATATGATTGAGAGTAGAGAGGATAAATGTGGTGGGAATGAACATAGTTGGAAAGGAAATGAATTCTACTTCTGGGCCAAGTTTAAGAGAAGATTCCAAATTAAGGATCCTTTGGAGAATATGAAACAAGAATACAACAACATCTGGTTCACATGGTGTAACAATCAAGCCAATAGAAACATAGTTTATTGCAGACTGGATAGGGTGTATTTCAACCCTTCGTGTTTTAACATTAGTAAACACTCTGGACATAACCCAGTGGAAGTGACCCGTGTTAGTATGTTTGATCATTCTCCCATTCATATTAATATCTCACCAGATAATCTTCCCTCACCTATCCTCAAGAAAAAGAGACAAAGCCTCTTCAAACTGAATACATCCCTACTCAAGGAACAAGATTCCCCTCAAGCTCTACGGACTGCTACAACCCTCTCCAAATTTTGCAATTCTGAGCTCTCTGCCAAAGACAAATGGGTTCAACTGGTCAAGGTTTGGAGGAAGTTATTCCAAATTGTTGGGACCAAAGAAGCCCTTGATAGGAACCAGAAAGAAAATTTGTACCAGAGGTAGTTGAACCAAATTGAATCCCAACTGCAGACTAGAGGTCACAATTTGGAATTGGAAAAATCTCTTATCAACATTAAATCCAATCTTAGGAAGATCCAAAACACTAAAATTCAAGGTCAAAATGTTAGAGCCAAGGCCAAATGGATCAAGGATGGGGACAGAGGTTCTAAGTACTTCTTCAACCTTATCAGAGCTAAACAAAACAGAGAAGATATCAATGGCATCCAAACAGACAATGGTATTACCTCCAATAATGAAGAGACTTTGCAAGCTTTTGTTGAATACTACAAGAAGTTGTTCTCCTCCGAACATAATTCTAAAGACTTTGAAGTTATGAACATATGCATCAACATGATCCCTAAGAAAGTGTCCCAAAAACAAGGACTGGAACTTGAACAAAGAATCAGTCTTAGAGAAATTGATGAAGCCATTGGGTCCTTAGCAAATGACAAATCACCTAGGGTGGGTGGTCTTCCAGCAGAATTCTACAAAAAGAATAAGGAATGGATATCAGGGGAACTGCTCTAAGTATATGAAGAAGCCTATGAGTATGGGTCCCTTGGGAGGGACATAAACAAAGGTCTGATCAAACTCCTACCCAAAGAGGGGGACAAATCTCAAATAAGGAATTGGATACCCATTACCCTTCTAAACATCTCCTATAAGATCATTGCAAAAATTCTGGCTAGAAGAATTAGTGAGATCCTAAAGAATGTGGTATCAGTCACCCAGACCGGTTTTATCAAAGGAAGATACATCTTAGACAATCTACTTACTAGCTGGGAAGGTATGCAATGGGCTAAAATAGATGGGCAAAAGGTGGCTATGATACTTCTTGATTTTGAGAAAGCATATGACAGAATTGAGTGGTCTTTTGTTCTAAAAATGTTAGAGGCTTTTGGATTCCTAGACTACTTCTGCAAATGGGTAAGTATCCTACTGAAAGACTCTTCAACAGTCATTGATGTCAATGGAAAGATTTCAAAACACATCCCCCTGGAAAGATCCATTAGACAAGGATGTCCCTTGGCACCTGCACTATATGTCATAGTTGCAGATGCATTGACCTACATTCTCAGGGAAACAGATATAGGCCCCCCTATCAAAGGGATAAAGTTACCTAATAGTGAAGATCTCCTTGTTGAGCAGTTTGCTGATGACACTGCTCTTTTCATTAATCTTGAAGAGGATAACTTTGATAATACTCTTAGCCGGCTACAGATGTTTTGTTCAGCTTCTCGAGCAAAAGTGGCTCCTCATAAATCCAAGATATTGGGATGGTCAGACAAGCCTCCTAGGTGGCTGGAGGATAAGGACTGGCAATGGACTGGCCCCTCTACCATTGTCAGATACCTTGGCATTCCCTTTGCCATAGAACCCTCTATTAGTGACATGTGGACCTGGATATATAAAAAAGTTGAACACAAACACCTCAAATGGCAATCTCACATGTTGTCTCTTGCTGGCAGAGCTCAAGTAGTGCAGAAAGTTCTCTCCTCTCATGCTGTATACTATGCCTCTTCGTTGGCCAATAGCCAGATTAACAAACTTGGGAAAATTCTTAGAGAGTTGTTATGGTCTGATGGAATGGGCAACATAAAGAGACATTGTGCAAAATGGGAATGGTGCTGCATTCCAAAAAGAAGAGGAGGACTGGGTATGAGGGACCTCTAATCACAAGGATTGGCACTAGCTGCCAAATGGATCCTTAAAGCCCTAAAAGGCAATGAGCCTTGGAAAGTTCTGGTTAGGAATAACATTGAGAGATCTAGCATCAAAAAAGGAAAATTATGGAAGGACACTCCTTTGCATGATATTGTATTTGAAGACTTTGAAATAAAAGTTAGTGGTTCCAAAGTGTTTCAAACCATATGCAAGGCGTGTTGTCAGGTCAGGACTCAGGTCTGTTCAAGGGGTGTTGTTTGGAAAAATCCTACATGTACAGTTTTGGATAGGTCTATTTGGTGGGGGTTATATCTAAATGGCAAACCGCTGGCATTAACTTAGTCTTGCTCTACAAAGAGTTGGCATATGAAAGGTATCACTCTCATTCAGGATCTGCTGAGGGATCAAAAGCTGAGAACTTGGAAGGATATCCAAGGAACCTTCAACATACCACAGTCCCAAAAGAAAACCTATACCCTGATATCTAAGGCTGTGGGATGATGCTTCCTCGGTAGGATGGTGTCCTCTACCCAGATGCTTGGCTTGATTAAATGGAAAGATGGTAACAAGGTTGTTGATTTCTCTTGCAAACAAATTTATCCAATGCTTAAAGAAGACTCAGTAACTACTCTCATAATTAACTCCAACTGGAACTTCAACTGGTCTAGCAATAGATGGCTCTCTTTCTTTGATTTTTTCTGGTACTCCCCAATTGAACCTAAGGTTTTATGCTTTAGATGGCTACTTTTGTTAAAAAAAACTTGTTGTCGGGTCCTTTCTTGCACAGTCTGGAAACCAGATCATTGCTTGTTCTATTTGTAACTGCCCTGAATCTTTTGAACGCCTTTTTTTTTAATGTGAATTTGCTAAAAGGATTTGGGCTAGTTTTCTTGGTTGCCCCATTATGTGGAATTGCCTTAATTTTTTCTCATGGAAAGAAGTTGTCTCTGGTTTTGTGGATGCTTTTGACTTTAAAATGAATATTTGTTGGTTTTCTTTGACTGCTGAAATTCTTTGGGTCATTTGGAAGCAGAGAAATGAGGAAATCTTTCAAGCCAGGAAGCGAGACCTTATTGATTTTTTCATAAAACTCACACATCTTAACATTGTTTCTCAGGTCACAGCAAGGATAGAGGTTTCAGAAGAAAGATTCCTATCACTGCTGCAGGAAGGGGCTATGATTGTGTTCAAGAGGGACATCCAGTCTGCCAATTATACTGAGATAGCACAAGTAGAGATTTCACAAGCAGAGAATCATCCCAGTACACCCAACAGCTAGGTCACCAATGCAACAGAGGACATCAGAACAGGGGCCCAGGAGGGCACATTCACCAGTGATAATTGGAACAATCAGGACCACAATGATAACTGGAGCAGCCAAGAACGAAGGAGCAACAATGATGGATGGGACACCACAAACACCAGGGTCAATACAGATGGATGGGGAGATTCTTAGAAATAACTTTTGTTTAAAGCATAACCAATTTTGTTGATGTATAAGCTCTTATAGTTCTGTTATTAAAGCATACTCTGTACATTGTCTCAAGACTTTGATCTAGTCTAGGTTGGTATCTGCAGCAACAAACTCATGCTGTTTTTTTGGTAACTTTGGCTATCTTTTGATAAGCTCTGTAATTGCTCCAGTTGATACACTATCTCAATATAAAAAAATTTAGCTATAATTAAATATAAAATATAAACAATATATTTATTATTATTATTTATTTAATTGTCCAATATGTTGAACTTTGCCGTGAAGGCCAAAAATATCAACACTTTGGACCTTTGAAAAGTAACCAACTTCAATGCTCTTAGGTTTTGCCCCAAGTAGGGGAAATTTTGGGTGATTTTTTTTTAATGAACCACTTGCCCTTATGCATAAATTCTCCCATCTTGACAAACAAATAGAGTAGCATATGCTAACTCATCCTCTTGATCAACATAACAACTATATTTTGGGTGATTTTTTTTATGCATAAATTCTCCCATCTTGACCAACAAATATAGTAGCATATGTTAACTCCTCCTCTTGATCAACATAACAACTATTTGTTTAGTTGGTATAGGAGTGGTGATGTTCGCATTCAATTTTGTACTCTTCCAATATCATATTTTTGAATATAAACCTTCTTACAACTTTGTAGGTACCAACCTACAAGAGACACCAATTTCCTTAACAAAGATTTGTAGGTACTAACTCCTACAATTGAGCACCAAGTCAGTAAGAGATAAGAATCCCCTTTATTCTATCTGTAAGGATCAATCTACTAGAATCACCAACCTACTAGAGAGACACAATATCTTCTTTAGGAAGTACCAACTTCCAAAGCAAAGTACCACTCCATAAGTTGCTTCTTCAATGGATAATGGACATTTCAATTTATGCTATCTTTGTGATGATACCATTAATCTTCACCAAATCTTAGTTATATTCTTCTTCTCAAAATGTGACTCGCGAAATTCACTATCCTCTTATCAATTTCATTATATAGTGTTCATGAATTTGTCTTCAAAAATCTGCTCATACCCTTGTCTTAATCTGCTAAAAAAACCTTTTCAAAAATTGTCACGAGTCTGCTTAAATACTGACTCCAATATGCTTGCTTCAAATCTTCAACCTTGCATTACCTGCCGTCAAAAATCTGCTTATACTCTTCAATATAAATCTGATTTATCCTTCATAATACTTTGTGCTTGATCTACTGTAACACTACGTTTATTCATGCACTTTTTTCCTATACATCTAATAATATTCTTGCTGCCAAATCTGCATGCATTTTCCTCCTAATTGTTCATATATTCTTGCACATGTTCCCTATATATATATATATATATATATATTCCTTGTATCTGCATGCATACTCTTTATATTTGTTAACTTGCTAGTGTATATTTGATATATATTTTATTCTTCGCACTCCTCACTCGGCTCTCCAAGATGATCTTGTATCTTCGCAAAAGGAACACTTTGCTTGGGGACATCTCTTTTCATAAACTCAACTCTTAAAACAAAACAAATCGCATCTCCTCTCTTTGGTGTTAACTTTATTTATTTTTGCTTAAATGTGAATGATATTACATTGCATTGCTTCATAAATATGCTTGCATCGCCTTCAAAAGCCCACACTAAATCTGCTTGTGTTTGTATGATATATCTTCTAATCTCACATTCGCTTCATCTCACTTCTAATTTTTATCTTATAATCATCCACTTCTCAAATATCTTCCTTTTTATCCAACACTTTTTTACTCTACTTAATTATGAATTTAAATCTTCATTCCTTTTCTTGAAGGGAGATATCCTTTAGAATGAAAATGACTTTTTGAATGAACGAATGAACGCACGCTTTTGTTAATATCTTTCATTATGTTTAATTACTGCAAGTTTTTTCTTCTTAATCACTGCTCCTTACATGATCACTGCTATTTGGAATTACATAATCATTGTCCTCAGTGATTATTGATCGCTGTTAAGAAAGACATCGACCTGAATTAGCTTACTTTAGTTCCATTTTATCTTAAACAAACTTTGGCGTGTTATTATAGCTGGACAATATGAATTTTCTCATTTGTTTTCCTTAATTGTTGCTTATGCTATATTGCAGCTCCTTTCATTAATGGGAGTATGACATGGCTTGACTAGCATGAAGAAATGTGTTCTCTTTGTGCAATATTTCAAATAACATTTTCCTCAACAAGAATAAATGTGAAATCAATGGCAATGTTTTTCCTTTGACAATATGCTTGCCAACAATCTTGCTCAGGTACTTTGACATCAATAACAACTTCCAACATTTGACATCAATGACAAACTTGTCTATAATATTGTCTTCTTACCTTCTTGACGTCAATAACGACATTTCCTACAGGTGTAGGCTAAAAAGTGGCGAGTAATGTGTTCTCCTTGTTTGACATAATGGTTTATAGTGGGCTGAAATGAACCTATGTGTTTATGTTGTGGTCATTGTTAGTTTTGTGTCCATTGACAATAGTGCAGACCAAAAGGTGTGGAGGGACTTGTTCTTGTTTGACATAATGATTTGTAGTAGGCTAAAATGGACCTACACCTTTTGGAGAAGCATTTGGTAGTGTTTTTTTATGAAGAACTTTTTCTTGTAAGGTATCAAAATTGTCATTTTTAAGAAGTGTATACTACAATGTATATACAGTTATGATCGTACTTGTCTTGGGGAGACTTGACATGAAATTTATGGAAACAAAATCTTAGGTTTTGTTCGGAATAAATGAAGGGGCGTATAACTTTGTTTTCAATTATACGAGTTTGTAATGAGAAGTTCTAAAAGATCTAATATGTACAACATTTGACATAATATTGGTTAGTATCACTTTCATAGACTTGTTAGTTATTTCTACCCTGTATGACCTACCACCTTTATTGAGACTACAAAATCATTTTTTGATCCTCATTTAGAATAGAATTGTGCCCCATGTGGCTTAGTAATCCATTAAATGTAACTAGGAACATATTTCCTAGCTATTAATGTCTATTATACGCTATAGAAGTTAGGATCTATGATGTATGAAAAAGGCCTTGTTGATCTCTCATGGTCACATGAATAGAAGATCCTTGTCAAGGATGTGATTGAAGGTTGAATATAGTAATCCACGATCTTTTTGATACTTGTGTAGATGATAAGGTCAAATAATTATAAATATATAGGTCACATTTGGTAATGATTGTATTGCACCCCATCTTGAGTTTAAATTAGCTATAGAGGCTTGTGATCCATATTGATGGTTGTCTCTTTGCTTAATATATTGTTCTTCCAATACTCACATTCTTAATAAATATCACAAAGATCTTTGCCAAATATTGGATATCTACCCATTACGATAAAAAAGCTTCATTCTAGTAGGCCATTGGATGACTGTGTCAAGTGAGAACCACTCCAAGTTTGTACTCTTAAGTCAATTGTCTAGATATGAAAGGATTTTTATGGATAGGAGGAAATAAACACTAATGTTGAACAAAAGTTTCTATTTTAGTTGTACAAATACTAGCTATTGCATCTTTATCTATATGAACTTTTCTTTTGCTCCTTTGTTTGTTGCTTGGTTTGGATGTCACACTGTGTTTGAATTTGAGCACAAGCTTCTAGTAGAAGTTGACAAGACATAAGAAACTCTTGAGTTTAGTGAAATTTTTGGGGTAGGCCAGTTTGTAATGCCATTCTAATTCTTTTTTGGGTTGACATATATATCTTTGCCAATAATGTAGCTAATGTATCAAGTACCATCTCCATGCCAAAGAAGCACATTTTATATTGGCATAGATGTTACTAGCATAGGATGAAAAGTACTTATTGAACATGTCGTAGGTGTTCTTACTATCTTTTAATGAAGGTGATGACAAAAACCTAATAGAAGCTTGATTTTAGATCAATTTTTGTGTGAAAATTTTAGTTTCTCTAAGCTATTCTAGGTGCTCATACATTAGAGGGATCAAATATTTGTTCTTGATAGTGATCTTTTAGTTTAATAGTCACTACAAACTCCTTGCATCTTATAATGGTCCTTTTTTTAGTTTAACAATCATTACAAAGTCCTTGCATTCCATCTTTCTTTTTAGTGAGTACATTAAGGTTTCCAAAAGGTGGGACACAACCATATTTGCCTTTTTGGATAGTCTCCAGAGTTTGCTCCCTAATCTTGTCATTCTTCAAAATTGTTCATTTGCACAATGATCAATTTACCAATGGCATATTGGGTGTTCTCCAACTTGCAATAAGTAATTTCTAAGGTTTTGTGAATACTTGTGATTAAAACAACTATGATGTTGGGGCAACAAAAATTTTTTTTATGATTCTCTTTTGCACTTTAGGCTTTGCAAGACCTAGGTGGGTACATCTCAATGACACGTGACTTTGTATAAGCAATAGGACTAGTAGATAATTGTTCATGCATGTAAAAAAGGGTTCAAAAATAACTCCAAAATTTTAATTTCCCTATACGTTCAATGCATAGGATTGAATATAATGCATAAATTACTAAAATGCAATGCAAAAGTGCGATTCTTCATTTTTATAGTACGAGTGGGTAGAGATTATTGGGAAAAAAATAAAAATGCATGTTCCTTGGTATAACGTAGTTTAAATTTGAACATAGTCTTTGTTAATCAGTTTATTGGTAGGCCACTGTTTAACAAAGCGATGTCTTCTCCTATAACAAAGCTCTTAATGTCTATTGTCGTCTCCTGCCCTGTTAATTTGAAATTGTCTGCATCAACAATGCTTCCCAGGCTTGATGGGTATATCGATCTAGGGTTTAGGACTCTTATGCTAGGTGCTAACATTCATGTGGGTTTTGTTGAAGACTGTGCTAACTTGTTGATGGGTTCCTTTGTTCCACCTCTTGGTGTGGGTGATTCTGGAGTTTTTGAAGGTGTGCTTGTCTCAAGACTTGGCATTGGTGTTGCTTTTTGTGCAGGGGTTTCTACTAAGGTGGTGGTTACTAGTTCTTGTGCTTTTTCACTTGTTCTCACTAGGCACTCTTTTGGGTGACCTGTTCATGGGTCTGCTAATTTCGTGAATGTTGCCCCCCAAAGCATCTTTTTGCTGCTAATAGGTGAATCTTTTCTCGTGTTACTAGATCTATTGCAACTCTTCCTTCCAAGGGGAAATCTTGACCTCTTGCTTGTGGCAAGAAATCCCCTGTTGTGGTTTGTGGCTATGATGTGATGGATAATGTGGAGTCCTACCAATGTTGCCGGTTGGTTTGTAGATTTATTAATCTCTGGCCTTCTGTAGTGGATCTCCATTAATGGGTGATAGATTCTTGGAGATCTTTAGTTTCTAGTAACATTGAGATTTTCCCTTGTGCTAAGGGGTTTTTTATTGCTTCTTTTGTTTTCTTTGATGATCAAGATTTTGTGTTAAGCAAGTCGTTGGCTTGAGGGTTCACTCTCTTTCAGTCAAACCCTGGACTGTCTCCTTTAAACCCCTTACTGAACCACTTAGTGTGTGTCTAGTGTGGGTTCGTCTTTCCAATCTTCCCCTTCATTTTTGGGCGAATTCTTGTTTTGAGGTCATCGACAACTATACAGGTCATTTCTTAAATGTGGATGATACTACTGCCTTTGCGGGTCTCTCTACCTTTGCATGCATATTGCCTCTACTTTTGCATGCATAATGTTGTATATTGACATATCTATACCTCTTTCTGGTGATGTAGTTCTCATGGTTGGGGATAGGTCATGGATATAATCATGGATTATGTGGGTTATCCCCTTTTGATGTCATTGATGATTCTCTACTGGTCACTTGGCCATAAATCGTTCTCTCTCGTGTTGTAAAGGTCCTACCACTTGGTGGAAGGATGCTAATGATGATCACTTAATTGTCCAGGCTTCTAATTCTTCCTTTGATGACACTTCATAGGCTGATGATGAATCCTCCTAGGATGATGCTCATGTTGCTGGTTTGGCCTCCTCTGGTCCTATTGATCCTACTCCACCTCTTGGTGTTGGCGTGACCCCCTTCTGGCTGCATGAACCCTTCTTTGCATGTTTCTCATGTTCTGATCTAGCCTTTGGAAAATGACGTGCCACCTTGTCAACACTTTTCCCCTTGTGTCGACAGTCTTGGGAAGAGGATTTACCCATTTTCTCCCCTTTTTAAGGATTTTAATGATAGTATTACCTAGACTGTTGTTCGTCGACATAGGAAAGATGATTCTTCCTCATATTCTCATTCTCTTCCCCACGTTGTGGGTGAAGTTTTCACCCACGATGTGGGTTACTATTTGTTCTAGTGTGTTGTAAAGGGTTTCTTCTGGCCTTTGTTGTTTGTGGCATGTTCTTGACCAAGTTGTAAATGGCCTTTTGGTCTGTCTCTGTAAGGGCTAGCACCCTTGTTTTGCTACTAATTACATTGAAAACATAGTTTAAAATTGACTCAATATGTTATTCTAATAATATTCAATCTTTGAATCTTACCAACAATATATTATTGCATTTTAGAGTGCTATTTTGAATATCTTTTGTGACCTATTTGTTCAGGGTCCCAGGGCCCCTTCAAAACCTGTTGTTACTTTAATATAAAAAAACAATATATTATTGCATTATAGTAATTTAAATATGTGTAATCGACTAGCAGAAAGAGATTCTACTTACTAATTCTCTACAAACATGCATCCCAATTGTTGTTTGAAAAACATTACCGCATTCCTCAAAGACAAATTAATCAAACTTGCAACTTTGCAACATATATGCAAACTAAAATCTTTGTACTTGAAAATATACTTCTTCCAATGGATATATAAAGTTGTGTAGGAGGCAATCAATTTCATAAGCACGTATTCATGTATTTATTTCAGAGTGAACCTAAAACAATGTATTCATGTATTTATTTCAGAGTGAATCTAAAACATAAACACACTAGACTAAATTTCAAACTTATGTATTCCTTCAAAAGAAATCACATTTTGTAGTTTTCTAAAAGGCCTTTCTCTCCAAAAAGTTATGGACCCTTACAATGAAATGCAAGTACATTGTATAGACATTTTTTCAAAAAATAAAGCTAATTGTTATGATATTTTGTAAAAATAAGAATCATCGCATTGCTAGAAATCTTCTTATTTTGATCCATTTGATTTTCTATTTAGTTGCCTTCAGAATCTTCATGAATACCCACCTTTCTGAATTTGTACCTCTCAACCTCTATTTTTATCTTTATGAACATCTTAAAAAAAACACAACCTCTAAAAGCTATATCTTTTGATCTAGGTACTTGATTGACCTCCCATTTTTTAAAAAACATTGAGGATCTCAAAATGCTCTATGTGACCCAACTTCCAAATATAGGTAATAAGCAATGTTTGACAACTTGTTCAACCATTCAAAAGTTCAAAATTCAAATTTAGTATTTTAAACTTTAATATCTCACTATTTGCCAGGGATTGTTGACTAATTTTTTCACCATAGAACTATCATGCAATGTTAGAACTTGGTAAATCTTTTGATCCATACATACTCATTTGCTAATGCTCTCTAAAAATAATAAATTAATTTTTTTTTGTTTTGATTTCACTAGATCATTCGAGGAGACTCCTATGCAAACTAATTGAATAACATAACTAAAGAAAATGGATGATTAGACCTAATGAAGAAAAATAGGTTGTGGCAACCTGATGACATGTAACTGATTGAATGTTTGATAATGTTAAGTTGAAGATGATGCAAGACATTAAAATAGTTAATGGTTTGTATTGTCATTGATGTCAACTTGATATCATCTGTACGGTCATGTACATAATGCCAAAGACTTCAGAGAATCAATGGAACAATGATTATGCTTTCAACAATGCATAAAAGTCAAGTATTCACTAAGTGACAGACTACACCGACGAAGTGTACACCATCGATAAAGGCAAAGAAAAATTCACAGTGATGCCCGACGAGCAGAAGACAGTGTTGCTCGACGAAGCAAAATCACAGGATTCCCGATGAACTAAAAATAGAGTTGCCCGACGGACGGAGATCCTGAAGCTAACTGGAGTCACACCAACAGAACTAGCAGTTGTCACCGATGACAAACTACAGAATTGACTGACGGAATAGAGAGTTCAGAAAATGACAAAATATCTAGCTAGCAGAGCTTAAGGATAGACTTAACTGGTTGTTTTATTTGTTTTATTCGCCCAGAGAAGTAATTGATTTAAAGAAGATTTATACAGTTGGCAAGAAGATAACTACGAGATAAATCAGGAGTTAAAGCCATAAATCAGATTGGCTGGATTGTTTTTTACGCCAAGAATCAAGAATCAAGAATTAAGGAATAGCATGTCTATATAAGAGACAAGCATAATTATATTCCACATGCAATCAGATACACGGAAGGAGAGTGAATAGAAAGAAGAAGATGAAGAGAAACTGGTGAAGAATAAACTTCATACAATCTTGATCAATTAAGCTAAGGGAGAGCTAAATAATTCTGCAGACACCGACGAACAGTGAAGCACAACATCACAGAGCAGAAAGTGTGGAGCACAAAGGAATTGAATTGATACATTGATTAGAGAGGTATTGTACTTAAATAGATCTGAAAATCTGCAATTCAAGTTGCATTAGAAACAGGTCATTGTGTTTCAGTTTAACCATTGAAGCATCAAGTCTCTTAAC
>MU226003.1:4465777-4476012 GCA_018584345.1 Thuja plicata | reverse complement strand
GATGATAGAAATGGAAAGCTTGACGCCAAAAGTGATGAAGGTATCTTTCTAGGGTATTCTACCAAGAGCAAAGCTTTTAAATGTCTAATCAAGGCTTCTAACAAAATAGTTGAAAGTGCAAATGTGAGGATTGATAAATTTGCAGAAAAGGATGAGCTGGAAAGAACAAAAGAACCAGAGGACTACAACAAGTTTGTATACTATGAAGAACCCATAACTCTACCCGAGCAACAATGCTTAAATCCAGAATAACAGAATGTTGCAACCGACGGTCAGAATGTTGTTACCAACGGTTAGGATAATGATCAAGATAATGTGCAAGGTAATGAAGATAAAGCTGATACACAAAGAGTTGTACCTGTACTTGCAAGATATGTAAGAAGGAACCATCTAGAGGACTAGATCATAGGAGATAAGAAAGCTGGAACAAGAACAAGAAGTAAGTCCTTAAACTAAAATTGCTTAATTTGTGAGTTTGAGCCAAAATCTATCAATGCTGCACTAGTTAATAAAGAATGGATAAGTGCTATGAATGATGAGATTGAACAAATTGAGAAGAACAAGACATGGTCACTTGTGCCAAGATCAGATGACAAGAATGTCATCGGTACAAAATTTATATTCAAGAATAAGCTGAACAAGAATGGAAAAGTCACAAGGAACAAAGCAAGACTAGTTTGCAAGGGGTATGCACAAGAGGAAGGTATAGACTATGGGAGACCTTTGCACCCATTGCTAGGCTAGGAGTAAGAATACCACTTGCTTATGCTACACACAGAGGATTCAAAGTATATCAAATGGATGTCAAGTCAGCATTCCTAAATGGAATATTTGAAGAAAAGGTATACATTGAGCAACTAGAAGGGTTTGTAGATCCAGACAAGAGGAACATGGTATGTAGACTTCACAAAGCCTTGTATGGATTGAAATAAGCTCCCAGAGCCTGGTATGAAAGACTTCATTCCTATCTAATAAATATTGGATTCATAAGGACTAGTGAAAACAGTAATCTTTATTTGAAAGAAGATACTGATGCTAACACTTTGATTGCTGAAATATTTGTTGATGACATCATATTTGGAGGCAATGATATGCTATGCAAATCATTTGCTGATGAGATGAGAAAAGAGTTTGAGATGTCTATGTTTGGAGAGATCAAGTTCTTTTTTGGTTTACAGATCATTCAACAAAGTGAAGGAATTTTCATAACACAGTCCAAATACATCAAAGAGGTCCTGAAAATATTCAAGATGGAAGATTCCAAACCAGTTGGAACACTGATGGCTACTGGATGCAAATTAACAGAGGAAGACAAGTCAATAGAGGTAAATCAGACTTTGTATAGATCAATGATAGAAAAACTCATGTATGTTGTACACACTAGACCAGATATTGCACATGCAGTAGGAATTGTTGCTAGATTTTCTGCTAACCCCAGGGAATCACATATGACTTTTGTGAAAAGAATTCCAAGATATCTGAATAATACTGAGAAATTTGGCTTATGGTATAGAAGAGAAGGAAAATTTGGACTTAAGGTGTTTACCGGCGCTGATTGGGCTAGAAATCTTGATGACCGGAAGAGCACAACTGGAGGAGCATTCTTTATGGGTGACAGACTTGTCACATAGATTAGCAAGAAGCAAGGATGCATCTCTTAGTCTATTGCAAAAGCAGAATATGTTGTTGCTGCTGCAAACTGCTCAAATATTGCATGGATCAAACAATTGCTAGAAGGTATGCATATGAAGATCACAGAACCAATGATTATCTATTGTGATAACACCGGTGCAATAAACATTTCCAAGAATCCAGTCATGCATGCAAAGATTAAACACATTGCCATCAAGTATCATTATTTAAGAGAACAAGTTCAAGAAAAAGAGGTGATCCTTGAATATGTGCAATCAAAAGAACAATTGGCTAATATCTTCACCAAGCCACTGCCCAAGGATACATTTGAGTACCTGAGAAAGAGACTAGGGGTCAAACCCATGTCTACTAGTCAGTAAAGGACTGAAGGCTGCATCAGCCATATATTATCAGAATATCATTCATGATTGATGCAAGCAAAATATGAACTTCAAAGCTACATCTATATACAGAAAGGTATATATCAGAATTGAGCACCAGAGCATATTGTTGTATTGATGATGGATAAGAGAAATTCAAGGAATATATTATGGATAGAAGAAAATAGTTGTTTGACATTAATGTCAGATATTTATAAAATATTTGTTTGGCATTGTTGTCAAAGGGAGAGAATGTATCCATATTATCATCAGAAACTATTCATTATCAGATTACTCCAAACATGGAGAGATCATATCCATAGGGAGAGAATTTGTATAAAAGTTGCAAACAAAAGGCAGCGACGTCAAATAAAAAGAACAGTCAAAAGAGAGAAATTGACACAAACAAGACACAACACATCAGAAGAAGAAACACAAAAAGCTGCAAGAATCAAATCTAAGCTAACATAGAGCTTACCGGCGGTTAGACATTTTTATCAGTTATCAAAATAAACTGTTTGGTAATTTGATGAATCTCAACAATTGTATTTCATATTATATTAGAAATAGTATAGTGTGATAATATAGTATATTGCCATCAATGCCAAAGGGAGAGATTGATGACATGTAACTGATTGAATGTTTGATAATGTTAAATTGAAGATGATGCTAGACATTAAAACAGTTAATGGTTTGTATTTTCATTGATGTCAACTTGATATCATTTGTACGATCATGTACATAATGCCAAAGACTTCAGAAAATCAATGGAACAATGATTATGCTTTCAGTAATGCATAAAAGTCAAGTATTCACTAAGTGACAAACTACACTGACGAAATGCACACCATCGGTAAAGGCAAAGAAAAAGTTACAGTGATGCCCGACGAGTAGAAGACAGTGTTGCCCGACGAAGCAAAATCACAGAATGCCCGACAAACTAAAAATAGAGTTTCCCGACGGACAAAGATCCCGAAGCTAACTGGAGTCACACCGACGGAAGTAGCAGTTGTAACCGACGACGAACTGCAGAATTGATCGACGGAACAGAGAGTTCAGAAAATGACAAAATATCTAGTTGGCAGAGCTTAAGGATAGACTTAACTGGTTGTTTTATTCACCCAGAGTTAAGTAATTGATTTAAAGAAGATTTATACAGTTGGCAAGAAGATAACTATGAGATAAATCAGGAGTTAAATTCGTAAATCAGATTGGCTGGATTGTTTTTCACGCTAAGAATCAAGAATTAAGGAATAACATGTCTATATAAGAGACAAGCATAATTCATTTCCACATGCAATCAGATACACGGAAGGGGAGTGAATAGAAAGAAGATGTTGAAGAGAAACTGGTGAAGAATAAACTTCATACAGTCCTAATCAATCAAGCTAAGGGAGAGCTAAAGAATTTTGCAGACATCGACGAATAGTGAAGCACAACATCACAGAGCAGAAAGTGTAGAGCACAAATGAATTGAATTGATACATTGATTAGAGAGGTATTTTACTTAAATAGATCTAAAAATCTGCAATTCAAGTTGCATTAGAAACATGTCATTGTGTTTCAGTTTAACCATTGAAGCATCAAGTCTGTTAACAGAGCAGGACTTAATCGTCTTCTATAAATGAGGTATATCCTAACAGATTGTCAAAAAGGTTGATTCATGAAAGTAACATTGAATTTGCATAAAGCCTATTGACAGCCTAAGAAGGAGGTTGATTCAAGGATGGTAGCAAGATTTGCTTAAAGCCTATTGACAATATAAGAAGGAGGTTGATTCAAGGATGGTAGCAAAATAGATGCCAGATACTAAATGACAACCTATGTATAAAAATCCTCTAACAAGGTCACACTTAATAGTGTGTTTGTAACCTTTAACAGGGTTGGCTCCTAACAGGGCTCACTTCAGAAGAGTGAAAATTTGGGGTACCGGTCCCAGTTTTTTTCCCTTAACAGGGTTTCTACGTTAAAATCCATGTGTTATGTGTGTATGGTTTATTACTTTATTGTTTTACATTTCACATATGCATTTCTGAATTGATTGGTATACTCTGCATATTTACTGAGTATCGGTAAATAAGTTTTACTGCTTATCGGTAATCAAGGAGAATAAGGACAGACAAGGTAAACCGACAGACAGTTAATTATTTCAAAGTATTTCAAGGCATGCATCTTGTAGGGATTTAATAATCTGAGGTGTATTGATTAGTGGATTAAAGTTTAAAGGATAAAATTTTGAGGCCACTGATTCACCCCCCCTCTCAGTTATTACTAACACAACCATGTGAGCTACACCAACTCTAACAAAATAACAAAAATAAATGGACAATTTGAACATGTATTCACTTCACTAATGGGTGCATGTATGCATTATCAAGTTAAATATTCAGTTGGTCCCATTCTTAATATTGTATAGACTTCGGTGTCATTTAATCTCAAATTGTTAGTTTGTCTTAGAGTTTGACTTCATAAAATATTAAACTAGATTTTGAAGGGGCGATGGTATATGATCAAAGGTTGCTAGTAGTTTAAAAACTTAGTCGGAGGACAACCATTTGATCATATATTCAATGAATAATGTAGTTAGGATTTCTTTGAGGTCATATTGGTGTGAGGAAATACCAAGTTCAAAATCATTGAACTACATCATTTAATCATGCCATTTTATATGTGCTATGAAACAAGGGTATTAAGATTTATTTGTTTGATTTTGTTTACAGACACAATACTAGCAAAATACTTATTTTAGCATTTTTTGATTTGTTGGTATTGCCATTTTTTAGTTTTGGATTATATATATATATATATATATATATATATATATATATATATATATATATATATTTTTATNATTATATATATATATATATATATATATATATATATATATATATATATATATATATTTTAATGGTTCTCATGACCACGACATAAAATGTAAGCTTGTGCGTTTGGGTATAATTAAGATCTTTTGGTCATTTTCATGCTACATTCAATTGATAAAGCTTAAGGTGGGGGCTATTGGAAGATAGAGGATCATTCCCAAAATTGGGTAATGCTTGAGTAATATTTTTGGTAGGAATGGTTTCATCAATATGTTTTTTGATGCTTTAGCTGGTAGTCATAGTGTGATGTTTAGTGTTAGTAGTTTTGTCTTTAGTTTTTATTTTATTTTTTTTAACTGTTGATATGGAGAGGATTCGAGAGAGTGGTGAAGCAATATTTTGTAGGACTTCATAATCAATCTTCAAGTGTTCTCTTGACATCATGTGTCATCTTTATGTTGTGATAGAGGCATTCCACCAAAATGTTGGTCATTTGGTGGAGTTGTGGCATATGTTGTTTACTTTTTGGTATGGTCATGTCAATGCTATATGATTTATTTCAACATGAATGTATTAGGGGGACATTGGGTGCACATGATTGATATGGATTTCTTAACACAAAGCATGGAGAAAAGAGCTAGCCATCAAAGGGATACATACAAGTGTTGACATTGTATGCATGAAAATTGACACACTAATGTTGATGGATGATTGCATGTTTATAGGTGGGGTTGTAATAAAATAAGTGAAGTTGAGGTTATTTTTGGTGGAAGAGTGGGTGTGTGGTTTCATCATGCAATGATCAAGGATGAGGTGGCAACAATGCATAGGTGGTGGTAGTTGTCTAGGTTGAGGTGGAGTTTCCAAGGTGCATTAGATTGAAAGTTTTAACATCAATGTTACGTTGTGTCTTTTAATTCAACGTGTGAGATAACTTAAACATGCCACATTTTTGTGAGTTTGTCACCTTTAGCAATCAAAAATTTGTTAGGGCAAATTTTAGAAAGATACAACAACCGTTGAAATTGACCAAAAAAAAAACACTAAAAAGTTTTGAAAATTTGTTTAAAGTTGTTGTAAAGATTGAAATACCATGATTAAATTTTGTTTGTAACATTGGAAGCACTCAAAATATCATGGCTTATGAATGACATTATAAGGCATCATATTTTGCAATGGAAAGGATGAGTGGATTTACAATTGAGGAAGGGTTTAAAGATGTATACTTAGATCACCCAATGTGAGGTACACTCACAATATATGATTTCTTGGTATGGAGTTATGTTTCTTTAGATTTCTAAGAAGTTTATTTGCACACAACATTGGAAAAATTGAATTTTGAGTGATTCACAACCATTTTAAGTGCATGGGTAGTTTTTTTTAAAGAGATTGTGATGAGGATTGCGGTTATGGATTATGCATGATAATATGTGAACAAGAAAAACTATTTTTGGTAGAAATGACCGTTGTTAGATTCATCACCTAGTGATGAGGGTTAGGAAATGGGTAGACTCAAAATGATCATAGAGGGGAGTAGACGAGGGATAGACTTTTACATTTTCAAATTTTTGGACATTATAGATAAAATTGACCACTTTGTGCATTACATAATTGTCATAGAAAAAATAAAAAAATTATGGTATTTATTGGGATTATCATCGTTGACATGCAATTGATACGACCTATTGGAGAATACTACCTGGTAGTGATGGGTAAAGAAACGAGTAGATTCAAATTGATCATTGTGGGGAGTAGATGGGGGATAGACTTCTACATTTTAATTTTTTGGACATTTTAGACAAATTGACAACTTTGTGCATTACATAATTGTTATAACAAACATTATAAAGTCATGGTATTTATTGGGATTACCATTTTGATCATGAAATTGATATGGTCTATACGAGAATATTACTTGATGGTGATGGGTCAATAAATGGGTAGACTCGAAATGATCATACTAGAGAGTAGACAAGGGACACACTTTTACATTTTATTTTTTTTGGAAATTATAGACAAACCAATCACTTTGTGCAATACTTGCTATAGAAAATATTAAAAAGGTACAACATTTATTGGGATTACCTATGTGAACATGCAATTGATACAACACACAGAAGAATAGTATGATACGATTTATAGGAGAATACTATGATGTATGCACATATTTTAAAATATTCTAAGAATTTATTTTATGACTTAAAATTAGATTAAAATTGTGTCTATATCACTTTTTGAATCATTATATCCATTATTTTACAAGAGCAAAAAATTCTCTTTTAATTTTTCTAAGCCAAAGTCTTTGTTAAATGTTCATTGTAGATTGTTGTAGTTTTGTTAAGTGTCCATGGTAGATTGTTTTTGGATTAAGGTAAAATCAAGTTTTGAAGGGGTTTTGAAACCCTGTACACAATTGAAACAAAGGATAAGGCATTGCAACTCCCCTAAAACAAAAAACAAAACAAACCAGCCATAAATGCCAACCAACCATCAAAACAAAGAACATCGCTGCAAAAGATATAAGCGTTCTTAACTGGCAACCCAAAACCAAAATCCATAAATTAGGATTTACTTTTTGTCCCCTTATTGTGGGACCGAAGAGACATTTCAAATGAGGGCGAGGATCTTTTAGCTTTTTTTCCTCTTACCTCAGTTTGTCCTTCTAATTTAGCAGCCTCAATCTACCACATGAGAACAAACCCTCCCCTAACACCCACAACAAAAAGGAAATGAGCAGCACTAGTAGAGCCAGCATCAACAGTCGGACCTGCAGAAGTCCTATTACTATCCGACATAGAAATCTCCACATTAAATCCAGTAGTTTCAACAACAACCATCTCTTCCCCTTGGTGTAGGGGGACAAGGGGAGATCTAGTTGAAACACCTGCGCTCAACATTGAGTCAATCGTAGTAATTCCAACATCAACAGTAATAGTCTTCACATCCCCAACACATAAAGGTCCAGGGATAGTTCCAATAGAATCCTCAGCATGAGCCACACCAGAGGTCGTATCAGGGATGACAACAACAATGCCAGCATGACCAGCAACATAAGCTAGAACCTCGGGAGCAGAAGCACCTGACTTCCCCTTCTTTGAATAGAGTTTATCTACTATATAATGCTGAGAAGAGGCACCAATCCACCATGAAGTGGGCTTCTTAGATTTCCTCTTCTCCATATCACATTTAGAAGCAAGATGTCATATTTTGAAGCATCTCCTACATCTTAAGGGGATACCTTCATAATCCAACGAATGTATCCAACAACCCTTAGGATACATAAACTTGATTTTCTCAGGTAGCCCCTTAGAAGTATCAATGTCCAAAAGGATACGAGTGCATGTATAATGAAAGAGGTCAGATGAGTTATCATCTACCATCATAAAATATCCCAGCACCTCACCCACTTCCTCCAGCACTGAATCCAGCCACAGATGAAGAGGGAGATTGGGGAGTCTCACCCGCAAGGGCATCTTGCTGAAGGTCTTAGAGGTTGGGTCAAAATCTAGATGTCAGGGCTTAACCATTAATGAGAAGTGATCCTCCCAACTAAAAAGTGATCACACAGAATAATCCTTATGTCTTCAGCTGCTTCTAACTTAGCAATGAAGAAATCCTTAGCCATAGGGTAAAGCTAGACAAAACCAGAGACAATGGGTTCCTAGTGCTTAGAAATCCAAGCATGGAGCCTAGGAAGATTAGGCCAATACCCCTTAAATCTACAAATCCCTACATTAGTGGAGAGGTCTGAGACAATGTTTAGCATCTCAGCAACAGATTCATCCCCTAACTCTAAGGCAACATGATTACAAACTGGGAAACATTTAGATTCAACATAGGGCTTAGGACCAAGGGTAAGCCCCTTTCCACCACCACTAGTTAAGTAATCAGCATAAGAGCCCTTATTTAGTAGAGGCACTCATGGCCGAGGATTTACCTAAGTCATATCCTTCCCCAATAGGAGACACAACTTTACTGATAGGAGCAGCAGCCGTCCCGGGCAGAGAATTCCCCCAGGGGCCATCTCTATGCTGAGAATTAGGGGAGACAACATCCCTGCGCACAGACACCACAGGATCCTCACGAATAGGAGGGGACTGTGAGACCCCCCCCAAATCCCCTGATGCAGGCACAAAAAGAACATGCGCGCGTGAAGAGAGAAGTTTGCCATGGGCGGGATCAGTTTGAAGGAGCGACATGAGCGGGAGCATTTGTTAGTCCTTGGTATATTGTTATGCTTATGGTTTTTTAAACATTTGTTATATTTCAAGTGAGTTGTTTTTATTAGTAGCATGCCTTGTAAGTGATGTTTTCCTTGCGAAGAAATGAATATATTGTTAGCATTATGATATTTGTTGTCATCGATGCCAACCTATGGTGTGGTATTGATGCCAGCTTGTCGTGGATGGAAAGTTGTTGAGGGCGTGACATTGATTGATGAAGAAGATATGAAAGACTAGTTGTTACAGATGTGACATTGACTGATGAAGAAGATTTGAAAGATTATTGACTACTGAATGATTGATGAAGAATAATTGAAGTTTGATGATTATCATTGAATGTTTAGAGGTTCTAATGATTGTACTGAGATAGTTTGTGAAATAGAAGTATGACAAGAAGGAATGTGCAGGATCAATTTTTTGAAGACCTTATGGGAGAATTTTATGCATTCCTCCGCATAAGATGATATCAACCTACAATTTTGTTTATAATGATTGAGTTCTTTGAATATCACACTATCATGTTTTCAAGTCCCCAACTGATTATTTGACAGAGATATGATGTGTTGTTTGGTTAACAACATGGATGACTATCAAGAAGGATTGGATAGGCTCAGAGAATTATTTGTGTTGATCTGTAGTGGGGCTTAAGGGTATGCGATTTGGTGGAAATGGTTAGATGGATCATGCAATGTTTTAGTTCGGATATCTTTTGATGGTTTTCTGCTCATGTGAGGATTTGTTGTCACAAGTGTTATTCTTTTGTCTATGTTGCGCCATGGATGACTCAACAATTTACAATGACTTAATTTGAGTATTATTGGTCTAGGTAGAGGCCAAGGAAACAATTAAGAGGTTTATTATGGTTGTACCATGGTGTGCCATGCTTCAAATGGCACTATATGTTTTGGAGAGTGTTTTTGGGCCAATCAGTAACTTGCTTTTAATGTTTTTCTACATGTTACCTTTGGGATGAGATTTGGAGAATGTTGTGATGCGTGTGAATGAAATATATTATTTGAGAAAGGCATTTTATGGTGGATTTGGGTCCCCTTTATCTCTTGGGGTGGACCACATTAAATATTTGTGTTCAATATGACCAACTTTGTATTGATAATGCTTATATTATTTGTGTTGATCTTGTTGATGCTTCTAAGGGATATATATATATATATATA
>MU226003.1:4428408-4445430 GCA_018584345.1 Thuja plicata | reverse complement strand
CCATGAGCCCGAGCCCGAGCCCGAAGGACGCAAGAACACACACTTATCGTGAGTCTGGCTAGTTATTATCATTATTTAATTTAAAATTAGCATTATATTTTAGGTCCACCTTGTTAAAGGATTTTGCTGATCCACCTGTGAGAATGAACCAATTGATGATCTGCTCTGTGCAACTTTGATTGCTGAATAAGATCCTTTGAAATATAACTGATCACTTGAATGTGATAGATAAGTCTCTGTTGTCCTGAACACTTCTTCACTTGATTCAAACTGTCATTCGCATAATCATATCATCTTCTTATTATACATTCATACTATATACATATTCTTCTTTCTTTCACACACAATTGGATAAACAAACTATCTTACATATATATCTTTATCCAACAAATAACTTTGTAGGTCGGCTTGCAATAAACAAATATATATTCAACAATATAATGCAAAGTCGGCTTCAAACTGTCACTCGGGTCTAAACTGTCACTCGGGTGACATTGTATACTCGGGTAACACTGTGTACTCGGGTAACACTGAATGACCAAGTGTTTTGACACTAATTGACAATATGTCTTGCCATGAGGTCTACACTCCCAACATCCTCTAAAGCTATGCTTCCTCTTATTTCCTAATCTGTCTAGCCCAGCATGTAATTTTCCTAGACCAGCTAGGACTTAAAATCAAAACACCTATTCGCATCTTGCATGCTCTACCACTGAGCTACCAGTCCTTGCATCAAAGTCCAGAGCTTAGATTATTCTGTTAGAAGCCTTGCCAAATCCATAATGGTGAAAGAGATGCTACCCATGAGCTGATCCATAGTGGTGAAAGAGACTGTTATTTCCTGCTTGGTTGATGTTGGCATTGTTCCTGAGAATGAATGTGTGTGGTATTGGATTAAGAAAGGCACAGGAATAATGCTGGAGGGCTGGGTTCGAAAGGATGGAATGCTTTGTGAATTTTGCAACAAGGTGATTTCAGTATCAAAGTTTGAAGATCATGCAGGTGCCACACGTCATCGACCTTTTGAAAATATCTACCTTTGGTCAAGCAAGTCACTGACCAATGCTTAAGGGAGGCATGAGATACACAAGAAGAGTCTCAGAAATGTGGCAAATCAATTATACAAGTTAATGAAGATGATCAAAATGATGACACATGTGGTCTTTGTGGTGACGGAGGAGACTTGATCTGTTCATGTGATAAGTGCCCTTCAACCTTTCATCAAGATTGTCTGGAACTGAAGGTATTGTTGAACATACTTTTCTCTAATTAATACTCAATTACTCTTTAAGCAATAATGAAATATGAATGGCTTCCTTTTGTTAATCTATGAAACGAATTTGTTTAATGGAGATCTTTATTTATTTCATAGTTTCATTTGAATAGAATTTGGAAATGCTACTAATGAATGCAGTCCTTGCAGAGTATTCCGGAGGGTGATTAGTATTGTCTTAATTGTACATGTGGGGTTTGTGGAAAAGTTGGACATTTAGGTGAAAATCCAACCAACACAATGGCAGATATTCTCTTTTGTGAACAATGCGAGCATGAATGTATGTCAGTTTCTCTAATTTTTATTTTTTATTTGATGTACTAGTCTGGGTGTACTAGTGTTAATATTGTCTTTGATTTGCCTGTCTAAATTCCTCCTCTCCATCTGTCTTGCTTTCTTTGTTTTCACCATCTTCCTGTCTAAATTACTCCTCTCCTCTCCGTAGGTAATTTGAAGCTTGTTGAAATTCCTCAATTGGATACCTTAAGGATATCCAATGGTGATATGCTATTTTTTGACCCAAAAGTCCTTCTCTACATGACAAAGAATGTATAAATGCCTCACAAGGATTCAATCCATTAAAAAATGATGATTTGATCAAACCATAAACCTCTGGTGAATCATATTTCCCATTGCAGTCAAAGGAATGAGAACCAGTAAATGGAATATGTAAAGAAAGCCTATCGTGCCATTCACTAGGAAAAGCATGCCTTCCTGGGAACAACTAAAGCCCTACAAATCCAACCTACTGAACCACTTTACTTATAGATCGAGTGTTTCCACTTTCCACCATCATAACATAATAATTTGTACTCAACATGACCTTGGTAATTTCTTCTTGAACTTAAATTAAACTTTTTTACACTTGTGATACTATAGCATTCACATAAGCTCCGCTCATGTGTTTCATAAGCTGAGAAATTTTATTCAGATTGTTTCCATTTCCTTCATAAACTTCATTCTGCGAGATGTATCACATATAACAACCAGGTCATCCAGGCATGTACTAAACCCTTCTTGGGATAGCCACTCAATCAAACAACATTCAACTATGTCCATACTCTTGACAGCAGTCTTTGGACCTTTGAGTCGGGCAATAGCATTGAACATCTCTTAGAGTGTTTTCAATTTCCTGTGAATGATTATATTTGGTTGTTGCTATTTTTGATGTTCCTATTTTTGGATGGAGAGTCAAGGCCTATTTTTAGGTTGCTTTTGTAAGAGTTTTGTTTATTATTCCTATAGGAGTAGTTTTGCTTTAAATTTTCTTTCTTTTTTTAAATTTTTTTTTAGGAACTTTTAAGCATTCAACTTTAAAACTATATTATTGGGATAAAAAATTCTTATTGTAAAATATCAGAAATCAAGCATCTTATAACTTTATGAATAAGTACTTTGAACACAAAAACTTTGATTTATAGTTGATGTTATGCTTATGCTACTGAATTTCAAATATTGCTTTTCTGTGTTGCCTTAGTATCTGCATTATTATGTTTGTGATTTCATTGATTATTAATTAGATTGAAATTGATGTCATTTATTCATTCAAGTTGTAATATGGCTGCAAACTAGTTATTTAGTTCTTTAAATCATATGTTGTTGATCTAGTTGTTAGTCCTTTGAAATCGTGTTTGCATATGATTGTTGGTCTTTGTTTTAGCTACTGAAAATGTTGCCTTGTTTGTGCTTAAAGTTAGTTTACTCCATTCATAAATCTAGAAAACCTTGCTTTTTATTTATGAATCTAGAACATCTAACTTGTGAGATGAGTTTTTACAATTTTTGTGCTCATACGTAAGGCAAAAATACATGTGGATGCGTAGTTATATCATTTTATGCAAAACTCTCCAGAAAAATGTTGTATAGTGTTTATAAATGTATATTTTGTCCATATCTTAGTGTCTAGGGTTGTCTTAGATCTCAGAGAGTTGCCCCTTACATTTTGTTTCAATATGAGTTGTCTAGAAAGAGAAAACACTAATACCTACAAATTTTACTTGTATAAATGCACATTTTGTGGGCCCAGTTTGGTGAATAAGATGGTACTTTGTTCATTCTTTCATGTCTGTAAAGTTTTATTTGCACAAGGTAGTTTACTTTAATTCTATTCAGGTTCCTAAAGTTACATTTAATTCTTCCAATTTAAATAGCTAATCTGACCTTTCATTGCTTCTACATCTTTCAATTTGCATTCCTACTGGCTTTGGAAAATATTTGCCATTTATGAATGTGTATAGGTCATTCCAGTATCTTGGCAGCATCGATTCAACATGTTTCTGTAAGATCCTTGACTTTATTTAACCCAAATTCTACTCCAATTAAGTTAACGAATTGTGCATTGCCTTTGAGACATTTAACAAACAGTTGGCCTGCAAGGAGGTTATGTTTTGGATTCATGTTTTTGTTGGATTGATATATTTTGTCACAATATAGCATTGACAAAAATTGCATTTAACAACATTAAGAGCTCCTGACTTGGAGTGATTTCATGTCATTATCATTTACATAGAATGTAAGCATGTTTGTGATTAAGATTGACAATCTCAATGCAATTAGTTAAAAATTCTCTTTATCTCTGAAATTTATCCTTCCTGCATTATGAACAGGTCATAATTAACAGAGACTTTAAGGTTGGGCAATATCATAACTGCTATATTGAGAAAAGCGTTAGAAGATGTTGAGATCAAAGGTAAAATTTATTCATTCTCTTTTTAGCAATGTTTATTTATTTCTCAGTTGTGATTTGTTTTACTGCTATCAGGTGTGACAGAAACTTGTGCGGGAAGCTTTGTTTCAATTCCAAATGTCTTGTCAATGATTGGTACAGTTGCATGTCCACCTGTACCACATCTTGAGGCTTGCCTTGAGTTTGTTCCTGATATGGGATATGATGCACTTTCACAAGTGCCATGTGGAGAGGTCTGCATACGAGGCAAAACCTTATTTTCTAGTTATTACAAGCGTGATGACCTTACAAATGA
Source organism: Thuja plicata (assembly GCA_018584345.1). Classification (NCBI taxonomy): domain Eukaryota; kingdom Viridiplantae; phylum Streptophyta; class Pinopsida; order Cupressales; family Cupressaceae; genus Thuja; species Thuja plicata. Next base: position 4,441,176 of record MU226003.1, on the reverse strand, counting down.
AGTTATGATTGATGGATGGTTTCATACAGGTAAGTGTGTTTTCTTGGGCTCTTTAATTTTCTCTAGTTATTACATTTGTAATACAACTTGCAAAAGATTGCTTGGATATGGTTGATGTAATTTTTGTTTGATGATGTGTTGAATAACATAATATATGAATCTAAGGTTTTGTTCAAAGTGTAAAATGTTAGTTTGACGTACTAGGTGATGTTGGGGAGTGGCATCCAGATGGAGCACTAAAAAAAAGTATGCAAAGTAACACAAATACCTGAAGATAAATATCTAGACTAATCACCGACCAGGATGTCATTGGTGATTAATCTGGATATTTATCTTCAGGTGTTTTTTTTAACATTCCATATTGGTCAAAATTTTCACGAACTTTGGTCGAAACACTCATCAACAATGGTCTACATATCGACCATTCTATTTTGAAATTCAGCGTCGTGGGTTTGGCATCCTGCTCGGATGGCCCAAACATTTCGATCAACATTGGTCGAAAGTTCATCGAATAACCTTGTCAATTGCATATATCAATTTCGACCAAGACTGGCGTAGATCATTCGACATGAACAATGATGTGTCGCAATTTTGACTAGTAAAATAGTGACGAAACCATTGGTGGATTATTTGACGAATCTGGGTCAAAAAATTGACTAATTAAAGGTTGAAAATTGACACAAAATGTATTAGTGTTAACATCTATTTCTGCTCAAATAGATGAATTGAAAAAGGACAAACTTTATTTTAATTTTTTGATGGAATTTCATCTTTATAAAACTGTCTCTATTAGATTTTTTCACTATCTCTGTCAAATCATTGTACTACATTCTTCAAGACACTAACACTGACACTTCTTGAGGATTTGGTTTTTCAAACATACTTCCATTTTTTGTCATCGTTACCTTTTGAAATCCTCTACATGTAACCTTCTTAGCATAGCCTTTATACTTGCGTTGTCTCAAAACTATAAATTTCTTCATTGAATTTACCCTTTGAACATTTCATGGCTCTCATAAGGAAAATGACTATTATATCATATTCCTTGTGCATCTCATTGTCTCTTATAACCTGTCATGATTACCCTTTTGATGACTTGATAAACTCTTATCCTTGCAATATTTTAGTGCTCTTTATATTTGTTATAATCAGAAACCTACCTACTGTAATGTACAATTTTCTTCACATTCTAAACATATATAGTTTATGGTCTCTTGTTTTGCTTCATTGACTTTCTACTAGGATTTTCTTGCCACTATAATCCCCCTTTTTAACAGACCACTAACATTTCCATCTTCCCTCAATTCATGTTTTATCATGCATCATTTTTGTTTTCCTTTTGTGATAGCTCTACCATCTAGGCCTCTCTAACTCATAAGTTGTCCTTTTTTGACCTTTAATTGACTCATAAGCAAATAGACTAAAATGTTTTACATATATAAATGTATGAAAAGGAAAATAGTTGTTACTAGTCATAATTTCTTATATAGTGAATTTAAAATATGTTCAATTTGAGATCCTTAATGCAATAGGTCACATACATAAATAGCTCTTTCAAAATTCATATTTAGAATTCAAATACACGGAGATCTAAAATAAGACAATTTTTTGGAGAGTGGCAATAATAATGAAAGGAAAAATAAATCTACAGCATTACCTTTTAGTGTGATGATTGATTGTTAAATGAATTTATTCCTCGTATGAGCCTTTCTATCAGTTTTTAGTTAACTCTCTGATTTGCTCCTTGCAAAACCGCATCAAATTTGGTAGTCATAGTTAGATAAAGAATTTGGACCTCTACCAACATTTGTTGAAATTTACTTATATCAATTTTTGAATATTAATACACACAATATAACATTTTCTATGACATATAAATTTAAAAATATTCTTTCCAATTGCAAATGAGAACATCATAATTTAAACTTGCAAGCAAAACCTCTTATAAACATCAACTTGTCCATTTTTTTTCAAAGCCTTGGCCACCAAACATTCAAACTCACAGAATTTCATTTAGAGAAAAATATTTTCAAATATTTAAGTTCTCTAATTACAAATTTGGAAAAAGAAAAAGAGGATTTTAGCTCTCAATATCACCTCATGTTTAAGAAAAGATATTTTAAATATTTTTCACGTATTCCTTCATTAATATAACTTTAAGTGCAGATGCACATAAAGAACACAATAATTTTAAGCTTCCAAATAAAATATCTCTAATACTAGATGAAAAAATAAACTTTCCACCACAATCAAAGATAGGGTTAAAAAAACCTTGCAAGCAAAAGATCTCAAGAAATGGTAATGGAGAGAAAACCTTGCAACTCGGGCTATTCAATTGCAAATTTTAGTTTCCAAAATTCATTTTTTCGTTGCTTTTTTTTGTGAGAGCAAATAAAATAAATAACATTTTTCCAATTTTAAAGATATGGAAGGAAGAACACTTAAACTATATAACAAACATATTATTTCAGAAAATTCATAAATTGTATTGCTCGATGAAAAAGTTTTTAAATTTTTTAAAATTTACTTGCAATTTTGATTTCAAAAATTTATTTTTCAACTTGTTGTTTATGCAAATAATAGACACTTGTTTCGAGTTTTATAAAATTTACAACAATAAAAGACCATCAATGAGGATAGACAAATAAAAAGACATTTTAGTGTTAAATTATGTTGGAGCAAAGAATTCATTGTGAATTGTCATAACACAACATAATTCAACCCTAAATTCCCTTATACAATGCCTATGTCAATGTTGAAGTGTAAATTTTAACTATTTTATATTAATAAATGCACTAAAAAAACTTTAATTAAAATTTTTAAGGTGTTATTTTCTTTTAAAAATTAAGCTTTAAATGCTTCTTTATCCTTTCTCTTGTGCATTTCTAAGTAGAGAATTTTAAATCTGTCAAAATCTCTCTTTTTTTAAGCTTACACTATCATATTTTAAGCCACATTTGGAAGGAATAGGTTTAATATCTGTGCCATTGAAAGCTAAAATGGGAAATATTTTTCACAACTTCTCTAGTTTGTCAATATCTTTTATTTTTGCAGGCTCAAAATCTTAAATTTGTCAATATCTTTTGTTCTGCAAGGGTTTGTTTACCTGTGTATTTCATCACTACTAAATGGTTGTAGTTTTGTTGGCAAGAGACACTACATTGAAGCTTGTATGTTGTCATTGATGGCAACTAAACATAAATTACTTGTGCACATATATGTAGAAGATCATACCAGAAGTTAGAGAGAGATTTGGTTGAGTACAGAAATGAAGAACACGGTGTTCAGGTAGTATAGAGTAAAAGGTATGGTGTTCCTTTCCAGGTTAAAATCCTTAGTCGCACATCTAAGGGAAATATTTTGGATGTATTGTGATGCTAATTCCAGAATTTGAAGGTACGGTGGTATTTTATGCAACAATTAGAAGGAACTGAACAACGATATTTCTTGTTTGACAGGCCGACGGGATGAAAAAATCCTTACACACACATGGTAAATTTTCTTTTGGCGCTAACTCTTATGTCTTAGTGATAAAACCAATATGTATGGAGGATTGTGCATAATTATTTTGGTGGGAAACAAATTTGAAATGAGGATTTGATTGACTTGGTCAAAACGTGTTACATTTCCCTAGGATGTTTTTGGAAGCTGACATGGGAGATCAAATTTTTGGTAGTGTACATACAAGATCAATGTATTAGGGTTTGAAAAAGAGATTTGGGTTTCATTTTATGCTAGTGTGAAATGCACAAGTTGTTCAAGTGTTGAATTGATGCATAATTCAGAGATCCGGTCATCTGATTGGTGAAGAACAGTGAGCAAGGAGTCAGAGGTAAAATTGTATCATATCAGAGCAAGTGCTTATATGGAACTATAATCAGACATTGCTAGATGTTAATTTAGTAGTTCAAAATTCCTTGATCATTGTTGTGATCCTATAAGACATTGAGTTTTCTTTTAAAGGGTTGTATCCCTAGTTGTAATTGAGCAGTGAGCTCTAAGCAGTGTGCCTGAATGCAAGTGCATTCCTAAACTATTGTAAGAATATATTTTTTGTAGATTATTTTCTTGTGGGTTCCATCCCCACCGTGGTTTTTCCCCTAACAAGGTTTCCATGATAAAAATTTGTGTTATGGTTGTGTGGTTTTATGCTTTATGTTCTTGCATGTTATTTCTCATCATAAGCATTTAGTTGGTTTGTAGATCTGAATTCAAAGTTAAAATTTCTTGACACACTGATTCACCCCCNCTCCCCCCCCCCCCCCCCCCCCCCCACCTCTCAGTGTTTCCCTCCATCCAACACTTTTTCATTCTTTTTTATTTACATAAATGTATATTTGTTTACATATATGCATATGTATGTCCACATATATATGTACCTATACATATATACATAATTATGCATATTTGTGTATGTGTATATGTATGTGTCTGTGTTTGTGTGTGTTTGTTTGTGTATGTTTGGTGTGTGTGTATTGTACAATAAGAAAAAGAGGGCGGATACCAATGCATGGAAGGGAGATTAGATTGTCTTCCTTTTCCTAATGTACAATCAGAAGTAAAACTTAAGTGCTAAGCAAGTCAATGATCATTCACAATGATGCATTAGAATAAGTTAGATTTGATAAAATATGCTTGGATGATGCAAGATAAAAAAAACTAAATAAGAAAAAGTGACACGTTTCAGCAAACATGTACTAACAAAAATATACACTAACTGGCAAGTATCTAAAACAACAACCAGATGATAGTAATGATTTGTGGTTTCATTTTGAAGCTTAACTACACGCAAGAGGTCACCCAGGGCATCCTGTTCTTGGGAAGAGGTCGCCTGAGCCATAATGTTCCCAGTACTTTTAGCTGATCTCAATTGTAGTCTTTCTATCAGATCTTGTACTTTTTTCAAATTACATTCCAATAGGTTTGCTACTTGTTCCTGCACACAAAACAAAATGGGAAAATTTTGGCTTAAAAGGGGTTTTCCTTTGTCAAACCCGGATTAAGGAATCAACCTTGAAGTAGAAATGAAATTGCATGAATGTAAAGCATGTAAATATAAAGGTAAGTATTAGATCTACCTTTTAAATGTATATACTTGTATCGTCCTAAAAAGTTATCAACCATAATTGGATGTCTTTAGCACCTATTAGACCTCATTTTGGTGATTTCGAGGTTTGAATGTCCATTATGCTTGACCATAGCATCTTGCATTTTCTCCTTGTGGTTATTTTCACCTTCCTTGACAACCTCATGAAATTTGATCCCATTTTGCCTAGGACGATTCAGCTAGTCAGCTTGTCCTTGGGGACAAGTCAAATGGTTGACTTGTCTCTGGGCTTTTTGGCTCAAATTTTGCTAGGAGCCCGATGTCGGGGTCTTCTTCCAAAATTTTGAATTGTGGTCAGATTGGATCAAACTTGAATCCTGAATTTGAGGATTTACTATAAAATGACCTCATACTCCTCATTTTGGATACAATATCATGATCATAAGATAACAAAGTGCAAGCAATCAAGCAAGAGCAATTGAAGATTTGGATTCATGATTTGAAGGCAAGCATCTAATTCAAGGTCTCCAAGTCTCCATTTTTTAAAGATCTATCAAAGCAAAGACAATCTTCTCCAATTGATGCAATTTTCTCTCCCATCATGGCCAAGTAGAGGAATTTGCAATCAAGCAAGAATATTCATCCACCCTTTTCTTTCTTCTCCTGTGCATGTGGTTATCAAGCATATATACATTCAAGATCTAGGAGTGGCAATCATAGATCCAAGAATTTGTGAGGGAATCCTTGATTCTACATCCCATTCCAAGGTCAACTATTTGTATTCCAGGAACATTCAAGCATCTTCATGGATAGGAGTGACTACTACATCCATTCATGAGGGTTTCATACAAGGTAAATAATCAATTTTCCTTTTACATTCCTTTTCTTTATGCAATTTAAATTCAATTTCCAGGTTGATTCCTAAATAAGGGTATGACCAAGGAAAACCCCTTCCATAACCTTTTTCCCCATTTTTTGTGTGCATGAACAGGTTGCAAAGCTATGATTCCAGGTCTCGGAAGTACAAGTATAGTTGCAGGATTTGGGAAAGTTTCATCATATTTTGCCAGGAACAAGTCAACTTGTTCCCAAAAAGTTGACTTGTCTCTATTTTTTTTAGTAAAAACTTCAGGACAGACAAATTTAGATCCCTGTTTTCTAGATCTGCAATTACAATAGGATCTGAGATTCTCGCGATAGTCAAATTCAGATTTAAAGTCCTAGCTTCTCCATCTTGTTTCCAGGTGCACTTATCCTTCCTTATTTTCCTTTTCACTTAATTTATTAGATCATATATGTACTTTATCATATCACATCTACCCCTTTAGGGATCCAAAACTCCCTTTGGTTATAAATCTTGCATTAGTATCCTTCCTCCTTTTGGTTGTGCTAATTAGAATTTTCTTAAGGACCTGGGTTTGTATTCCAATGTATATCATAGGACTTGGTGAGTGATCTAAATTTTGGCATTGTTCGCCATTTTCCATTATACATTTTGGTGAACAAGACATATTACATTTCCATTCTGACTTTGGTGTTAGACTCCCTTTCTATGGATTTAGACATCTAGATCTATTTTGTATGCATTTACATCATACTACTACAATCTATGTATTTGGATATCTAGGTTCACCTTCATTATACATTTTGGTGAAATCGACTCTCTTACACACTTTTGATTAGGTAGTTAGATTCTCGTTGCTTGATCTTCATTGTATGCATCTGAATCTATAGGTTTATTTTTTTATAAATCTTATTTGGTGTCTAGATCTACTTGTGCATGTTTTACATTACATGTTTACATTTGATAATTAGATGTGTCTTTCATAAAATGTCTTCATTGCTTGGATTCCATATCTCTTTCAAATCTTATAATTGCATTAGATCTATATCCTTCCTTTCATTCCCTTATGCATAAGTTTTATAACTTCCAGTCCTAAGCATTCCTAATCTTATTGTTCCTTCTATCCCTTCAAGTGTTCCATGTGTTTCCTTGCCTTCATCCATGCATGCTTACCATAGTGTGCCCTTTTCATAGTTAATTGTTCCTTCTGTCTCTCATAATGCTCCTAATATTTCAAACATACCTACCATTCTTTCTAATGATCCTACCATTAATAGCTTGGCTCAAACTGTATCTTCCTTGCAACAAAAAATCGCTTCAATAACTCAATCCAAGTTCAACATCCCTACTTGTGACATTGTTAGTCCTTTGTCTTTGGATATCATTTGTGTCATTATCTTGCAATACATGGAAATTCCTCGTCTTCAGACTTATAACGGTAAGGCTGATCCTTTGACTCTTATCAAAACATTACAAATATTGTGTAGTGATTTCTCTCATGACCATAGGTTCATGGCTAAGATATTTACTATAACCTTTCGAGACAAAGCCTTGCAATGCTATTGTTCCTTGCCTCCTTATTCCTTTGATTCTTTCCAAAAGTTTGCTAATGTTTTCATTGAAAATTTCAAAACAACATTGGTCCCAAGATTTCTTTGACTGATTTAATGTATTGTAAACAAGGTGTCAAAGAAAAAGTGATTGATTTCATTGGTATATTTAAGCGTTTGCATGCTCAGATTTCTTATCATGTGCCTGATATTGATGTTCAAATAATTTTCATTGTTGATTTACAAAAAGACATTAGAGATAAGATTCTACTTTCTTAATTCTCTTCTTTTACTCAATTATGTGCAGTGATTCATAATTATCAATTGCAAGTGAGTCTGTTTGAGAGCACCACTCTAATGGCTCTGGTTGATAAGAGTGATGCCACATCCAACAATTTCAACAAGTTTCAGAAACAAACAAACTTCATCAAAATCAATAATTCATCCAACAATGTTGATGAGCAAGTGGCAGCAACATCCAAAGGTGTGGCTTCTTTGCCATCTATCTTTAGACATGCTCATAATTTTACTCATCTTTTTGAATCTTTGCATGATGTGATGTTCAATTTTATTAATGATAATGTTTAACACTTCCTCCTACTAAACCAATTAACACTTCCAAACCTTTTCCCAAAAAATTTGATTGCAAATCTTTTTGTCAATACCATTGTCAGCCTGGTCATGATACTGAAAAATGTTTTTCATTTAAAATATGTTATCCAAGACCTCATTGATTCTAATGTTATCTATGTTGAAGGTGTTAATAATCAAGGAAATAAATATATAGCACCTCCTAACCAAAACTTGGAAATCTATATCAATCATTTGCCTTCTCATTCCACTAATACCATTGAGGCTACCCAACCTTCATCTTCCTCTTCCACTCATTTTATTGATTATGATGGTAAAGTTCATGAAGCCAATCATGTTGTCAACCTCATTGATCATACCGAACCTAAACCTGAGCTTTGCATTACCTTTGACCCTAATGAGACAATTAAAACACTTGTTGGTCCTCTTTATATTGTTGCAAAGGTTAATGACCTTCATTCTCATGGTGTCCTCATTGATCCTACTTGCATGGTGAATGTGATAACTGAAGAACATCTCTTTAGTAGACAATTGCAATGTGATTTTTATGATAAATATGATGTTATGATCCAAACTTTCAATGATTTCATTTATCCTTCCCATGGTTCTATCTCATTTCATGTTGAATTTGGTGGTAGAACTTTAGATGTTACATTTACTGTGATTCCAAATTCTAATCAATTTCAAGTCAACCAGGTCTTCCTTGGCTTACCTTCATGATAGTCGTGGCATCTCCTATTCATAGATGATTAAAATTTCCTCATAATGGAGAGATCATTATTGTTAACCATGGCCTCTATCAGCCTTCAGTGCCTTGAAAGTCTATTGACCTTGATTTATTTTGGCCTTTCATGCCTCAACCAACCAAAGTCCATCCTGATAACCTTTATCAATCATATCAAGTGTACAAGATTCAAAATATTTGTGAAATTAGCAAACCTAAGAATGTTCCATCTCTTTTCCCTAGATGTGAACTTCTTCCTACAACCCCTACACCTCCTACATATGCTTTTGTTCCACCTCCCATATCTTATAAATTTTTTGTCGATCCTATCCCTCAACCTAGTGTGGTTCCTTCTGTTCTCCCCCCTAAAGAAGAAAAGGACCCAATGTTGATTGGTCCTGAATCTCAACCAATTTCCAACAAAACCAAATGTAATCGTCATGCTCGTGACCGCCTCCATAAACATTGTGCTTCCCAGTATCACTTCACCTAAAACAATCATTGATGCTTTGATTCCCTTTGATCAACTCATGCTTGAACCCAAGGAGGAAGTTAAGTTGAAAACGATCAAATTGAACGAACATGATAATGATATTTGTATCTTAGATTCTATTACAATTAATTTGGATGAAGAAGATACTCTTGATGATGATGTTTTTGATGTTCCTAATGAAACTAATGATGATATTCATGTTATTGGTTCTGATGATATGTTTGAGCTTATTGATGTTAATCATGATTTACCAACAATGTTTTCACAACAATTATCGATCACTCCTAGTGACAAGCAAAGTGACCTATCTTTATAGCATGGTCCTTGTTCGGAACTGGCTATTGTTCCTTATGGCATGCTTGATGTTGCTTCTCTTGAGAGTTTCCCACCTTCCCTAAAAAATACAAACTAAGATGGAGACAGGCGATACGCTTTACCAACTCCTCTTGTGCGGTGGATTTTGTGTGTTTACTTGTTTATTATGATGTGTTGTTTTTTTGTTTAGATTTCTTTAAATGACCCTTGTTGCTTGGTTGGCACAAGGTGATAAAGGAATCTCAATGTCATAAACATTCTTCTATTTGTATCTCACTTCTTCTATATGTTGTTAAATTTTATTTTTTGCATGTGTCGCTATTCATAAATGTGCCTTTGTGTTGTCTGATTGGAGATGATGCAAAAGGGTCACTACCTACTCTTTTTGGTCTCTGTGATGCCAAACCCAAAAGACTCTTCTTTGTAACTCTTACATGACATTCTTCCATTGTGCTTGTGGTTCTGCTACCTTTGGGGAATGATGACATTTCATTTTGATATAATATCTAATGTATTATCATATGATCATACTAACCCAAGATTTGGTAGATCCCTTTCGTGCTCTCTTTTGTCTTGTGCTTATTTCCCTTGATTTGTCCTTTCTTGGGGACATCTCATAGTGGAAACGTTTCTTGTGGATGCATGTATGTTCCGTTAAAGTCATTTCTCTTGTTAAGGCATTTGTAATCACTTTAACGTGGGGGCATAGACTCACCTCTGTGTTTCATATTTTACACACTTACACGATGATTTGATGTCATCTCTCTTGCAGGTCCCTTAACAAAAACAAAGCTTTCCTTAAGGACTGATGCCCCTTTCTTTGATCCCTAAGGAAACAACGCTTGCCTTAGGCTTGATCACTTATCTTGATCCCTATGGAGACAATGCTTTCCTTAGGCTTGATCGTTCCTTTGTTGGATCCCTTAATGGAGGCAATGCTTTCCTTAAGGATTGATCATTTTTTATGGATTGACTAGCATAACATAGGTTGCTAGACCTTCGATGTCATCTTTTGGAGAGTTTTTTCCTTTTGTGTGGTCCATAGTATGAAAACCTCTTACTAGGCTAGTGATCACACTTTTCTCTCTGTTTCTTTCTCTCTCTTTCGAGTGATGCCTCTCTTATCTTGGTTTTGGATTTGATGAAGACTTGAGTGACTTGGGGGCTTGATGTTTCTTTGTCTCCTTGACCTTGATGTGATCATTCTTATGCATTCGATCTGCTTTACGGTAAGCATGAGTATGTATCTTACTCCCGCTAAAGTGGGGGCTAAATGTATCGTCCTAAAAATTTAGCACCCATAATTGGATGTCTTTAGGACCTATTCGACCCCATTTTGGTGATTTCGAGGTCTGAATGTTCGTTATGCTTGATCACAGTAGCTTGCATTTTATCCTCCTGCTTCTTTTCACCTTCCCCAACATACCCATGAAATTTGAGCCTATTTTGCCTAGGACAAGTTGACTAGTCGACTTGTCCCTGGCTTTTTGGCTCAAATTTTGCCTAGAGCCCGATGTTGAGGTCTTCTTCTAAGGTTTTCAATTGTGGTCAATCTGGATCAAATTTGAATCCCGAATTCGAGGATTTACTATAAAATGACCTATCCCCTCATTTTGCATAAAATATCATGATCATAATATAACAAAGTGAAAGCATTGAACTCATTAGTCAAAGTTGGGAATTGTTCCCTCCTTGTTGTATGGCTCTACCCATTGTTCAAACTGCGCCTGCCGCTGTTATTCGCACTCAAACGGCTCTTGCATTTTCGATGGATGGAGGAGTCATTTTCAAGCCTGTTCTGGGTGTTGCCTCCTCGGCTTCCCTTGTCTCCCTCTTTGTGCCCAAAGATCACGATTCTGGGCTCGATTCTCAGGTGGGCGGGAATCTGAAAGAGCCTTCTGTTTCACTTTCTCTTGTTGTTGTTCACAAGTGTGGTGTGTCTTGGAAGCATGTCTCTGCCCCGTGTGTTTCCAGCCTAGCTGTTGGTGGTGTACTGCCTACTGGTGGTGGTGGGGTGAATGTCTCGGTGGCTAGGGCGTCAGTCGTGGCCTCCATCTCTGTGATGACCGGTCTTGGTCTGAGGGTTTCTGCGGGGCCTTCATTGTGGGTGTCGGTGGTGCCTGTTGTTGGGGCTGCTCGGAAGTCTTTCGTGGTTGCTCCTATCTCTATGGCTAATCGCATTTCTCTCACTCTAGGTGAAGAATATGTGGAGGAAATAGAGAAATCATCCTCTATCTTCTCCAATCAGGTGGTTATTTGCAGATTTAGGGGTTTTTGGCCATGTCTTCTTGAGCTTCATGCCTGGATTTCCAAATTTTGGGAACCCATAATTTCTGGTGAGGTTAATATTTATCCTCCTGCTAAAGGTTTTTTGTTGCCAAATTTGATTCTATGTTGGATAGAAATTGTATCCTTTGTGGTTATTTCTTTAGTTGGGAGGATCATTTCGTGTTGATGATTAAACCTTGGCATGAGGATTTTGATCCCTCGTCTGAAACCTTTAGTAAGATGCCCATTTGGGTGAGACTTCCAAACCTCCCGCTGCATCTTTGGGTGGATCCTTTTTTGGAGGAAGTGGGCGAGGCTTTGGGTGACTTCCTGATGGTGAATTGAGGATCTACTGATATTCTCCACACTACTTTTGCTCGCATTTTGGTGGATATAGATACCTCTAAGGGCTTGCCTGCATAAATTAGACTCGTGTATCCTAAGTGAAGTTGGATTCAACCTTTGGATTATGAAGGAATTCCCTTTAGATGTCCAAGATGCTTCCAAACCGGTCATATTGCAGCCAATTGTAGTCTGGGTAAAACTAGACACTCTGTTTCATGGTGGAAAGGGGCTTCTTCTCAGCATTATACGGTTGTGAAGAGTTCCTCCCAGTGGAGCTTTTCCCAGGTTGTTTCTTCAGAGCCCTCTGTGGATTTGCCTCTTGGGGAAACTATTGGTGCTAGTCTTGGGACTGAGGATGCTCCCCCTATTGTTTGTGCCCTTGTGTGGGATTCTGATGCGGCGGGCTCTGCTGGAACTATTCCCTCCTTGTTGGATGGATCATGTCTTTCTGTTGGTTTTGTTTGATGTCGAATGTGGACCTCTCTATTCAACACAAACGCAACATAGTCCTTATTCAATCCATTTGATTTGCAGAGACAAACATGAATTGTTTGTTCTACAAATGATTGAGACGACCTGTTGCCTCCTAAT
>MU226003.1:4396227-4421278 GCA_018584345.1 Thuja plicata | reverse complement strand
AACTATCAAATATGAAATATCTTGAATCTTCATCAATGGTGAAGTATCATACTATTAGTATCTAGTTCTACTATCAAATGTTTTATTTTTGTATATTTCTTGCATTTCTTTGAAGTTTGCATATATATATATACACACGCATCCAAACGCATCCGCATCCCCCCAAAAAAAAATTTCGCGCATCCGCGCACCCACATCCCGCACCCGCATCCGAATCCGCACCCGAATCGGTAACTTAGCTAATAGGTCTTGATAGGGTGAACTGTGGTCAAAGGGTGAAGAACATCCAAAAAAAGGTTGTAAATGTTGTAAAAAGGTTCATTTAATCCATTTTGGCATGTATGAAGTGTCCCTAGGTAATTTGGACAAGTTTGGCTAAGTTGTGTCAAAAAAGCAAAAAATATTGCAAAGTTGCAACATTGCCAAAAAGTGCAAAAAAAGATGTAAAATGCAATCCATCGGTCCAAAAGGTAGTTGTAACTGCCAAAGGAGGTTGCAAATAGTTTATAAGGCATGTTATGGTCGACCATAGGGGTGTGAGCAGGTTTGGAGAAGATTGGGTGAGCAGTATACATCAGAATCTCAAACTGTCACACCATTTTGGATGGTCTGTAACAGTTACAGAGCCATGAAGGCTCATGTTTTATGTAACTTTAATATGTAAGTGGCTTTGAATGATAGTTTAATGAATTTTCTTTCAAATGAATCCATTTGCAACAAGTTTTATGAGATTTAGTGGAAGTTATAATGTTTTTCCCAAAAACTGCCAAACCCTCAATGAGGGTAAACAGTGACTTTCAAAAATATGTTTCTCTTTATTTGACCGGTGGAAAATTCTGATTTTTGGTGTAATGGAAGGCCTGTGGGTGTACTTCATTATGGTAAAATGACAGATCTAATAATCATGGTTTGGTAACATTTCTTGGAGGCCCTAGTTCTGCAAAACTGTGTGTTTAACTAGGAAAGACAGTTACAGTCAAAGTTGTTTGCATTTGAGTATTGAAACGTGGTCTTTGAAGATTAAGACTGTTTGACAATGCTGTTAAGAAACATTGGAAACATCCCTGGTATTTAAAATGTGTAGGAGAAAGGAGTCTTGTACCCATTTTATCACTGTTCTGTTATTGAAGAGTATATGACCATCACAGTCATAGGAAATCTTATTGATGAGTAACATTGGGATCCAACAAGATTGGCAATCTATTTGGTCATGAAAGAAAAAGTGTAATGAAGACATGAATCTTGTCTGAAGCCCTATATTCATTTTAATCATTCAACGTTAGGAAGTGAGTGTGTGATTGCTGTTGGACGCCTAAAAGGCTTAAACTTCTGATTGACAGTCAACGGTACGAGTACTTGTTTGAATCACCATATACCAAAGGTCTTATATGTTGTCAAGGTCCAAGAATGGTGACTGAAAGTGAAGTCACAATCAGGGACTGAAGAGTTTGTAGATAGTTGTTGTTAATATAATCACTGAGCAGATTAATTGTTCTTAAAATCAGAAGTTAGTAACCTTGTTCAAAGGCACGGGTACAAGTCGGTAATTGTCCTCTCATATGGTGTTTTATAAGACAGTGTATGGTAATTGGATTTCCATTTGGATAGGGAATTGTGATTGTTTCTTGGAGTTGTGCTAAAGAATGATTGGAAGAACAATTTGCTGAAAAGTTGCTTGAATGAACTGTGAGCAGCAAGTTGTAAGCCTGTGATAAGACAATATTGATGTAAATCCGTGAGTGTTCTTTTTTTTCATCATGTTTGCAAGACTTTGGAGTTACTTGTGTTCCTTGGTTGTGATCATTTATTTGAGGTGAAGATCTAATGACTCTTGAACACTAATTTGTACCAGCATCAACAATGAGAGGATCTCTGATCCTTGAAGAGTAGAATGTTGTGTATCTGCAGTCCTTTATGTAAGGGTAGTATGTTTTTGTTACAAGTTGACCTTGAAGCTATTTGGATCCTACGTGTATTAATGGTGTCCTATGGATGAGTAGATGAATGATGCTATCAAACAAAGGTTGTGTTGTGATTAAGAAGTGCTCATGAAGGTTGCATTATTGCATTGTAGCATGGATGAATTCCATTAGTGTTGACATTGATGATCAGATTGTGTTAAACAGATCAATTAATCTTGTTAGATGCCTCTTGAAACAGGTTAAGATTCTTGAATTAGTGTTGGGTCAATGGTACCCTTACTGGTTTGTTGTTTGTGTTGGATGCTCTGCATCAGATGCATACCACTGATTTCCAAAAAAATCACATCTACACCTATGTAATTGATACATTTTCCAATCCCTAATATGTAATGTCCCCTATTGGGACTTTAATTGCCCTATAATTCCCAAATAAGGTATGGAGTACATTTAGGAATGTAAATTGTCAACTTTATATCTTGATTTAGAGCCTACAACCAGGTTACTTATCATTATGAAAGATAAATAAACATATAACCAGCAATGTTATAAATAGAAATCTAATCATCATTATAATTCACATGATGTACACGAGGGATTCCCTTACGACTTTTCCCAACAACCCATCCACATCATGGAGCCCCTTGGGAGATCATACAAAGCACCTTGAGCTAAACCATCAAGCCCGGCACAGAATGCTACCTGTCATTCAGCCTCCCAACCTCACCAGGGCTGCTCTATTTGAATGGATAGGGCTCAAGGCGCCTTGTATGATCTCCCATGGGGGTCCATGATGTGGATGGGTAGTTGGGAAAAGCCTTTGAAAAATTCCATATGTATATTATGTAAATTGTAATGATCAGAATTCTATTTATAACATTGCAGATTATATGTTTATTCGTTTTCATAATGATAACTAACCTGGTTGCAGGCACTAAATCAAGATATAAAGTTGAAAATTTACATTCCTAAACATACTCCATACCTTATTTGAGGATTCTAGGGCAAATTAGAGTAAAGTCCCAATAGGGGAAATTAGAATTGGTATCAGAGGCTTGATCCTACCAACCTGAGGATCAAGACGAAAAGTAAATGCAGGCAAGCCAAAGAACTCAAAGGACATTAGAGAGAGAAGAGGAAACAAAAATAAATATATCATTAATATATTTCTCATCCACTTCAAACTCTGAAAACTGAACATTAACAGGGAAACTAGAATAAAATAGATAATAATTGGATACTGAAAGTCTTGATCGAATGAAGCGCAATTGCAAGCTCTGTATGGAAATACACTGAAACTAGGATGATCGTAAGGCAAAGGAGGCAAGCTGGATTCTATTTTAGAAAGTTCAAAAAGTAGTCCTCTACTTTTTGTAGATGTTGTATGCCTACTTGAAGGTAAATAGCCTGTGTTTCAGAAAGCCTAAAAGGATGAAGTGCCCTGTCCTAGATTAGTTGAACTAAACACAGAATTTAGTCAATCTACCTGGTTTAGGTGAGACATTTTGAGAAGCCTTGGGAATTACTTATCTCTATTCTGATTGATTATCAGTTAAAGAATTGTGAGGAAATTATCGAAATGTTGTTAGTAGACATTGAGAACAGACGATATAGAAGCAATATACTTTTTTTGACCTACAAGAGGGAACAATTTGGTAAAGAGAATGAATAAGTTGATTTATATAAATACTAATCTGTTCGAGTTCTGATTTTGTTAAGCACTATGACTGGTTTGTAGGCCTAGGAATGTAACTGAGAACCAAAGTAAGGTTCACAATTCTCAATAACAATATAAAACCTTGAGAAATGAAGGTAGGAAATGTTGGATTTAACTCATGCATATATCTAGCCTCTGTGAGTACAGTGTCTGTATGTTGTATGAAGACTAGTGCACTGTATTCCTTTAAGTTGACTTGAACAAATGGATCTACATTTAATGACTGGTTAACAGAAATCTAAGAAACGGTTTTAAGTCCCAGCCAAGATTGTCTGGGTATACAATTACTAAACTGATTGAATTTTCAACAGTCCCATACATCTATGTTGTATATATATCCCTTGTGAATTTTGGTCGATTGCCCTGTGCAAACCTTCAGAGACCTCGTCAAATTAATTGTTCAGAATCAGAACTACAATATTTGGCGAGTCAGGAACTCCATATATTCTTCAAATAGATAAGAACCTATTTAAAATACTCAAGGTTCAAACTGCCATGCAAACATTATCAGGAAGTGAGAAATGCTGAAACTCAACAACACCTCTGTAAAGTAAAAACTTCCACAGACTAATCCAGAGGGTTGTGGTCTGAGGGTAGGAATGCACAGCACTTGTTGCTACGATCAACTAAGTTTCCACCTCAAAGGGCATCCCTCTCCTCCAAAAGTTCAATCTCCTTGCCCTTGACTAGAATCCTGAAGTAGAATAAATTAGTGAGTTCTTCATCTCGGTTGCAACATAAAAGGGTCATAGATGTGTGTCATGCTTCTAATCCCCATCTTAATGCATGGGAAGTTCCTCTAAGGGGAAATTGATTTCTGGATTTACAATGCTATTGCAAGATGACCTATGATCTTCCTCTCAATGGATGAGAGAAAACCAAGTTTACTAGGAGACGGGTACTTGGAGACTCTAGAGACTAGTACCAGTACCAGTACAGCTAATTTTCAAAAGTAGGAGATGCGGGTACTTGGAGACACCATTTTTTGTTTAATATAATTTAATAATTTCTAGAAAATATCATGACATACAATTTTAAAAACAAGAGCAGTGGTAAAGTTTAAATACAAAAAAGTCAGCTATCATTGTGCCAAAGAGTCAGAGTTCAAAGCTCGCAAAACATATTTGATATTAGATTATCATTACATACTGAAATAAAAAGAATATTGATAGTTTGATGCTGATACACATGCCAAAGGATGTGAGGTGCATGGTTATGAGAAATTTTGTACTTTTCTTTTGAGAGTGGAGAAGATTTCCATGGATGTGTCCCTATAAGATATTTGAGAAGGCTGGAGATACTCAGTGGCTTCCATTATTTCCAACAGCTGAATTGATGTTACACAAAGATCTCTTATTACCATTCTGGTGACCTCCTTAAAAGAACAGTGGTTAATAAATCATGACAGTACAAGAAAAGTGAATAATTGTCATCATTGACGAGTCTTTCTAGAAAGGCAAGTGAGCAGATTGATCAGAAGACTATAGTGGCTATCATTACCATTACTAACAGCTAAGTAATAATGATTTTGCAAGGGTGGTGATAGAGGATAAGAATTAGAGTTTTTTGTAACACCTTATGCCCTATGTTTTTTGGCAAAAGACATCATTTCTGGTCAGGAGACTTTGGAGATGGGGGGAGACGGCAACCAAAAGAACCCTGTGCATTAAGACATTTCTGAGGATGTCCGAGACACGTCTCAGGGGGTAGGAGAAGGGTCTCCTGGTGACTGTTGAAAACTTATCTTAAACTAATTAATAGACAACTTTAGACCAAATTTGCAATATGAGGTAATATCAGAATTGAACGGCAAAAGCTAATTACATCACAAATCTCCAAGGGTTGGTTTGGTCCCTCACATTGCAAAAGACCTGCTTAACAGGATTAAAACTGTCATTGCTTGAGGAGAAGCAATCTTGGGGAGGGCGGACAGTAATGCTCCGCGCTGATCACTCTACAATGCTACATCACAAAACAATCACAGCCTTAAATAGAAATTAAACCTAGGTTAGCAAAATGGGCCAACTAGTATTAACTATTAAGCATAAAAATAATAATATTTATCAGTGAAGAGGGCTGACTAATCCCAGAAAATTATTATTATTATTAAGAATTCATTCTGAGAGACCAACCAGGCCAAGAGAAAATAATTATCTTAAGTTTTTAAATGGCTGACTGAAGATGGTTATTTAACAGTATTATGAAGGCAGTGGTTGGCAAAAGGTAGCGATTAGCAATAAGGGATCCGTCTCTTAGACAAGTTGTGTCCTTTGTAACGAATGGGTATGAATTGGTGACTACTTGTCCCTCCATAGGGATTATAAATAGAGGAAACCTGATTGTGAGATGGTATCGAAGCAGAGGAAATAGACATTCGATCAAGCAAGAGATTTGCAGTCTGATAATTAAAAAATTGGACAGAAGTTTATCAACTGATCAATTATTTTGGTATGAATTTTAATGCATGGCATTCTGATTTGGCTGATTTGTTTTTTTGTCTTCCGTTTGATAGGAAGTAGGAATGTATGCAGATAACATATTGCTACTAAAGTCTAATATACATATACATATACATACATATAGTTTGCAAACTCTGCGAGTACTCTCTGAGTTGCTGAGACTCTATTTTTTTCATTGGGCAAGATTTCACAAGTTTAACTCATGTTTTTATAGACACAAAAAAACATGGGTAAAAATTAGTAGTTAAGGCTTCTGGATTTTGACTGTGTGGCATTTTTCCATCAGCCTTAACTACTAATATGATGGACTGTGAAAATTTCATGCATCTTATGGGTAAAAATGTTGATGCACGTAAAATGCTGGTTAAAATGCATTTTCCACATGTTTTTACTCTAAACCATGCATTTTCTCTTTCGAGATGTCAATTTTTAATTTAATACATTTTGTAATTGATTTTTACAAAACAATATGTTTCTATAAGAGATTTTAATTTTTAGTACTTTCTAAGCTTCCGAGTTTTTGTCGAGTATTAGCTGAGTTAAAAATTTTGGGCTTGTCAAGCACTCTCTAAGTTTGAGTTTACGAACTATACATATATATGTTGCATAGGTACTCGTACCCATACCCCTAGGACGCATACCGGGTACTGGTACATGTACCCAAGTACAAAGTACTTAGTGGGTAGTCAGTGGAGATCATCATAGCTAAGGACCTTGATTAAGATTTCTGATTTTTGTTTGCGTATCAGCTTTGCTGTTTATCAAGCTTAATTCAATATGTAATCAATTTGAGACTTTGATACAATACTGATTAACAGTGAACTTTATCACTGTTCAACTCAGAAGTTTACCATTTGCAATATGTCATTGTTATATGATTTATGATCTTCTTCTTCATGTTTAAAGTTTGCATTCTTTGTTATGCATCTAAACATTTAGCATAAATTATTATTACAAACATTGCAAATCTGATAGTGAAAACAATACATTACATCTGCAAACTTTATCACTGTTCTTGTTTTGAAAACTCATTGTCATAACTCATATTTTAAATTTTCTATAAAATATTAAATTATATTTTTTACAAAAAAAATGACATATCCATGACATACCCAAGTACCCCTGTCCCCTATTTTGAAAATAGTTGCACCCGTACCCGAAGTACCCCCATCCCCATGCAACCTTGATATATATATATATATATATATATATAAGTTACCGATTCGGGTGCGGATGCAGATGTGGGTATGAGAATCCGGTACACGGATGCGCGAATATTTTTTTTTGGGGGGGGGTTTGGGTGCATTTATATATATATATATATACAAAAAAATGCAAGAAATATACAAAATTAAATCATTTGATAGTATGATACTTCATCATTGATCAAGAGATAAATATTAAATGCCAATTGATAGTTCACAAATATTCAAATAAGCCATATCATATACGTCTATGTTCACGATTCCGATGAAAATCAGAAAATCATTACAATTACAAAATCAAAATGTAGTTCATGATTCAATGTTCATCAATCAGGATTCACTAATCAGAATCATATGGATTCTCAAAAAAATCATCTTCATCTTCAGCTGCTGCAAGTTCAAGATCATTTGAACCCAAAGCGGTTCCACTTGCACTAGATAAGTTTGAGAAACTAATGTTGTTGAAATCTAATTTGTTTGATTAAGTGGAGAGCAACTTAGGCTTGTTTGTCACCGTGATTGAAAGTGCCAGGCTTCGTAGATTAACGCAACCATTGCAGTGGTAGGGTTCATGACTTGACGGGGGCATTCCTCTTTATGAATAAATTATTAAAGATGTGACAATTTTCTTTGCTGTGTGACAGAGACAACTTACCAAACTTGTTTCCACGCAAAAGGCAATAACGTATGGCAGTTTATAACAACTTAAAAAGTATACAGCTGCTGAACTGTTTATAAGATCGAAAGGATTTTTAGCCACGTTACCCAGTTCTAAACCACTGATAAATTGTTTCTGAATTTAAAGAAAGGATTTTTAGCGCCTGGATGCTCGGGGATCCTCACAGAGAGCATTACAGCTCCCTGTGAGCTTCCGGACGCACCAGAATCACCTTCCGCGTCCGCATGCATCCGGATCCGGATCCAGGGCCTCAACAAGAGCATCCGATAACTTTAATATATATATATATTAAGGGATGCAAGGAGCACAACGTTCCATTCAAGTAGAGCAACCCCGAGTGGGCTGGGGAGCCAAATGGCAAGTGTCATTCAATGCTCCTCGGCTTGATGGATAGGCTTGAGGCACCTTGTATGATCTCCCAAGGGGCTCCATAATGTGGATGGGTTGTTGGGAAAAGCCTTAAGGGAATCCCACATGTACATTATGTAAATTATAATGATAATTAGAAATCTAATTATAACATTGCTGGTTATATGTTTATTCATCTTTCATAATGATAACTAACCTGATTGCAGGCCCTAAATCAAGATATAAAGTTGACAATTTACATTCCTAAATATACTCCATACCTTATTTGGAAATTCTAGGGCAAATTAGGGTGAAGTCCCAATAGGGAACATTACAATCTTAGCATCATTCTCCTATCCACCTTATACTGCTTAGTTTTTCTTTTTTAAATTAGGTAAAGCTGCTACAAATGTTTCCATACAGAGCTAACAGACTATCACATATATCACCATCACTAGGCCTTTACATTTGCATTTGATGACTTCTATGTCAAGTACAGAGGTTCTATGTGCTAGGTTTAGTATTTAGCCACTGATTTCCAAACAAAATCACATCTGCACCTAAGTAATTGATACGTTTTTCAATCCCTTAAAGCAGGATGTGATGCATTTGATGAGCATCAGAGGTTATCCCATAACAAAAAGTGTTATCTCCCGGACTTCATCTCTTACCATTCACCAACAGCATCCACAAGCTTCATGACTTCAAGGTTGTATTCCATTCATTTTAATTCACACTCATTTTTGTAAACAATTGACATAAAACATTTACTTGGTTGCCAAGCGTATTTTCTATTTCTGTAGACTAAACTTCAGAAGTTGTGTGTTTTCTGCCATGTTTAATGCAAGAGGCTGGAGAATTTGCTCATCCCATTGGATGAAATTATAGTAAATATGCTTCAGAAAAAATTGAAAAGTTAGGAAAAACTCAGAATCCAAAATGTTGATAAATAATTTACAAGACTTTTTTATGCCTAAAAAACCACCAACATGGTGTATTCAAGTAGCATGTCATTTGTGCTTTATGCTATGCATGCATAGTTAAACAGAACGTTGAGGTAAAAAAAGATAAGAAGACCCACCATAGTTGAGCACAAAATGAGCAGATTGTGCAGGCTGAGAATGCTGCTAGCCAACAAAAACAGAGGTGGATCATTGTTGAGACCATGTCCAAATTTAAACTGGAAAGGCAATTTTGTGAACACATTTCTAGCAATCTGTATGTAAGAATTGTCTCCAAGCTTGCAAACATATGAATGAAATATCTTGAGATTGGCTGTGAATTGATAACAGAACTTTCTCTGGAAAAAAATTAGTACTTCATGTACTGCCTGAGTTTTGTGGAATAACAATAAAGTTCTGTTTTGGCTTGTTTGACGTTGGGTGTACTCTTTCTGGATATTTCAGATTTTAATTTAAAATCATAACTACAGATCTCCTTTCCAGAATTTTTAATCTTTTTGTTCTAGGCAATTTTAAGATTTCATCAGTACTAGGCCTGTTAAGGGGCCTAGCTGGGTGAATCCAGCTGCTGAATCCAAAAAGGATGTGGTATGGGAGAGACCTTTAGAGGGATGGTTCAAAATCAACTTTGACAGGGCGGCTAAGGGGAAACCTGGACCATCAGGTGCAGGTGTTATTGTTCAGGATTGGCAGGGAAACACTGTGGCTTTTGGTGCTAAAATACTAGAGGAGGGGACCAATAATGTTGCGGAGGCGAAAGCCGCTTTGATGGCTGTAAAGTTTGGCAGATTTTTGGAGCTTAAAAAAATACACTTGGAAGGGGATTCTTTAATAATAATTCAAGCAATAATGAATGTCAACTCTGTAGCATGGCATTTACAAAACTTTATTAAGGCCATTTTGGATGAATTGGCCAACTTTGAGGAATTCAAAATTAGTCATGTACAAAGAATGGGGAACAAAGAGGCGGATTGCTTATCGAAATGGGTGTTATCCTTTGGTGAATGTGATGAAGTCAGATTAACGGATCTTCGAAATCTTCCCAATTAAGGATGATTTAATGCAAAGAAGGAGTAAGGGGAGACATTTTTTATATTGACAAGGGGATTCCTCAAAATTTGGGAAGGTTGTCATTCGAACTTTTGCAAAAATGATACTCACAGCGTATCACTCATACCATCCAGCAGGTTTTAACCCTTGTTTGAAGGGTGTAAGATGACACATACATGTGGTTAGGGGGACGGGAGGTGGACAAATTTGCATACATTAACCGGGAAGGTACGGATGAAAGATTGTCACAATCTTTCAAATACAAATGTACATCATTTCATGAACGGCGGCTGCCAAGTATTTATTGCAAGGAATGTAATGAAGTTGATCAAAACTGACACCATTTCACTTGTAACGACGGGCAGAGAATTAAATGTGAAAAATGAATTGAAGTTGTGATGGGACGGGTGTGGTAAAGCAATGCTTTAAAGATGGCAGGTGTTTTTAAGTTTGCTGCAATTTGATGAGCAAGGTGGGTGGTGATGGAAGCTACTTTCACTTTGGTTACTGCTCGCCAGCAGCAGGGCTTCTTTGGCCCGGTGAAGGCCTAGCGACTAAAGAGGCTTTTCAAATGCAAAAGGGAGGATGTGATAAAGGCTGTTTTCGATCTGCTGGGCAAGAAATTCACTGATGCAAAGCACCAATATAGGCTGAACATGGATATCATCACTTTAGTGATTGCATGGGGACTGGAGGTGGCGGAGAATGAGGAGACCATCAAGTGGGTTTTGCACTCGTTGGTTGACAATGATTTGCTGTGTGATTTGGACTCAATGTTTGAATGGGTGGTCTCAGGCGTGGGCTTTGATGTCTCCGAAGGAATTGAGGACCCGGTGGTGGCGAGGGAGGAAGGGATCATCCCCTTTGTGCGGTGGCCGGGCAAAGTGGACACGGATGAATACCGCATGAAGGTGCTCATGGCATGGGAGGAGCTGAAGTTGGTCCTATGTCGGCAAGAGTTTGAGTCAATCAGCACCTACTGGTGTCGGAGGTCCAGCCAAGTGTACCAAGGAGGCAAAGGACGAGGAGGGCTTCTCGGGTTGTGCCTGGTAATGCAGAGGTACCGAAAGGGAAAAATGGGATAAAATTGGGTTGTCTTGTTGGATGGGTTTAAATTTTGTTTTTTTTGTGGACTCTGGTATTTTGATGTAAATCACAGCTAGGGTTTCAATGGCTTAAACATGTATTGTGTCTTTAATTTGTGCAAAGTCATACTGGCATGTAAAGCTATGAAATGTCGTGTAATTGGACTGTTAATGGTGGAAGATTCCGGCGATAGTGATCGGGAAACTGTAGGATGGAACCATTTTTTTGGGCAGAGAGCACGTTTTAGGGTTGGAGTTTTTTGGTGGTGCATGGGTGGTGATTGGGTGGTTTTTTGAAAAACATTACTTCTCAAAATTTATGATGTATAATGTAATATTTTTCTATATTAATAAAATCAAAACTATTACCAACCAAAAAAAAAGATTCATCAGTACCAGATATGATTTATAATAGTGGTATGAGAACTACTTTCCGGGCCTTGTGGAAGACACCTTAACAAAGAAGATTTTCAAAAGGAGTATTAGTCCTCTTCAATCAAAATCCAGAATGGAAACTTATAAAGAAGAATTTGCTTAAGACCCTTCTGTAACAGTACATGTTTGTGATTTACAAAGGAAACCTAAACTGTTAAGTGTTGCCTTGTGGAACTTTTTGGCTCTAAAACAGAAACTACAAGCAAGAAAGGAAAAAGTTTAAAACCATGAAATTGTTTGAAATGTTCAAGGCCTTGATGATAGTCCTTACAAGCAAAAGGACTGAAAATGAAGCAGTGGCTGAAATCTTATGCAATTATTGTGATCAACATCCTTTTGTGGCTGTTAAATTTGAAAATCCCCTTGAAGTACAACTTCCAGCAAAAAGGGGAAAAAGTTCTGAGCAAACTTTCAACACATGCTACTAGTGCAGCTATTCTAGAAGCATATGTAGATGAAACAGATAGAAAATGAAGGTGTTGTATTTAGCAGAGAAATCATGGTTTTAAAGCATTTTTGTCAGGTTTGCCTTGAAAGTAAGTAGTAGGTGTAGAGGTCCTCCATCATTTCAATAAAGGCAGTAGAAAGAATTGCTATTGCACACTAAAGTAGAACGAATTGAAACTTTGCATTGTCTTCCATTAATAGCATTTGCTGAAACACCATTGGCCATTAATTAATATAAGGTCAACCAGGTTTCCTTCCAGAATGTACCAACTTAAAGGTGAATTAAATGCGTGTATAATTAAGAAAGCAACATCTCCCCATCTAAGATAGTTAGAGGTGACCATTTGTCCAAAGACGCACTGTTTGGAAAAAGAATTAAGTTTCAATAAGTATTTCAAAAGGCTGGGAATTCTCCAGCATCTGGAAATACAATAGTTGTCCAAGCAAAGCAATTCAAGAAAAGGGAGCTGGTACAAAACCTGAAGGAAGTACCCTGGCATTATGAATCAATTTTACTACGTAATTGAGCAATAGTAAATCATTTATGCAGAAATATATTGGTTATGGAATAATATGTCAATAGTGTATGAATTTGTCGACTATTCGGGTATAAATCAACTATGTAGAAATAAGATAGGTTTGTGGGATCATGTCTGATATAACATGACGTAGTTGTAAGTATTCATCAGTTAATATGTCATTTACCCCTTAGTTATGAAGATAGTTACACATTGGTTAGGTGGTCATCATGAAGAATATGTCAGCTACAAACAATATTGAGAATCGACAGGTGACAAAAAGCATATGAATCAGTTCTTAAAATGCCCACTAAGCTAAAAGTGAAAATGCGTTTTTGGGAAAATATCCAAGAGGATTGTTCATGGCCAAGTGCAGTGCTATATCACTTTCAGAATGGGCCTGAGTTGACAATCCAAGAGGATTGTTTATGGCCAAATGCAGCACCGTACCACTTTTAAAATGGGCCTGAATTGGTAACCATACCAACTCAGGAGTTCTTTTTGCTTTATATGTTTTTTCTTGGATGTTTAAAGGAAAACAAAAACCCTGTTTTAGTTTGATTCAAGTTGGATCTGTTTTTTCTTAAAATCAGATTTCAGTGTTAAGACATAAAACAAAATGATGATAATTTAACTTTTGCTTTCCAAACTTTCCAATATTTTTGCCATAATCCTTTTAAGTTTTTTTCTTTAGTATTTGACTCATTTCCACAAGTTCACAGCAGAATCTCTGGCAACCCATATAAAAGAGGAGACCTTTAACAATTAGATGATATTTATGTCCCAAGAGAAATTGACTCTTGCGGCCAACGAGGAAACAATAGCTTTATCCATTACATAAAACCAATTGGACAACACTTTTGATCTATTGACATACTCTTCATTTTCTTGAAAACAATTATTATGTAACTTGTGTATCAGGGGATTAAGAGCATTTGATATATGTCTGAAACAATGAAAGGTTGCAAACTGTAAAATATACAGTCACCAACATTGTTTAAAACTCACAACTCAGCAAATCTCAGCAGACCCAATTTTGACTTGAACTCAGTGACTCGTCAAAAACTTAGTAAAACTTGGCAAAACTTTGTCCTTGGCAAGTTTCCGGCATGTACTTACCAAGTACTAATCAGTTCTGGCCTTCAACTTGTCGAAATGAACAAGTTCATCACTGTCCTCTGCAGCTTGCAAATACTCACAACTTCTGCGACTTTTCAGCAAGTTTTAAAATAGTGGTCACCATAATACCATGTATACCCAGATCTATTTGTGAAATACCATACCCAGAACCAAAGCATTCTTTCTTTAGTAAATTAGTTTATGAAATCCAAGCCATGAAAATTCTATTTTAAATCTTTCTGTTTATGCACAGAAAGCAAAAGCTGCATCACATAGTTTGGATTATTTAGAAAGCATTCACAGAACAGGATTCCAAGAAAAGCTCCTGTTATACCATCTTGCAACAATACCTCCACTGCACTTGGAAACTTTTTTACTTTAATAAAACATAGGATTTAACTAAAATAAGCACAGGATATTCAACGCCATTCAAGGATTGTATCTTATGACAGCATTTTGAGTTGACAATTTGGCATAGACTTGGACACTTGGAGAAGATGAATGTGCATTCATAGATGATAACCAGCAAAAAAACTGAAACTTCAATATTTTGCATATGTTACTTGATGATTCCTTTTGTTATTTAAACACTCAAACTTTTGTGGAAGAAAGTTCATGACAGTTGCTCCACTATTCAACTTTTATAAGCAGCAACAACATAAATTGGATGATTAATGATTAATTTGGATGATTTGAATGTTTGAATATCAACAGATATTTATGAATCATAGACCATCCTAACCATTACATATATTTGACTTATTCTTGGCTTCCTTGGCCAGAAAATTCACTTTTCTTTCTGCCAACAAAATTAGGGAAGAAAAAAGAGTCCAGCTTCTTAGACGTGCAAGAATTAGGGACTACCTGTAAACAATTTGAATGCAGTTGGAATGGTTCGGTGCTGAGTAACCCAAAATACGTCAGATTTTTTTGACTGGTACAACCCTGGGTCTATAATGACAGGTTTAGCTCTTTGATACCTGCACATACGAAATACTGAACCAGAATGAAAATACATATAATAGCAAGTAAATTTCAAGATTAAAGTTTAAACATTTACAAACAAATGATGTAAATGGAATATTAAGATATTGAACTTAAGATCCTTACAATTTCCATCCAATATCACTTGTGTGCTCGATGAAATTTAGGTCTTTTGGCAAGTAAGAGAAGACATGAAGTAAATCTGCATGACAATCAGACAGTCAACTTCTTTTCTGCAAGTAAATGCAACATTTCAACTTTCTTAGTTTACTATATGCAATAGTCACAAAGAAATTTATAGTGAAAAGAGGTCTCTGTCCAATTATGTAGTACTTGTATTATGATGAAAGTAGTCTATATCCAATTATGTGGCCCTTGTAATATGATAAACTTCTAAACATTCCATGAAATATTATTTGAAATAAACGCAGCAACTCACTACTTGTCCATCCACTAATCCAACTCACGTAATAGAACAATCACATAAAGAACTTTGAAGAAAAGATAAAGTTTAAACTTCTTTTCTGAGAGGCAAATGCAAGACTTTAACTTTCCTAGCTTCATTCAAGCAATGTTCACAAAATTAAAAAAAGTGAAAACCATATTCAATTACAAAGCACTTTTGTGAAGCGCTATTTTCTTTAAAATGAATACAGTAACTTGCTACATATCAATTCACTAATTCCAACCCAGCTAATACAGTAGTCACATGAAGAACCTTCAATATAATAAGTTCACAGAACACAACTTTAAGCATCAACCATAAGCAAATGCAAGCACTCAGACACAAAGAAGAATTTCATAAACAAAATATGCCTATGGTAGCAAAAAATTGAATGCTCACTTACAACTGAACCAAAGGCAGATTTTCCCAAAAAGGCAAATAGGAACACACATAAGCAAGATGGACTGGACTTGAAGGCAAAATAGGAACGTGAATAATCATAAAAATGGACTGGACCTGCAGGTCCTGCAGTTTTAAAGAATGTACAAAAACTAAACGCTTATCCCAAATGACAAAAGCAGGAAACACATAAGAAGAGATAGATTGGAACAAGAGGTCAGGCAGTTTTAAGGAGTGTACAAAAAGCAAATGTTTATGTCCATCAATGGTTTTGATTCTTGAACACAAGACTATTTAAGCATTATGGTTAATGTTACCGTAATTGCTTGATTTTATTCAAAAAATGAAATGTACATATATAGGCAATTACATAGACGATGTATCCTAAAGAAACAATTGATAATGAAACATACATATATAGACTCTAATACAATGTTATGGTAATTGCTTGATTTTATTCAAGGAATGAAATGTAAATATATAGGCAATTACATTGACAATGTTTCTTAAAGAGACAATCAATAACTAAAGACTAATTTGGAAACTTTCTAAGTAGACTAATTTTACATTATTGACCATTAACTAAATAGATATGTAAATATTATTCTAATTGATAATCAAAGTTTTATAATAGGATGATATATTTGATATGCTAAACAATAAAATTGAGTTAGTTATCATCCAGTTTTTTCCACAGCCTATATCCTCTTGAAAAATGTTTTTGCAGATCAGCTACAAAATTAAATTCAGTTAGCTGTCAACATTCAGTAAGATTAATAAAACTAGAGTAAACGAGTCTGGCGGCACTCAATGACTTTCACCTATGATAACTGCATTCACAACCTTTTTAGCCCTATCCAGAAGAATTTGGCGATAGAATAGTTCTCGATTTGAGCAGGCCTATTTTATAAGCAAATGATGGTCAAAATAAAAACCGTGAATTCAAAATTATTTTCCCAAGTGTAACATGATCGTGTAATGTAATGTGCATAACCAATGACAAAACAACCAGGTAATGCCTATTACATTTTCCAAGCATCTACATATTTTTAATTCTTCTGCCCTGGAATCTCCAACTTTTAAAATTTCCATTTGATAATATATTTGTGTGGTTCAATGAAAAAAAGTTCGGTAACTTTGTCGCACAAACAAGCTTTAACAACCAGTATTCGGACGTAGAAAAATAGATTGTTACTTGAAGCATTTACAAAACTAATTCTTAGTGAAAAATAAAGTTGCATAAAACAAAATTGTGGGAAGATAGCCTACCATCTTGTGTAACCAGGGGATAATCAGAAGCACTGAGGTTGATGAACCAATCCCATTCTTTACTTTGTTTTAGCAGAATTGCCACAGCATGCAGTGTAGAAGCTATCATAGTCGGCCCTTTATATGTAACGAGATTGGCCTTACCTACAACATGAACATTGTTTGCTTCCATAAATGTAGGCTCTGTTTTTACATATTTTGCTAGTTCAATCCTTTCCCTTGGAGGGGCCTCAAGATCTAAATGCAACAAATAATGATTTCGAGGATGATAGAGAGCCTGTAAAGTCCTTCTCATCCTCTGACCATCTCCTTTAGTTCCGGAAATAAGGTATGCTATTCTTGGAGGCGTGGGTAGTGCACTAAGGGGATGCTGAATTATATCAGACTCCAAAATTTTACCATCAGAATCATATGCAATCTTGAGATGACGTCTTTCATAAGACGATGAATTGGGCTCCATCCCAGATGATCCGAAGTCGACTGTCGCCAAAACAAAAATAGTTAATGATACCACAGAACTGGCTATAAGTGGGAGCAGCCACTTTCTTTCCATGGATCCAAAGCCAAAGTGATAATAAGTCTTTCGCATTACTCCGCATTCAGACTTTTCTTCCTTCCTTTGAGAACCAAATCCTATTTCCAAATACTTGATGAAACCCCAAAGCAGAACAACGTCTGTTAATGCAATCAGGGCTCAAGTATTTATGTAGTAACATAGGAATTGATGTGACTGCTAGAATAGTTATACCTTCTGGATCAAGGAACTGGAAATCACGTTCTGGTAGCGCCCTTGGATTACTGATGCTTCTGGCAGAATTTGAAACCAGCCATCCACTCTAAGCTTCAAAACAATTTGTTTTTCCACCTCAAGTACATGATAATTTTCAAAGATATAGCACACCAAGACAGCCCATTGTAGATCATGAGGATCACATGCACAAACAACATAGCAGTCGGTCATCACACATACCAACAGAGAGGATTTCCCATGACATTTTTTAAATAAAGTTGCACTTCTTGTTGATGTGGATAGTGCATATTGTCCTTCCAGATTATTGTTTTTTATCAAACCATCATAATGCATGTGGATAGTTGCAGAAGCAACTGTGCATAATATATAGGCAATGTCTATATACCGCCAGCATTTGGGCAAAATTATTTTCTGTATTTATCTACAAACCAAACAATTTCCCTACACAACTCTCCATATCAAGGCATATAAGGGCATACCCACAAGTCATCAGCACTTATATTAAACCAAAAAAAATGGATATAGACCCATCCATCCACCTCGTCTCAAAACTGAATATACCAAGAGAAGTAGATATGCTACACAGTTCTTCGCTTAAAAATGAAACATGCCCCCAAACAGATCTGAACCACGATTCATCCACAATTTTGAAGAACAATACACAATTTTTTCAAGAAATTTCGAAGTCACCATAAATTGCAGGAAATTTTCTGGATTGCTTACTAGGTGCCTGTCAATACCAAGTAAATAAGGGAATATAAGGAGAACTATTTACCTGATTCTTCTGTTAAATGAAACACAGCGGATATCCTTTGGGTTCTTTTCTTTTTGAGGTTTTGGATGTCACCCACCAGGAAAAAAAGTTGTGTGGAGGGAGAATTGAGATAATAAACTAAACCTTCATTTAAGTAAGATGTTATGTTTGTATGATTCCAGAGGAATTTGGTAGTTGGGCATTACCTAATTCCGAATAGACAATGGATTTTAATTTCGGAGTGTGGGAATGAAGTCATGAAGTGGAACGAAATTAGCATTTCGTCGGCCATGGGGTTTACGTTTCTGAAAATGTTATTTTCATGTGCTCTGGATTGCGCCTTAAGATATGAGGAATAGCAGTAGTAAACGATTTAGTTCGGATCTTGTGAGAAAACAGAGGAAAATGTAATATGATAGTCGAAAATTTCTAGGTTATTCCTCGTTTGCGCTGATTGCGGACTTAAATCATATCCTACGAAATAGCGGGGCTCGTTACTGAAATTAAAAAGTAGGCTTTATTTATAATGGAAGGTAAAATGGTTTTAAATTATTATAATTTGCTGGGTTTTTAGGTGAAGTGGTTTATAATGATTTTTATTACTTTATTGATTAGTATAAATATATTTACTTGAAGAAAATTCAGGAGAACGTTCTTTTTCTTTTTTTAATTGAATGACTATATTTTAATTTTGAATTATCTGATTAGGAAAGATATTTTATATATATATGACTTAAAAAATACAGTTATATATTCTCAATAACAATTTCAATATAAGTCTTTAGACTATATTTATAGGTGTCTTTTAGATAGATGTAATTAAATATCTATATTAGTTTATTACATATAATATTAATTATTATTATTTATTTTTTACTAAATTAAAAGTAAAATATATTTATTTTATATGATATCTATTTTTTTAATATTCATTTGTCAATTATATAATTATATTAGAGAGAGGGGGAGAGAATAACTAGCACTTGATTGTATTATATACAAATATAAAGTCAAATGGCTAAATTTTTTTCTTTTGGTGGGTTTCATGTTATTCTAGAGCAAATAATTTGCTCTACAAAATAAGGGAAAATGCATCTCAAACCATTATGTCCCTTTGATGCACTAAATTCTCTTCTATAACCAGTGTTACTAGAGTAGGGGTGTGAGTATTAAAAGACATTCAAAACCATTGTTGAGTATCCATGTCTCCATGTATGAGGAGTACATGCAAGTAGTGATATAACATTTTGAACATGTTGCAATATTGCAAATTATTAAACATGTGGCCCATTGACCATATTCACTTTATGAACACTTTGTTATTATTGGTATTTTTGTTCAAAAGTAAAAAGTTCCTTGTAATTGCTACTTTTTCATAATTTTTATTGTTTTTTCAAAGCAGTTAAGAATAATATATAATTTGTTGTACTTAAGCAAATGGAATTTCCCATATTAATTGTCAAGTCTAACATTTATGAGAATTGAACTCTTTATGATTCTTCCACGTGTAGTTTTGCAACATAATTGAGATCAAAACTCCTAATTACTTGACCATACTTGATGAATATTTTGTTCATAACTGACATTTTTAATGGTGCATTTTTGTTCTCGAGTTGTTCAAAAATTTGTTACTATATTTTCTATAAATTTGTAATTTTACTGCTTTCAATTTATCTTTTCCAAAATAATGTAGTGTAATTTATGAATTTTTAGATGAGGTAAAATGAGCTTATGTGAGTTGTAAATGATAATTTTGGGGCATTGCAAGGGATTGAACACATAACCCCCTGACCATATTCGTGTTTATTAGTATTGCCACCATTTTTTGTGTCAAAATAAAAGATTCAGTTAATTGTTTTATGTTGCATAAGTTTTTATTCTTATTTTTGTCTGTTGTTTTGCTAGAATAGTTGAGCAAATTTATGATTTTTCCATGAAACATATTTGTCACACGTAAGCTGACAAAAAGTAAGAAATAGGAATAGGGTAACGTCCAACTACCAAAAATTGCACTTAACAAAGTTTTCTTTGATAAATGTCCAACTCCCATATTTGCACACGCAATTAGGATGCTAGCATAATTTATGAGATTGGCTTTACACATATCAATTATATGGAATGTCATGAGGCAACCTTTTTTTATTAAGAGGCTTGTTACAGTGGCAGCAAATTTGGTTGTAAATATTTGGCTTTTTGAAAAACAAATGGCGTTCATTTTATTGTCTTATAAGTTGAGTTGGCGGAGTAGTGAAATATTGTAGATATAAGTGATAAAATGCGTCGCTGATAAAAGAAATATTGTTCTCTCGTCCTCGTTAATGAGCACTATTACTTCAATGGTCAAACACTATTTTATTTTAGACTATGTTGAGGACGTCTAGCCGGATGTGTGGAGAGTGATATGCAGATGAAGAGTCGCTCCAATGTGGCACCAACCTTAAGGGGGAAGATCATCGGGCTTTTCATAACTGAAAACATTGGAATATATAATTTTGCTTGCCCGACAGCTCCCCTTCCAAAGATCTTTCACTTTCTGTTTGTAGCAACAAATCTTTCCATTTGTCCAGTGCTCAATCGGTTAAGGTCCATCGCTCTTAAGATAATAAGAGACGAAATATGGTGAAGAAGGTGTGATTTTATGAAGATGTTGTGGAGCCATTTGGAGATAATGCAAAGTGCATGAGAAGGCATGCACTGGCATCTTCTTCTTGATCGAGACTTGTGAGATCCCAAAAGCCCCAAAATGGCAAAAATGTGAGCCCCAAGAGGGTCGATCCCTTGACCCATAATTTAGAGGGCTCCAGTAGAAAATGAAGCCTTGTGAATAACCAAGAATGTAGAATGCAGATGCTCGCAAAGCCCCACATCTCACTAAATAGAATAACTATTTACAATGGGGTCTTTCACAACAGATCTCAAAGAGCACTTCTCTACTGAACATCAAAAATCCCCTCTTGATCATAATTTTTTCAGCAAGCGATCTTTTTGAATGGAGTCTTTAATAACCATGGGCAACATAAAGTCTATTTTATGTAGTGAATCATTTAGCTATTTGGAAGGGATCATTTTAACATATATCAGAATGGGTTTTGAATGATATGTTTGATGTAGCAAATTTTCTATTTGTAAGGAATTATTTAACAAACATGGTAATGATTTTTGAACATTCTTGTATGGTATCCATATACTTTTATATTGAACATCATATGGTATATTTAATTTAGCCATCATTTACAAACAACATTTTTTTGATGTTACAGAGCATCTTTATTGAATTGGCATTTTACTCCATTTCATGATGGTATTTTGCCAGGAATTAATCGAAGGATTGTTTATTGGAAAGACATTTTGAAATTGTAATCCCTTCGATATTGGTCATTGTGTAGTCGGTTTATCCTTAGTGTATGAGCTAAGAATGCAACATTCTAATGGAACAATCATTATCGGGTCCTTAAAATCTTTCCTTTGTAATTTGTTCATCTAGGGAAGTTGGTAATTATTCTATGGCATTTTGAGATTTGTTTTATCTTGTGTTCTTTCAATTCTTGTTCAAAATATTTCATTTTTTATTTTTTATTAGTTCATTTCATGCTACTCATGATTGATCTAGCATGTGAGTAATTGTTCTCAAATTTGAGATTGGTTTTGTCGTCAACTATTTCAATTATCTTCAACCTTGATCCTTAGGTTAACAAGACATCATTACCAATATTGCAAATGGTAGTATAAATGGTATTATTGAAAACGATCTTCTTAACACAACTCGGCCAAGGAGTAGGCAATTAACACAACAAATCACAGCAGCAAGATCCAAACCAAATTGAGATTTTTTATTTATACAAAATATTGAGGGATATTTATTCATCAAAATCAATATATATAATATTATATTTTTACTTTAGAAAATATTTAATATTCTGGAAAATGATCTCTCTCAACTTATTTTACTTATATTTTTCAAAATAGAACTCTAGTTTTTCCATTAAACATATCATTGACTATTTTTCTTTTTGAAATTCCATTTTTGTGGTCTTTCATGTTAGTGAGGTATTTTGCGAGAACTAGTTATTTATGAGTATGGCAGTGCATGCTTTATAAGAATTAATTTTGGCTAGGCATTGTTTCTTAGCACAACAAAGAACTGGTTAAGAAAATAAATGAGGTGTTATTTCCTAGAGATGTGAGTTTTATATT
This sequence comes from Thuja plicata, assembly GCA_018584345.1. Taxonomy (NCBI): domain Eukaryota; kingdom Viridiplantae; phylum Streptophyta; class Pinopsida; order Cupressales; family Cupressaceae; genus Thuja; species Thuja plicata. The sequence goes on along the minus strand of MU226003.1, from coordinate 4,398,539 downwards.
TTTGAATATATATTTGGTTGTATCTCATTTCTCATATAGAAACTAAGCATCATGGAACATATATGTCGCTACAAACAGAAACTGAAAGATCTTTAGAAGTGGAGATATTGGGCAAGAAAAATTACATATTCCAATGTTTTTAGTTATGAAAAGCCCAATGATCTTCCCCCTCAAGGTTGGCGCCACATTGGAGCGTTTCTTCATCTGTATATCACTCTCCACACATCCAGCTAGACAACCTCAACATAGTCCAAAATAAAATAGCGTCTGACCATTGAAGCAATAGTGCCCATTAATGAGGATGGGAGGATAATTTTTTTTTATTAGTTATGTATTTTATCACTTATATCTACAATATTTCACTACTCTGCCAACTCAGCTTATAAGATAGTAAAATGAACATCAATTATTTTCAAAAAGCCAAATGTTTACAACCAAATTTATTGCCACTGTGTGTGTACACACACACACACACACACACACACACACACACACACACATATACATCTATATTGATATGTGTGTGTGTGTGTGCACATATATATACATATATATAGATGTATATATGTGTGTGTGTATATCTATGTATATATGTTTATATATCTATGTATATATGTGTATATATTTATGTATATATGCATATATATGTATGTGTGTGTATTATGATAAAGAGCCTAGAGGTCTAGACTCTACACAAGAAAATAGTTCTCCTCACCAAATTCATTTTAAGTTGTTTTTGTCAGAGAATTTACCTATTTAGTGGGATCTGCTAGGATCATTAAATTATCAATATGAATTTGAATTCAATTATCTATTGAGTTGGCATAAGTTGATACAGAAAAAACAAAAAAAAAATTCCTAGAAGCATTCTTACTAATTCCATGTTGTGTATTTTCCTTGAAGATTGTTGATTATCTTCACACAAATCATGTTCTTCATCGAAATCTCAAGGTATATCAGTTATTCATTTAGGTAACTCTTTATTATTGTTACCATGGGGTTGTTAATATATTTTGTGTGTAATCTTGCAATTACATCAAGCTATACAATGTTTAGAAGGTGATATATGAATATTACAAATGTGTTGAAGAACTTGCTAGTAATCAAAGCTCACTCACAAGGTTCATGAATTTTTCAATCAATTGTTGATGCAGGAGCGTCTGAGGTTCTTGGAAAATCTGTTATAGTCAGATTTTTGGCTACTTTGGAGCTCGGTTGAAGGATGGAGTTCTCGGTTGGAGTACTCGATTGAAGGTTGCTCGATCATTGTTGTTGGTTCGGTGGCTGGTTGCTCGATCTCGGTAGTTGTTGGCTCAGTGGTTGTTTTCTCGGGCTCAGCGACTGTTTGGCTTGATGGGTTCACCGAGTTGGGTTTTGTTAACTTGGTTATCATTGGCGACTCGGTCTCACCGATGGGTTTCAGTGTCTGTTGCTATTATTCTTGCTCAGTAGTTTCACCGAGTGGGTGTCTGTTGCTCGGTGGTCTGTTTCTCTGAATGGGTTTTATTATTTGGATCTGTAGGTCGACTTGCTAGCAGACTTGTGAATTTAATTTGGGTCGTGACATTTATTTGGGATCTCTCTTTGGGGATTGTGTGGACCTAAATCATGATCAATTCATTCTCCTAGGTGGATTTAATGATCGTTGCAAGCTGACTGGTGAAGAACACGTTGGGCATTATGTTCTTAATGTCAACTTGTGTTTTTTATTTATTTATTTTGTAATGTCGACTTGTGGCAAAGTTGTATAAATAAAGAGGTTTGGGTAGAGTGTTAGAGGTAGAATAGAGAAGAGAAGAAGAGTTGGAAGAGATTTTGTGAAGATTTACGGATCTGAGATAACTGGAAGGAAGCTTTAAGAGCTAGTAGCATGTTGAATTAGGAGGCAAGAAGATTTCTTAGTGGCTTGTGAGCACAAGTTTAGATTTTGTCTTGGTGTTCCTACCAGGTTGTTGTGTTTCACAGATGTGGACTAGTTTGGAAGGTGGAGGTGAAGCTTGCAAAAGTTTTTGTGTAATTGGCAGAAGGTACATGGCCTAATGCTTGTAGAAGATCTCGGTGTTAGATCTTAGTGTGATTTCATTGTATTTGGTCGTAACCGGGAAGGCCTTACAACCTGACAAGTTGCATGTAATTGAAATTATGATAATTAATGAGTTGATATAAGTTGATAAGTAGGAGACATTTTTCCACAGCAAGTCAAATTGTGATATTGCTATCAGGATTCAACTGTGTAGTTTTTGAGTCAAACTCATTGACCCATAATTCATGAGTAGTGGTTCACATGAACCCATCTCTCATGAGAATGAATG
>MU226003.1:4367549-4386328 GCA_018584345.1 Thuja plicata | reverse complement strand
CTATAAAGCTTCATACATATTAGTAATCATCCTTCCATGATTGAATAATACCTTTATCTGCTTATCGGTAGCCTCTGTGTGTTCTTGATAACTGATGTATTCTGTTTCTAACCTTTGCATGAATTCTGCCTTTTGCTCCTTAGATTCTCTTGGCAGCTATCAACAACAATGAATTCATGTACTCACAATTGAGTTTGAACATCTATTTATACTAAATTAGACTCAGTTCTTGATTCATGCATTGCAAGTTAACTCTAGGTCCAAGGTTTACAACTTGACCTTGATCTTTAGTTAGATATGTTTTAGATCCGTTAGGATGCATTAAAACATTTACATAAAGCTTGCTTGACCTTCAAGTTATGATTTAAAACAAATAAAAACTCTATAAATAGAATTACATTGCTTTATCCGTCGTGTAAAAATCGGATCCACAATTTGCGGGTTCTTCAACTGATTGTCGGTTCTGACAGTTGATTTTCTTGGTCGTCGGTGTTCCTTTCTTGAACTTGTCATCGGGTATGCCTTTTCTGTTCCTGCCGGGTTAGTTCTGAAAACTTTGTCACCGGTGATGCTTGTGGTCGCTGATGATGCTTGTGGATTCTATACTTAGCATTTTTCTTGTGACCTTGGTATTCTGTCGAGTATGCTTGTTGTTTGCCGGTAATGCTTGTAATCTGTCGGTGATGCTTGTAGTCTGGCGGTAATGCTTTAGTCTACCAGTGATCTCTGTCAATGTTTTTCACTAAGTGTACTAATGGAAAAATAATGTTATCAATATTCTTGAGAGCCTACACAATTTTGAAATCCACACCTTAGTTTAATCCTCCCGAGTATAGTGGAAAATTGGATTCTGATGAACTGATTGATTGGATAACTGAGATGGAAAAGTACTTTGAGTATGAGAATGTATCAGAGGATAAGAAAGTGAAGATTGCAAGCACAAATCTGAAAGGTCATGCATCCTTATGGTGGGAACATCTTTAATTGGATTGGAAGAAGAAAGGTAAAGACAAAATCAAGGTATGCGATAAGATGGTAAACAAATTGAAAGGCAAGTTTCTGCCTTGTGATTATCAGATTAACCTGATTAGGAGAATGCAAATTTTGAAGCAGAAAGACAAATCAGTAAAAGACTATACTGAAGAATTCTATAGATTGGACATCAAATCTGGACATGTCGAAGATGAGGAGGAAAGAGTAGCAAGATATCTAAATGGATTGAGAAGTTCCATACAAGATGAGATCACTTTGGTCAAGATGGAAAGCATTGAGGAGGCATATCAATTTGCCCTAAAAGCTGAGGAGAAATTGAACAAAAGATATGAGCAAAGAAAAAGAGGCAGAGGTGGTAGATTCCCTAGAGGAAGAGGTAGATCTCATGGTGAAAACAATAGATTTGAACCAGAAAAATCAACTACAGACACAAATCAAGACAAAGGAAAGACTGAATGGAAAGGTGGAAGTTCATACCGAGGAAGAGGCAATTACTCTAGAGGTGGTTATAGCAGAAGAGGATTCCAAGTAACTTGTTACAATTGTGGAGAGGAAGGACATAAAACCTTTGAGTGTACAAATGCAAGCAAGAAGATCAGTAGTAGCAAAAATTCTTTGGTGCAAGAAGAGTCACCTAATGAACCTGAGAATCTCATGATTCAAAGGATACTATGGAGTGAGAAGGATAAGCAAGATCTTGTCAAGGAAAGTTTGTTCAAGACCAGATGTAGAGTTGCAGACAAAGTTTGGAAGGTGATTGTTGACAGTGGAAGCTCGAAGAATCTGGCATCTAAGGAATGGTCACAAAGTTGCAGTTAGAGAGGATGAAACATCCAAACCCTATTAGATCTCATGGATCAAGGATGATCATATATTAATAGTGAGTGAACAATGTTTTGTAAATCTGAAAATTGGAAGGTACTATGATAAGGTGTTGTGTGATATTATGCCTATGGATTGTTGTCATGTTTTTTTGGGTAGACCTTGGAAATATGATAGACATGCTATACATGATGGAAGATTGAATATATATTCTATTTGGGTTGATGGTAAGAAACAAGTTTTGTTGCCTTTGGTTGAAGAATCTGTTGGCGAATTATGTACATCTATGGAAGTTTGTCTGATGGAAAGTAGATAGTTTGTTAAGGATTTGAAAAGAAATGATGTCTGTTATGCTTTGATTCCTAACAAACTGAGTAAGAATACAAAAGATGAAATTTCTGTAGAAGTTGAAAAGTTACTCACTGAGTACAAAGAGATAATGTACCTAATGGTTTGCTACTAATGAGAGATATCAGTCATTGTATGGATCTAATTCTTGGAGCTAGTTTACCGAACAAAGCACCACATCGATTAACACCGATCGAGAATGAAGAGCTTAACCGACAAGTTCATGTATTGTTGAACAAAGGTTTGATCCAAAAAAGTTTGAGTCCTTGTGTAGTACCTGTTGTGTTGGCACCTAAAACAAATGGAGAATGGAGAATGTGTACTGATTCCAGAGCAATCAACAAGATCATAGTGAAGTATAAGTTTCCTATACTGAGAATGGATGACATAATGGATTGTTTGAGTGAATCAATATATTTTACCAAATTTGATTTGAAAATTGGATATCATCATATCAGAATTAGAGAAGGTGATGAATGGAAGACTACTTTCAAGACAAAGGAAGGTTTGTATGAGTGGTTGGTTATGCCTTTTGGTTTAACTAATGCACCGAGTATATTTATGAGGTTAATGAATGAAGTTTAGAAGAAATTATTGAATAAATATGTGATTGTCTATTTGGATGATATTCTGATATCCAGTAAGACTAGAGAAGAGCATTTGATGCATATAAGGAAAGTGTTGCAGAGATTGAAAGAGGAAAAGTTGTTGATAAATCTAAAGAAGTGTTCCTTCATGCAAGAAGAGCTTGTGTATTTGGGTTTTGTGATTTCAGCTGATGGTTTGAAGATGGATCCTGAGAAGGTTGAAGCTATACTAAATTGGCCTACACTTGAGAATGTCAGTGAGGTAAGATCATTTCATGGATTGGAAAGCTTTTACAAGAAGTTTATCAAAAATTTCAGTTCTATTTGTTACCCTGTGACTGAGACAATGAGATGAGACAAAAGAAAATTCAAATGGACACATGGAGCTGATAAAAGTTTTGAGACTTTGAAACTGAAGGTTGTTGAATTACCTGTGTTAGAATTACCTAATTTAAATAAGGTATTCCAAGTTGAATGTGATGCAAGTGGAAGTGAAATTGTAGCTGTGTTGACTAGAGAAGGTAAACCTATTGCTTCCTTTAGTGAAAAGTTGAATGATGCAAAAAGGAAATATTTTGTCTATGATCAAGAGTTCTATGCTATTGTTCAAGCTATAAAGAAATGGAGACATTACTTGATGCCAAATGAATTTGTGTCGTATACTGATCATAAAGCTTTACAATACTTGGGTAGTCATAATAAGTTGAATCAAAGACATGATGATATGTAACTGATTGAATGTTTGAAGATGTTAAGTTGATCACCGAAAAGAAGAAAGATAATGCAAGACATTAAATCAGTTAATGGATTGTATTGTCATTGATGTCAACTTGATATAATCTAATCGGTTATAATCAAAGTTTCAAAGAATTTAGAGAATCAAAGAGAGAAAGATTATGCTTTCAGTAATGTATAAAAGACAAGCATTCACAATGTGACTACAAACACTGACGTTCAGTGGAACTCGACAGACAGAGATCAATGAAAGTCAAGTCACAGTGATGCCAGAGCAAGAATACCGATGAGCATTACTGACGAGCAGAATCACAAGCATAACCGATGGCCAGGAACATAGTGTAAACCGAAGGAGAAGCTCGAGGAGAACTAGAGTGTTGATCGAAGCTATCAAAGAGTTAGAACACCCAAAATAACCAGATTTTAGAAATGACAAAATATCTAGCTGGCAGAGTTAAATATAGACTTAACTGGTAGTTATCATTGTTTTCATCGACAAGATAAAGCCAGAGATAAGTAAAATATTTAAAGTTGTTTTGTCCAGTTGGCAAGAAGATCTTTGCGAGATAAAACATAAGTTTTTCTTTAAATCTAATTGGCTAAGATTATGGATCATGACAAGATCAAGAAAATCAAGAACCTAACAACGATGATATCATGTCTATTTAAGAGACAAACTTAATTCATTACGGATTAAGGGGAGTGAATGAAAAAGAGGATGCTAGAGAGAAACTGATGAAGAACAACTTCATACAGTCCTGATCAATCAAGCTAAGGAAAGAGCTAAAGTTTTCTGCGGACACCGAGCAACAGAGAACAACATCACCGAGCAGAAGTAAAGTGGAGCAAAGGTATTAACAAAGATATATTGATCAGATTAATTTTATGAGATTACAATAGATCTGGAAATCTGCAAGTATAAATTGTATATGTGAAAAGATCACACTGTTTCAATTTAACCATTGATATAGAAAGTCTCTTAACCAAGCAGGATTTAAAGATCCTTTCTATATTGAGATACATCCATAGGAGTATCAAAAAGTTTGATCATGAAGATAGCATGAGATGTCAGATACCTATTGACAGGCCAAGTGAGTGTTTGATCAAGGAAGGTAGCATATAGATTCCCAATATCAAGTGAAAGACTAAACTTTTAAATCCTCTAACAAGGTCACACCTAACAGTGTGTTTGTAACCTTTAACAGGGTTGGCTCTTCACCGAGCTCACTTCAAAAGAGTGAAAATTTTGGGTTATCGGTCCCAAGTGGGTTTTCCCTTAATAAGGTTTCCATGTTAAAAATCTATGTGTCATTGTGTTTATCAGTCATTACTTTAGTGTTTTGCATTACACATAGCTTAACTAGACCAATTGGTATATTCTAGATAATTTATTGTCTTTCGGTAAATTAATAGACTGCTATTCTGTAAACACGTAGTAAGAGGTTTAACAAAGCATTTTGAGTAGTAGTAATTTGATAAACATATTTGGAGGCATTCATCTTATAGGACTGAAGATAACTAGAGGCTTAATATTGTGGTACTAAGTTTTTGGGTTGATTATTGGAATATTTTTGAGGCCACTGATTCACCCCCCTCTCAGTTATTACTAACAAGACATATGAAATGGATAGAGTATTTGCAGAGTTTCACATTTGTGATCAAGCATAAGAGTCGAGTTTCTAATAGATTTATTGATGCATTGAGTAGAAGGATATCTTTGTTGACTGAAATGAGAATTGAAGTTCTTGGTTTTGATGATATGAAGAATTTGTATGAAAATGATCCTGATTTTTCTGAGCAGTGGAGAGTGTGCAGAGAACCTATTTCAAATCAATCAAGTAAGTATGAAGTTTATTTCACTCAGGAAGATATGTTTTTTAAAGGTATTCAATTGTGTATACCAAGAGGATCAATGAGAACTCATTTGATTAAGGAGAAACATAGTAGTGAATTGGCTAGACATTTTGGTATTGATAAGACATTGAGTTTGTTGAAGGAAAGATACTTTTGGCCTCAGTTGTATAAGGATGTTCATAAATTTGTGAAAAGTTGTGGAGTTTGTCAAGTTGCAAAAGGAGTAAGTCATAATACTGGTTTGTATACACCGATTACTGTTCCTGAGAAACCTTGGAGTGATATCAGCATGGATTTTGTTCTTGGCTTACCTAGGACAACAAGAGGTAATGATTCCATATTTTTTTGTTGTGGATAGATTTTCTAAGATGACACATTTCATACCATGTAGAAAAACATCATATGCAGTACATATAACAGATCTTTTCTTTAAGGAGATTGTCAGATTGCATAGATTATCGAGGAGTATTATCTCTGACATAGACAGTAAGTTTGTTAGCTATTTTTGGAGAACACTCTAGAAGAAGTTGGATACTAAGTTGAATTTTACTTCTACATTTCATCCACAAAATGATGGACAAACAAAGGTTATAAAGTGAAGTTTAGGTAATGTGTTGAGATGCCTAGTTGGAGACACACCAATAAATTGGGATTTGATGTTGGCACAAGCTATGTTTGTATACAATAGTTTAGTAAATAGAAGTACTGGAGAGACACCTTCTGAGATTGTTCATGGCACACAAATGAGAGTTATATCAGAATTGAGAGATATTGTTGGAGAAGAGAAAAGGAGTTCTGAAGCAGAAGAATTTGCAAAATTTATGAAGACATTGCATGAAGATGAAAAATAGAAGCTGGAGAAAAGCAATCAGAAATACAAGGATAGTGCAGACATATCAAGACATTAAACTTTTGAAGTTGGTGATGCAGTAATGTTTCATTTGAAGAAAGGAAGATTTCCTATTGGAACATATGGTAAAATGAAGATGAAGAAATTTGGTCCTTACAAAATACTGAGAAGATTTGACAATGGAAATGCTTATGAAGTTGAATTACCTGATGACATGGATATATCACCTATATTCAATATTTCAGACTTATAGGAATATCATGAACATGATGAAGAAGTGACAGTACCAAGTGATTATCCTAAGAAGTAGATAGAGGAAGTTGATCAAATTTTGAAACAGAGAATTGGCAGAAGTACAAGAGGAAAGGAATGCATGAAGTATTTGGTGAAGTGGAAGAACAGACCGATCGAGGACTCATCTTGGATTTCTCAATCTAAGTTGGATTTAGTTCAGGTTGGACTTGATACATGATTCGGGGAATCATTTCTTGTAACCCCAGGTGTCTTATGCAGGAGCATCTTGGGTCATTGGTAATCCTGCTCAACCAAAAAGATGTTTGTTTTGTTATTTAGTTTGTTTGGAGGCTACTCAGGAAGTAATCTGTTGCTCAGGTTGTGTTGCTCGATCATGCTTGTTACCGAGTTCATTTCTTCTGACACTTGGGTTTTGTTTCTTGTTGCTTGGGGTGTTCTTTGCCTGAGTCACTCTGTTGCTTGGTCAACCTTTGCCCAAGATGTTTATTTTGGAATTGGATCTGGTGGCCAACTTCTTCACTTAATTTCTATGGCTTAATTGATTTGGGGTCTCTCATTGGGATCTGTGTTGACCTAAATCTGGGTCTCTCTTATGGATTTGAGTGTCGACCTCTTTGTTGGAATCTTGTGTATATATTTGTTTCTATGTTCTTAGTTTTAGGAAGTTCTTTAGTAGGATTTTAATATCAAATTGGAATAGAAGATTAAGTATTTAAATATCTGGAAGGCAGGTCTGTGACCTCGCATGTATGAAGATCAAAGTGTAAATCATTGAATGTATATGGCCCAAACCAGGAAGGCCTTAAAACCTGACATGTAATGAATTTGATCAATTAATGATAAGGATCCTTGTTGTTTCTTCTCTCACTGTGTTGTTGTTGCTTCCGCATCATTTCTGCAAGCTATCTTGGTAGTTGGGAGTGCCCTAGGCCCCATCTTTGTGCTCTCCTTGCATCACATTGTATATTTTTATGGGACATCTATGTGACTACAACTTGTCACCGAAAATTTAGAGGTTTTTTAGGCCCAAGGACCTCAATTCGCAAGTATAGATTCATCACAATTGGGGCGATTGGTATGCTTTCAAAGATTGTGTTAAGATTAGAGTGTATGGATTTGAGGGATGGCCCAATGTATTACCTAAGATTTTACTTGATAGGGTGGATTATCTTGAGATTTTGAGATATATGAATGAATGTGAAAATGCACATTTGAGGTCTCAACACAAACACATTTTTTTACTTGGCCTTTTGTGCTTTATAGATTTTTTTGCTAATTTCAGTGAGCGGTATACCCTCATTGATAAAAAGCTTAAATATTGTTACTTGGGGGAGGGACATCCAAGGATGTACTTTGATCCAAAAGGTTTCATTAGTAGTGCTTGGGCTACCAAAAAATTGGGAGCATATGCTCATGTTTATTCGGTAACTAATGATTTGGTAAGAAACCTGCCAAAGGAATATGAAATGAGAAAAGTTAATATTTACAATAAAGTTATGGAAATTGAGAAGTGGAAGATCAAAAACATAGGTGACTATCAAAGTGCTTTTGTTGAAGAAGAGGATATAGGGAAATGATTTGAATTGATAGTGAAACACAAATTGGATATTGTACGAGGAGTTCCATCATATTGTAGACACTTAAAAATGACCAATTGCTCTAACACAATAAGTTTACAAACATTCATCTTAAATTTTTAAATAATCTTTATTATTTAATCAATTTGTGTCATTCTACTATAATCTAAAATTCAAAATCATCATTTCTCTATAATTTCCTAATTAAGTGATTTTAATTAATTACCTAATTATTCATCAATTATTCACCTATAAAGTAATTAAATAATTAACATTATTTAAGTATTCCCTATGTCATTATATTTAATTAAATAATCATATTATTATTATTTTTTTGATTGGTAAAAGGCCGAAGCCCATAAATTTTATTAATATTAAAGTTTCCAAGTTTTACAAGAGACTCCATTCTCTGTGGGCACTGGTAGGAAAGAATGGAGAAGAAAATCTTCAGTCTTGCTCAGGACCCTAGGTCCAGATTACAAATTACAAATGTTATGAGGGCATTCCCTCATTTATAGAATAGTTGGAGACATTCCTTCATAAAATTACAAAAAAATATACCAACTTAATGGATTAGAATTTTAATATTCGTTATCAGGACTAGTTTTGTAGAAACATGCGATCGACTAATTTGAAAAGCGGCTTTGTCTTGATTCTTTAATTCTGAGACATTCGTTTGAAGAATAATTCCTTTCCCTGCACACACAAAAACTAGGAAGTCCTGTCTAGAGCTTTTGACAGTTGTTAGAGATAAATAAAACATTTAGCATTTTAGAATCGCACCAATTTTGGAATGGTATTATTAGAATTAACTGCTTAAAAAGCTATATGCTTAGGTTGACTAAGGTTATTGGAAATCAAATTTATGGAACTGTTGAAGGTATTTAAAATCAAAACTATATACCCGAGGTCTCTACTAGCTACTTCTATTCTACCTTTTCTGTGTTTCTCCCCCACAATAGATTATTTTATAAACATTCCGTACATATTCAATCAAAGGAGGAAGAGAAAGATTAATAATCCATGATTCATTTAGAATAAACTTATATCTAGATTAGCTTCGGTCATCCTTGATATTAAGGTAAATCTAATAATCAATGAATTTGTTAATCCATATTGAATTCCTATTTTTGCATTGACTTGAGGATGTAAAATTAGTTTCAGATTTAATATTACGGGCATATCTTCATTTATATTTCTTTACTATTCTAAATTAAGCCCGATGTGAGCATTTTATTAGACTTTACAAGATTGCTTAATTATGACCATAAAGATTTCTTAGGATTTAGTATCAATATTTCACTGAAAATCTATCCACAAATAAATATAACTCTGTATCTAAATTGTTTATTTCTATGATTGAGTTAATCTCTATTAACAAGTTCGTTGTGACTTAGGGAGGAAACAAATTAGGGCAATTTCCAAAGGAGGCTGCAATAGGGAGCATCCTAATCTCCAGAGACTTCTTAAGGAATCAACTAAATACCCAAGTTTGGAAGAAAGGAAAAATTCCTCCAAATAGGGGAAAATGGAGACTCCTAAATTCAAGAAACCCAGACCTGGTTTAAAAGAACAGTACTATTGATATTTGGATGATAAGGGACACCTTTCCCTAAACTTAAGAAGATATTATCATGTTAAAAACCTAGTTTGGGGCAGACTACAGCTGGGGGTAACTTGAGGGAAGGGAGACCACAGGAAGCAATCCCCAATCATCAAGATATAAATACAGGGCTGCTGATGATAGAGGAATCCCAAATGTTCCAATATATGTTTGGGGTTGATTATGGCTGAGAGAATTGGAAGATGAAAGGGAGATACTATAGAAAGGTTTTAAGATCTATATACTTACCAATATAGGTATATATGAGTTTATATAAATGTGTAATTATGATTAAATGATATTTAAACTTTGTAAATATATATCTTACTATCAGTGGAAATAAGAATTCTGGGCTGCGTTAAGGAGGACATTGCTAAGTTACCGGGAGCCTAGAGACTATCCGATTACATAATAGGCCTACTTTGGTAATTGTTCTAATACCAATTTTATTAACAACTTTAACCTCTCTGAAACTGAGAAACTAATTATATCTCAAAGAATTCCTAATCAATACGCCAAAAAGACTAAAGATCACATCCTGAGCAACTAACTCTCTAAAAAGAAAATATTTTAATCATCAAACCTTAATACAATCATAGTAATTTCAAAACCGAACTCAACTTTTATTCATAATTCATGGAAAGAGTGTCCATATCTACATTGTAATGTCTTCTGGGGAATGGAATGTCAATATTAGTACTAAGGTCAGACTCTGATTCCCAAACACCTACTTGATCTTCCAAAATGAAGGAATCAATCCAGTCAATTCCATGTGGAAGTTTTACATTGAGGAAATTGTATAGGAAGTTAAGATTTCTTCGCATAGTGGGAACCCAAGCTACAAAGAGTTCAAGGTCGTTTAAATGTAAAAAAGGGAAGCTGGGACTGGCCTGCCACCCACCAATGATATATCATAGAATCCTGGTTTGGGAATTGTTAGATCCTCCCTGATATTGGCCATGACTTTATCCAAATCTCCCAGGTTAACATTCTTAAACAATCTTCTACAAAGAATCCCCAAATGAAGTTTATCTGTTCCAGCTTGGAGAGTCAAGGCGATGAAAAGGGCAGGAATGTCTGAATTGACTCTGTGCTTCTCTAGATTATTGAGGCATTCTCTGCCCAGAATTCTTAGTACAACCCTGACAAAAAGATGATGTGAAGAGAGTAAAACGCTTTTTATCCTCTTCTCGGATGTTGTAGTATCAAAAGCAATCTGAATTCGAGGACCTCTAAGTTTTATTGGCGTAGTCATTTTCTTTGAACCTAAGAAGCCTTTTTGTCTGAATCATGTAGCATCTAAACTGAATATATGGTGAGAGGCTAGATGAGAAATGAGCCAAGCGAAAGGGAATCGATGTCTGTACACCTTCTCCCACTTGGCAGATTAATAATTGGGGAAAGTGAAGAGGAGCATGACCATGTCAATCACCTATAAAGTTAAATCAAGCAGAAAAGAAAGTGTTCAATAAGTATTACATAGATCAATAGTCAGATTTGATTACCTTAGACAGCTAGGCCGAGGATAATCAGAATCCATGTCTATATAGATAGTCATACTTTGTGTGTGTGTGTGTGTGTGTGTGTGTGTGTGTGTGTAGATTAATTTAGCAGTTTGAGGAAAATTATCTATATTTCGCCCAATACTAATGATACTAAATACTATGATATTGGATAACTATTTAAAGAGATGAAAATAGATAGCCTCTGTTCCTATGAGACCAAAGATAAATTAGCTCTTTATGAATTAAATTATGTTCGATATATTGCTGATTGGGTTTTTATAAAAAATGAATATATTAATAAACGTTATGTGAATCTAATAGATCTATATCTACATATTAAATAATTTAATGCTTTTTAAGTGTTGATAAGTCTATATAATGGCTTATATATGTGTATATATGATAATTTATATGTGATAAAATGTGCATAAATTTTTATTTAAATATATAAATATAAATGTATATATATTTATATATATATCTATATATATATTAGGAAATGTGTATACCAAAATGAAATTATAGAAGAGTAAATAAATATATTCATATAATGTTTATATGAACTAATATACATGAATATATATATTTACATTAATATTTTATGTTTGGGACTATATATATATATATATATATATATATATATATATATATATAAGAGGGAATAGAAATATATAAATATATCTATATATCTATATGTTTATATGAATATTTCTTTAATTGTTATATATTGATACTATATTTTAAGGTTATATGCTAATTGAGAATTAGATTAGATGTGTCTATGCTCCTTTATTTAATTACAAGCCTTAGCTAGAGATCTTTTAGTATTTGCTTTGATGGAGTTTCCATTATGGGATTATCCATGAATTCACTTGTTTGTAAGTAATTATTAACATTTATGTATTTATTGTCTTAGTTATTTAAGTATACCCTTGTTTTATCAGTTGATTAGTTAGCCTTGCCATGTTAATTGTTAGTAATTGTTTTAGAACTGGCTTACATTTTAATGTTTGAAGGTGTGTTTGATTGAGAATAGCTAATTATTTCTGTTCAATGTTACCCTCACGCCTTATTTGTTATTGACCCAAATCTCCAAACCCATGGCATGTCATATAGTTATTACTGTTAAGCCTTGACGTTGGCAGTTGTTAAAACTATTTAATCCTAAAGTCGTGCTTTCTAATGACAGAAAAAGACTACACAATTAGCCATGGTGGTTATCTATAAATTCATTGAAAATAACACAATTGGACACAAGGTAATAGAATTACTACTGATAGTATTTATATTATATACAACAAATTACACAGACAGTATATGTAGAAAGCCTTCCTTTACATATAAGCATTTACAAACTATACTACCGAAACAAGCTGAACATATTATATCTAATCTAAGAATAACTAGCAGCCAGAGCATATATGTAGATGAAAAAGAAGCTGAGGCCAGAGTAGGAAAAATGACCATTACTACAAGCTAACCTCAAAACAGCCTATACATCCAAATTCCTTGAAGACAACTAACTATACATTGAGAAGAGAAGGCTCGAAGACCATTATATCTTCATCAGAGTTTGAGTCCATGTCCAATAGTGCCTCCTCACCAATTAACCATGGTCATTTCAAACCATTTGGTCTCGAAGTCTTTCTCCGAAAGGGAAGGCAAACTTTTAAGAGCCAGTGATCATGGAGGTTGATGTTTGGGGGGACTTCAACACCCACAGAAGTGAAAAAAGATGGTACCCAATCACTACCATCTTCGTTGATACCATACCACTTCAGAAGGAAGTGAAGATATTTGACCATCTCGGGCCACAGGGATTCAAATTTCACCTTATCCTTGATGTATAAAATTGGCCTTCTAGTGATCTTTAACATTTTGAGACTCCCAACCGGCCAATTCATGTAATCCTTCGGGTGTGGGATCTCAAGTTTGTTATCAACACTTTCCACAGCATGATCCAACCCATCAAGCCAGGTATCATCGAATAGGGAAATACACAGCTTTTTGATATCCCAAAACTTCACCTTGGCCCTAAAAGCAATTGCTATGAATGATCCAATAACATCACTATTTGTTCTCCAAGTACGGCTATAATCGAGATCTCTTTCTCTAATCACCTTCTTAATAGCTAGACGCGAAACATCATCAATTTTCCTCAGAATGCTTCCCCATCTCTCTGGTTTGACCTTCCCTAGAAACACCATAGTTCTAACTTCCCACCTATTGAATAATGAGATTGAAGTTTGCATCCTAGATACCACAGTGAAAAGGCAAAAAATGGCTCAAAAAATGATCGCTGAGCAAAGGTTAGATATTATCAGAACTGAAACTACGCGATGTTTCTTGGAGCCATCTACAAGGATCTAGCTAACCATTCTAGCGAAATCATTATTTACTAAGAATTAATGTGCTAACCATTTTAAAGAGATCATTATTTCATCGAAGTGTCCTAGGGTCCTAGATTTGTGGAAGGATTGAGGGAAAAAGGATTACTTACTTCGATACGATATGATAAACTTTAGTGGTGAGAGCACACCTTTCAACTTAGGCAATGAGTACTTAAAAAATCATGAATGATCAGATCTAGCCTCCTGAACATATGGTGGGGTCCTATGCCCACATAGAAGGAGTACTAATTTTAGGAAAGGAGCAAACTATTACTCAGATCTCAGGTTCACCTGATATCATCTAGGTGTCAAGAAGAGGCCCAAGATTAGGATTACACCAAACTTGGGAGAAATGTCCATCTTAATTTATCGAGCGTAGATGATCATTTTAATCTAGCATAGTTATAGAATGGCAACTCTTTACATAGAGATAGTCCTTCCATAATAGTCACTATGCCTAGTTTTAATCGGTTCACATATATTTTAGGGAAAACATATTATATGAATGTTATAATAATTGGAGAAAGGGAAGAGAATGCTTTGTTTATATATGTATTTGAGAGCTAGGATGATAGCTATCTATATATGATAATGTCTACACGTACTGATAGGAGAATTGTAGGTTTAAGTAAGAGCGACAAGAATGGTTAGTTCATATATGTGAAGAAAACTATGTTGGAAACAATCTGTGTTATTAAATGTCTGCAAGTGTATATCCTATCTAGGTTCAAAATTTTAAACAACAATGAAGGTTGTCTATATGACTAATACCGAAACTATAAAACCATTTTTCTTTTTAAGATAATATCTATATATCTATGTCAAAAGGTATATAAAACTCATGCTTGTAAATTGGCCTATAATTGAAGTACCTTATATTCCTAATTTGGGTCAGTCCCGCATTAGCTTAATGTAATCAAACTCGGTCTCTTAGCGAATACAAACGTAGAATGCTTAGATTAATTTGTTTATATGAATGTAATAAATATGTACTATAAGCGATAGCCAGAGGGGGTTAATTGGAGGCGACAAAGAAGGAAAATACTAATCTAATATGGAGGTAATATAAGGCAATTCTTACATTTCTAAAACCAATGGGAAGCAGGACAACTCTATTAACAGGAAGAGATCACTATCCTAAGGCATATGGACTAGTTTTCGTGAGCCGAGAATAGAAAACTATCTCCCTCGACATCATGAGCCCTTGCACCATGTCTCAAACCAAAGTGATGTTGTTCATCTGATGGGCCCTTATCTAAAGTTAATGATCCTATTGCCACTCGTATGGTTGTTTCCTACTGTTAGACCACTTGTTGTTATAATCTATCTTTTATGTAACGAGCTTTGCCATATTAAGGCAAGACATAGTGAGAGAGTGTTGACCTATCCTACTACTAAGAGGGTCCATGTGAATGAGCCTCTAGAGACACATTTGAAGATGATGCACTAGAACCTGGGAGTTTACTATTTTACCTATGCTCTATGTCTAGAGAAAGTTGATTTATAAAAGGTAGGTATCAAAATATTTAGGGGTTAATCATAAAACTTGGATTAACCAAAGTGGATTCCTCCCCATTGGCACCTTGATTATCTAGGACATCAGCCTCTTTGTTACCTTCTCGAAAGATATGTTTGATTCTGATTTCCTGAATCTTGTCTACAAGGTCTAACACTTCTTCAAGTTTAGAGTTTAAAATCCAGTTAGGGCTACCTCTCTTCCTTAGAGCATTGAGAATGATCTGAGAGTCCCCTTCTATAATTAACTTATGGAACCCACCCTTGATGCATAATTTTAGTCCTTCGTTAAGAGCTTCTAACTCTGCTATGTTGTTAGAAGAAATGCCTAAGGGTTTGGCCCTTTTAATAACCCAATCTCCACATTCATTCCATATGATTATTTAATTAAATGTTTCCTCTTATTATTATTACATTTATGTAATAATTAAATCAATTTCCCTCTCATAATTAAATAAATAATATTTATTTAATTAAACTAATTGTTCCTATTATAAATAAACAAACATTAATTATTTGTTTATATTACTCACATGTGCAAATAAATATATTCTTTTATTTATTTAATCATATTTATCCCTCCAATTATGAGTTTTAGTTAACTCCACAATTCTCTCTCCTAATTGATCAATCAAATCAATTATCTATTTAATCTATCTAGTCTTCTACTCCACCTCATCAATTAACCCATGCCCTCTCCTATCTGGTACCAAATCACCTTCTACCATTGCACACAACATTGCAAAGTATGGATCAAATCCCACCATGTCTCCCCGTCATATGATCTCATATCCATGAATACCCAAATCATCCACCTATAAATAAAATAGGTCACACAAATTTCTCTCCTAGTCTGGAATGAGTACACAACTCTCTCCCCATGAATAAGAATGCTCAAAATCATGTATACGTCCTTCAATGTCACTGTGCGCTCTTCTGTAGGAATGTGGAAGGAAGAAATATTTGAGTTCCATCGCTCACACAAGGTGGTAACAAGGCCCCTATTTTCCCTAATCTTGAGCATCAAGGTAACATGTAATAATCCTAGGCTATCTAAATGCTCACACTCCTCATCGATCAGTCTATGTCTATATGCTAGCTGGTTGAGATGACTCTCCCGTGTCACAAGCACATCATCCCCAATCTACATATATAGTAAAGTGACACAATCAATCCACATAGAGTCGACCATACATCTACGCTAAGTCAATCATCCACATGCATAATAAAATTTCATTTCATTAATTAAAAAAGTAAAAAAAAATTCAAAATTACATTCATTTCACCTAGAAATCACTCATTTTTTCATCTAGCAAGTGTGTCATTTCATGTAGCCAATTGCAACTTGATTATTATGTCATATTTGATAGTAAAGTGCGTCGCTTCTTTCCACTAAGTTTGGTGAATGAACCCCCTAAGTGCTTCATTTTCCATCTAAGTGTGAGTCGGTTATTAAAATCACTAAATCTAACTATGTCGCTTCATACCTACAAGTCTGTTGACTGCGACCTATGAGCATGGTATTTAAACCTAAAATTATCTAACCTAATCTATAAAAGAGCATGAAAAATGAGGAAAACACAAGCAAAAAGTGTGAAATTTATTTGAGGTGGGGCGTCAGCTGGCTGTTGATAAGTCCTGACTCGATCGTGAATATGCACTTTGTCCTCTTAGCCCGTTATCGCACTCTAAATGCTCAGAAACCGCTCCTTCTACTCCTAGATCTCCAATATCTCAATGTGCATAATTAATTAAATATGATCCTCCAAATCCTTTTTATACCCCACCAACCCACCTCGATGCACGTGCACACCTTGCACCTCTATTGGTCACGATGTCTTTAACCTTCCAGAGTCCCTAACTTTCACATATGACCTCCATTTTCCAATCCGTAAGTTGTGTTGTGATCCTAGTCACGATATCAACCAAATAAGATTTCCATTCCATTTTTTCTAATTTCCTTGAGGGGGCACCAATAACTAGTTACTAACATTGTTTTATAGGAGCATATATTGAGGCATAGTTTTATCAATTATTCTTTCAAAATAACACTTGAAAACAAATTATATCAAAGACGGGCAAAATGTAGACACTTAAAAATGACCAATTGCTCTAACACAATAATTTTACTAACATTCATCTTATATTGTTAAATAACCTTTATTATTTAATCAATTTGGGTCATTCTACTGTAAATCCAAAATCCAAAATCATCATTTCTCTATATTTTCCTAATTAAGTGATTTTAATTAATTACCTAATTATTTCATCAATTATTCACTAATTAAGTAATTAAATAATTAACATTATTTAATTATTCCCCATGTCATTATATTTAATTAAATAATCATATTATTTAATTAAATATTTTCTCTTATTATTATTACTTGTATGTAATAATTAAATCAATTTCCCTCTCATAATTAAATAAATAATATTTATTTAATTATACTAATGGTTCCTCTTATAAATAAATAAAGATTAATTAATTAGTTATATTCCTCACCTGTGCAAATAAATAAATTCTTTTATTTATTTAATCATATTTATCCTTCCAATTATGAGTTTCAGTTAACTCCACAATTCTTTCTCCTAACTAATCAATCAAATCAGTTATCTATTTAATCTATCTAGTCTTCTACTCCACCTTATCAGTTAAAGTCCTTAATCAAATTGGTCAACTCTTTAATCTATCCTCTTAACAGATCCATCTATTTTGTCAACATGCAATCAATTGAGTTCAACTCCCACTCACTCTGAGTTCAACTCTTTAATCACATGCAATCAGTCCCACCAATCATGAAATCTTGATTGGAACCCTGAAAATCTTATATATAGATAGCTATTTCTCTTTATTTTTTAGACACAATCACTTTGAATTCTTTTGTTGGCACATCAAGCACTTGTTTATGAGAGCCCACATTGCAAAGAGAAGGGTAACAATGAAGAAGGACTTTTGGTTTGCATGTTCATATGTTTTGATTTATTTCATTATGATTTGATGATTATGCATGTTGTTTATTTTCTTCCTCTTTCGATATTGGGAATACTTACCGCCTAACAAATATGTCTGTGGTTGAGATTTTGTTGTTATTGCAGGTTTCTACATATCCTTATTACTTTGATTACAAATATATGTTCACAAGAATTGGGTAAGACCCTAATGAGCAGGAGATCACTGATATACAGGTGGAATAAATTCCCCCTTTTTCTCACATATCACCTCAGCCTACCATAGAGATAATCTTCTCAGTTGATTCAGATTATTATAGAGAAGACATTAGTTAGGATGAGTATGAACAAATTATTCACCAAATTTTTAAGAATACGAGTCACCTCCAAAGAGAGAATTTGTTGAGATTGATCCTTCTTACCAGTTGTTTCTTGACATCAGACATTTGGCTTCCACGGAGTTTATTTCATATGGTAATTTCATCAATTATCCATAGTTTAAAGCTTTCTTTATAGAGTACTGTACGCCTCTCTCTCCGGTTTCCCACAGCTTTCCAAGGGCCGGGTTTAGTAGCAAAGGTTCACAAGTAAATGCAAATCAAGTACGCAATAACTACTAAACAAATAACAGAAACATGAGCACTAAAATGTACAAACAAGAGAAAAGAAGACAAACGAATGCAAACCCTTTGATGCTTGAAGCTTCTATTGTTTCTCTCTACTCCTTCCGAAACGCTGTTCTTGATGCTCAGTATTGGCTGGGCAGCGTCTATGACTTGAGAAGCGTCGAGAA
>MU226003.1:4344960-4367449 GCA_018584345.1 Thuja plicata | reverse complement strand
TAATTAAATAAAGTTAATTATTTAATTAATTTTGGGGATTGGATTAGATGAATTGAGAAATGAATTTAGAAGAAAATAGATGATTAATTAATGATTAAGAAACCATTAATTAATAGATGAAAATTAGTGTTGTTAATGTAAAGTCGCAAGCCTGTGCATTTTAGGGTGTCTACAAGTACAAAGGAAACTTAATCAAAGAGAGAAAGAAGGACATTCGTCCTGAAATTCAACAATCATCAAGTCAATAAATTCACAAGGTAGAAGAAGATATAGAAATGATGACTCATGAGAAGGGTAGGGATTTTTTACAAGAAGTTGGAGTCATGATATTGCCTTGTTGGGATATCAACATTGGAATTTATTTTGACAACTTCAGATTAAACCAAAAAGGAATTTAACTTTGGATGTAGAGTAAACTAATAAAATATACACAAGATCAGGGTTTAATCCTAATGAACAATCATTATTTATGTGGGCTTTATACCCACCTAGACGGAAAGCATTATCGATTGAATAACCTAGCAAAATTTACGAGCAACTCCTAGTATATAGATTGGAAGACACAACTCTTGTTAATGTAGCTAACCTAGCTATTAATGTTGTGCAATTTACCAAAACTCATATTGAGAAGCTGTTTAAAGAGAATTAGAAATTGAAATAGGAAAACCAACAACTAAGGGAAGACAATGTTGCTCTGAATGATAAGTTGGCTAGACCATTCAGCTCATACGAGGAGGCAAAAGAAAGAGATAGAGTTCTATTACAAGAACAAATAGACTAGGCCTATTGGAGGCATAAAGAAATGAAATCCCAAAGAAAGGAGAACAACTATTTCCAAAGTTGAGAGCTACCAAATTTAATTTGTATTTCCCATTAATTAAAGATAAGTTTAAGAAAATGATGTCACATATTAATAAGATTTGGGATACTTATATAAGGACATACCATGCTCTTCAAGAACACAAGAGATTGTAGGGGACTATTGAATTAGAAAGGGAAACATTGGAGTCTTGGGACCCTGTAAATACTTATTTTTTAAAAGAGATTGATTACTAGATTAAGAAGCATGAAAATAATTGTTAGGAGCTTGTGGATGACATTCAAGCATATGATAGAATGCAAATTTTTCTTGTTTCCCCATTATTTGATGATAAAGGTAATATAAAAGGAGGGAATGAAAGAATGAGGTTTGTGAGTTGTTACCATATGCATTAAATTCCATTAATAATGAGGGAAATATTGTCAAAAATAATATTAATCAACTAGAGGTGATGTTTTCATTAGAATATGAAATTTGAAGGATGTCAATGCTACTATTACCATATATGTTGAACAAAAGTATATTTACCATCTTTCATTTTGAACTTATTTTCATCCAAATCAGTTCCAACATGTCGAGGGCTAGTAATGACAGGTTTTGAATGTTGAGCAGGAAATTGTGAATGTGAATGGTTCTATAATTTTGAAATTTTGAGTTTTTTTCAGCTAGATGAATTGGTGATGATAAATCCATAAGAGGAATTAACCTTTTTATGTAGTTATCTTTTAGTAGACACCTTGCCCAACTCAATTACGCCATGGATGTTGATCGGTTCTATTAAAGGAATAAAAAACTAGGCTCTCACCATGACTCGGGGAATGGACATCCTACTGAGAAGCTATCCTCCTCATAAAAACTCATTGAATTTATCAACCTAGGGACGTATTACTTGAAATGGGTCAGCAAGATATATGCACCGAGGATTTTACTTAGACCATGCTATGGTTGCAAGAAACAAAATGCTTGAAAAGGAAACTAGTCTATAGTTGCAGGAATTAAATAATGGAAAGGAAATGTGGAAGTAAAGATGTTGAAGGAATAAAAAGACTTGAAAAACACAACTATAATGCCCCAACAGTTCTGCCACTTTGGTTGTAGGAAGTAACAGACTATCCTGCGGCTTTGGCTGCAGGACTGTGTTAACACCAAAATTATGATAAAAAGATGCTGGAAAAAGAAACTACATGAAAATGATTCTAAATAACATGGATTCCTCACCAATTGGGCCCCCTTGAGCGAGTATCCAAACTCAATTCTACTAAACTAAATATCAACACTTCATTTGTGATTGATTGAAAAGGAAAGGACAAGATTCATGTAAAAATTGTAAAACAACAGAATGTAACTATATTCTAATAACTGATAACACCCTCCTTCTCACGTAGGAGTGGGGCTTATTTAAAGAAAAACATCTAACTATACTAACTTCTCACGCTATACAAAAGGTAGTCATTTATTTGGAAAGCTAGAAAACTGGAAAGCTGGAAAATAGAAGACATCCATGAAGAAGGAAAGATCTGCTAGGACAGAGGAAGAATAGATATAGATTCCCACTTCTTCCTATATTTCCTAAAAAAAAATCATAACTCTGTGACTCGGTCTCTTCTTAGTTGCTACCACCTTGGTAATTTTGGAACTGCCACTTTAAGTTGCATTTACTTCACCAACGGTCAAGTCAGCTACAGGAACAGGTTAGGGTATCTAGTGCATTCGCTTGGTCAACCCTTCTCTTTCTATTCATAATCATCATCTTAAATGTTGGATTTGAGACATTCAAGGAAATATCCATCAAACATGCATACATTCATTCATGTTTAAAACAACAATCACTTATAAGAACATAACCATAAGTCCTGCATAAGTAATATAGTACTAATTCCACGTGTTTGTATGTTTAAGAGATTTAAACCATAGAAAATGTCTTAGTGGCTGTAGGAAACATAAAAAAATAAAGATTCTAGAGTTTTAGAAAATATAATAGGAAAGCATAAGCAGGGATTGATAAAAACTCATCCTAGGGTCTGTAAAAATAGGGCATATAAATGCCTCATTAGATGCTACATGGAGCCAAAAATGAAACTATATGCAGTTGAAGATGCCAAGATAAGAATAGCTCCTTCATCAGAATCTCCTAACAATTTTATTCTTGTTTTTGAGTTTGGTGTCTTCATGCAATTAAGGAGAGATACATCACCAATCCGTCCAATTTATTCTCCAATAGTTACAAAATTTGATTTCCTTCTTTCATAGATGCAATTTATTTGTAACAACTCGCAAGCCTTCCATGCCTTATTGGAGCACTTGTAGATAAGATAAGGAATCTTTTTTGTTATGATCTAATATTTTACTTATTGAACTAGTCCAAATCTTGTTGTATTCTCTATCCTCTAAAGAGAATACTAGGACCTTTCAGAACCTCTTTTGAAATATTGTCTAGAGAGCATAATAGAATAAAGTCAAGTTTTTAGAGTTATGGATATAATGTTTTAAGTTGTGTAAGCTATTTTATGATACAATGGTATTCAGAATAAAGGAACTTTGTAGTGTCATTTTATTGTCTCCAAAATGTACTTAAATATTTTGCGTGAATTCAATATTATGAAGCATATTTGAGTATGTCAACCTATCGTTTATGGGTTTGTGTTAATTATTTTTAGCTTTCCTTCAATGAAAGAATAAATATACCTAAAATGGTTAAGAGTGAATGTAAGAGTGTTTTCTAGTTTTGTAAGAAGAATTTAATGGCAGTGTATGTTTAATGATGACGCAAGGCATTAAACTGTTGTGAATTTCTATGTTGCAATTGTACTGTGAGAAAAATGAATCTAATTTATTTTATTGAATTCTATAGCCCAATGAACTTGACACCAGTTTAAGATGTTTGAATAGATATGATTTAGGATTAAAATATAAAATCTAAGTCAATTTAGTATTTCTTTTTTAAAGTAGGATTATATTAGTCCATGCCTCTGATTACTAAAATGATGAATATTACCAAGAGTGTAGCAGAATGAAAAATCCTTGACAATTTTTCTTGGTATACTATCATTGGGTATCTTACTTTGTTTTTTTTCAATGCATATATATCAAGTGTTGAAATCTTAAGACATTCATGTACACCCTATTAGAATTCAAAGAATTCATAAGCCAAGATCACCTGTAGAAAAATACCTGTCACAAAGGCAAAGAATGGAGACAAAACTCACATAGTCTGAAAGATGAAAATTTTCATTCAAAGAGAGAAATGAGGGAATTACAAAAGAATTTATAATTACAAAGTGATCAATCCTAATAAAAGATATCAAAACCCCAAGAAGGGTGGAGAAACCTAGGTTGCATGAATAATTAATAAAAGAATTAATTGTTGCGTGCCTAAAGTTTAGCTTAAGTGAACTAGAGATAAAAAGGTGACTTAATAATTAAATCAATAATGATTTAATTAATAAGTGAAAATGTGACTTAATAATTAAATCAATAATGATTTAATTAATAAGTGAAAATACCTTTTTACTCTAACAACCCTCCTTAAGATAAACTTAGGGAGAAGCTAAAAACCTAGAAACAACTACTGAAAGCAGGAAATGGGTCCCGACAACAAGGCTTGATCAGGTACCCAAGTAAAAAAAATCTCTATAAAGAGGAGAAATAGAGAAAACCACATGGGAAAAACCCTACTCCAAAAAAAGATGAAGCCTAGTGAAGGACTAAAGAAGCCTCAAAACTAGGGAAAGTTCCAGAAAATAAGAACAAAGATCAGGTAGAGAAGACTGTAATCTGCATGAGTGCCCTAAAATGACACTGCTTGAATCATGATGGAAAACAAGGAAAAAATTGGAACTCGAAGATACAGATGGAAAAAACACCAAAGTCTGAAGAGTTGATCAAAAGAAGAACACGTAGAACACCTCTGAAGCATGAAGCTGCAAACATTGTCAAAGAACTATTGTAATCTATATGAGTGCCCTCAAATGACACTACTCGAATCAGGATGGAAAATAAGGCAAACATTGAAACTCAAAGATACAGATGACAAAAAAAACCAAGTCTAAAGCCTCCAAAATAAGAATGAAAGAAGAGTGTCCATATGGTAAATGATCCATCTCACCAAAATGCATAGGTATCAGTCACTGCATCTGCTAGCATATAGGAATAAATATTGAATATATAGAATAAATCCATCAAACCAAGGAATCATATAGAAACAATAGGAAATACTCCCCATAATGTTGATCAGGGAGAGGTATGATAGATACACTGAGTCAGACTGCCAAGAAACACTGCATGATGAAGAAAGTACAAGCACAAAATAAAGTATGATGTCAAGGATGATCAGTCACTTGACACACATGAGGCTAATGTTGTGGTAGAAACACTCATGTGACAAAGGTACAACAACCCCCCCATGGAACTTTATAATATAGTGTGAGTACAATCAGGCAAAAAATGTGCAGGATCCCAAGCATGCATGATGACACTTTATCTTAGTACGTTTGCAAAAAATAAATGCTACAAAAAAATATGTATACAATATCCAAGAATGAAAGAAAGTTGTAGTTACATGAAGAACAACTAATATGGAGTCATCCCATGCACAGAAAATGATCCCAAGACCTGAAACATCCAAGATATCCACCATAATGCAAAAATGCAAAAAATTGAATAAAATATACCTAGAACAGATTCTGGTAATGAGACCCATATAAGAAGGAGAATGAAACTAAATTTTTCACGCCATGAGGAAGTAAAAAAAAGGAGTCCGGAGGAGCAAGATATGGCGACCAGAGTGCAAAATGGAACCCTAAATTTGTCTAGAAAAAAAACCTACAATAAGGAAAAATCATAAAACCAAACCTAGAAAATCATGTCACGCTCGGAACTAGCTTTCTGACGATATCTCGTTTGGCAAAAAAAGCCTCTGTTTGCTCAAGTTATGAACAAAAAATTGACAGGAGGTCAAAACTGGCGTAGGTACCAAAAAAATGATTTGAAAAAAACAAAATTTTATTTGCCACCTTGAAAATTGTACACTTTTTTGTCCATCGCCTCGATTTCCATGCCTAGAAAATGGGCACATGCAAAAACAAATGTTGCCTCATATGGAAAATTTTTCAAATTGGACGTTTCCTATATGGAAATAGGGGTTTTTGGGCATTTTGGGCATTTTGAGCACATCTATGTTGTCGGTTTGTGCCCAAAGTACTCCAAATAAAAAATCCACTCTAGATCCACACAAACAAATCTAAAAAATTGAAAACCTTGGCGCTCCGAAAAATCTTCAAAAAACCTAAGAATGGGTTGCTCTAGCAAGGCTCTGATACCATGTTAGAATTCAAAGAAATCATAAGCCAAGATCACCTGTAGCAAAATACCTGTCACAAAGGCAAAGAATGGAGACAAAAGTCACATAGATCTGAAAGATGAAAATATTCATTCAGAGAGAGAAATGAGGGAATTACAAAATAATTGATAATCATAAAGTGATCAATCCTAATAAAGGAGATCAAAACCCTAAGAAGGGTGGAGAAACCTAGGTTGCATGAATAATTAATAAAAGAATTAATTATTGCATGCCTAAAGTTTAGCTTAAGTGAATTAGAGATGAAAAGGTGACTTAATAATAAAATAAAAATGATTTAATTAATAATTGAAAATGTGACTTAATAATTAAATCAATAATGATTTAATTAATAAGTGAAAATACCTTTTTACTCTAACACACCCACCTTAGCTTGAAAGAGCTAGAAGAGCAGAAAGATCTTACCCTTGGTAAATCCTTGTTTGGTAGTCATTATGTCTAGTTATCTGTTAATAGGGGATGACAACCCTTAGGATTTCATAGTCCATCAATTGTAGACACTAGCAAATATTATGCATAATCCCATGATGTTGTCTCTATAGGAGAAAAAATTACAAGGCTAGGAGATAGACCCTTGGAAACTTCAAAACAAGGGACAAAAATAATAACACTTCCAGATAGGTGGGTAGTAGCATCAACCTACATAATCTAATATTTTACTTGTGAAGGTATATTGGTGAACCTACACTCTCATAATTTTAAGTTCCTAGGTTATCTTAAACATGGGAGGGTGATAAATGTGCCAGACTACCCAACTCATTTCTTGACAAGGATGGATATGGAGATCAAAAAAGGTAAAGACACTTCACTATCTCATCATTGTATAATAAATTTATTAGTAAATATAAGTTTTGGTATTTATTTTCTTCAAATGATTTGGGAACAATTTTTAAGTGTCAAAAAGGTTAAAGACATGAATTTGAGATCCGAGAGTTGAAAATTTAGATACGAAGGAGAAAGTAGTAAATAGAGGAGTGGCCCAGGAAAGAAGGAATCCATTGGAAAGTGATCAATTTTGGTAAATACGATTCACTTTTTGGTTGTCATTTATGGCAACACATCTGGGTTTAAGTTCGATTACTTTGAAGATAAGTTTTGATTATTCAGAAATTGACTAAGTATAGTAGCAGAGATACAAAAGTATTTTGGATGTCAAAGACAGAGATCGATGAATTAGGGAAAGCGAGCTTAGAGGAAGACAATACGGAGTATGTATGACCTCCACCTAATATTGATTTGGATTTGGTTAACTCTACGATGAGTCATAAGGATTTGAAGATAGACAGACTGCAGAAGAACACCGATACAAAGAAGTTTGACAGTAGCGAAGATTGAGGGAGTATGGATTGGACTCCAGGCAATCAAAGTTGTATTTTGGTTATTGATAGCCTACACATTGACCATGCAAGAGTGTCGACTATGCATTTAGTGTTTACTATATTAAATGTATTGTGTATTGAAGG
The DNA here is from genome assembly GCA_018584345.1 of Thuja plicata. NCBI lineage: Eukaryota > Viridiplantae > Streptophyta > Pinopsida > Cupressales > Cupressaceae > Thuja > Thuja plicata. Next base: position 4,359,810 of record MU226003.1, on the reverse strand, counting down.
CCGACTTAGTAATATTTGTAATATTCATACTGAGAGATGACTTTGTAAAGCTGTGAGATATATATGTAAGATCTTTTTGGTAAAGATTGCATGTAGTTTGTAATAGTTATATGGAAGAGTAGATATGTGAATGGCAGAGTAGATAATGACAGAGATCATTAAAGAACTATAAAGGAACTATCAAAGCATTAACGATGCTTGTTTTTGTTCATGACTGAGAACTTTTGTAACTGAATTATATTGTATGAGTTGTAAGCTTAGAGACCCCTAATAGGGTGTTGTGAACCTTTAACGAGGTTATTATTCCTCTAACAAGGGAATTTACTATGTAATATTCAACTCCTAATAGGGATAGGTCTCCTTATAGGGACACTATACTTTAGTGCATGCTTGTGGGTATCATCCCCACCGGGATTTTCCCTTGGCTAGGATTTCCTCGTAAAAAAAACATGGTGTTATGAGTACTGTGTCATTTGCTTATGTTCTTTTCTAAATTTCAAATGTATGATTAATGTTTAAGTGCTTGAAGAATTAAATAAAGTGCTATTATACTGATTCACCCCCCTCTCAGTATAATCCAAACCTAACAATTGGTATCAGGGCTTTTGGCCCTTGGAGAGAAAGTCTAACAGCTTGAGAGAGATCATAATGGATTTGGACAGTTTGCAAGAAAACTTTGATGTTGCACTTGAAGACCTTGATAAAGCAAAAGCAGAGAATGGAGAATTGAGATTCAACATGTGAAGAGTTGAGAAATTTATTAAGAAACTCAAAGAACAACTTGAGCTTTCTAGAAGTCAAAGAGAAGATCTTGTGGTCTAGATAAAAGAAGACTCAGATGAGGACAAAATAGATCAGGTAAAGAAACTAAAAGAAGAGATTGAGACTATGAAACTTGAAAATAAGTCTATGGCTAAAGAGGTACAGATGCAGAAGGATGCTAAGAAGAAAGTTGAAGAAACCTTAAATAGTGCATTGAATCAAATGAAGGATGAGGCTGACAACTACAAGAACAAATACCTGGAATTGGAGAAATACAATCAGATTGTGAAAGGTGAACTTGTTGAAGCAAAGAATCATATTGAGAAACTTCACACCAGCAGTGATTTGATTGATGAACAACTAGACAAAGAGAAACCTAAAGGTGATATGATTGGTATTGGCTTCAATGGAGCTGAATGTTCAAATAATCAGAAAGAGAAATTAGATGAGAAGATTGATGTTGAGAAACCATCTATTGAAGAACCTAAAGAGTAGATCAAACCTTTTAGAGGTAGATGCTTTGGTTGCAACAGATTTGGACACATGAAGAGAGATTGCAGAGGTAATATCCCTTTTAGAATTTTTTCTGGTTATTGTTTTAACTGTAATGGATATGGGCACCAGAAAGTAGAACGCAGAAAACCTAATCAATCAGGATATATAAAAGACAATGGAAGAGAACCTACAGTGAAATCTACATGCTACAAATGTAATAACATTGGACACATTGCGAAGTAATGTAAGTTACAAGTTAATCAAGAAAGAATACCTCCTATATGTTACAAATGCAATAATCTAGGACATGTAGCAAAGTTTTGAAAGTATAATGGAGTAGACAACAAAAGAACACCACCTCCTATGAATTCATAGAAGAATGGAAATGATACTAGCAAGAGTATTGCAGATGTGAAGAATGATTTTGAAAATTGTTTTAAGAAAGTAGAAGACAACAACAATGGTAAGATTTGGAAGATCAAAGGAACAAGTGAGACATCAGTTTAGGGAGAGTTAGTAGATGCTACTAGATCTTCACCTGAAGGTAGCAAGACATAATCAACCTAATTGGTTGATCATGGCCTTAGGGGGAGCATTGGATACATACACCAAAATTTATCCTACCCCAAAATTCATAGATTGATCCCATACGAGCTTGTGTATGAACTAAGCCATCATCATGGATTATATACCTAAGAGCGCCCCATCAGACGACTTGTATATTTTTTCGTGAGATCTAGCAGTCGACTGGACAGTATAAAGTGAAAATGAAAGTTATAACATAACTTGTATAAAGCACCATTTGATGACCTATCTATTCACCATTTGACAAAGAGCGAGCTAAGGAGATTAGAGAGCATAAGCATTCAAACTATTCTTCATTTTCCATGCGTGATCAATTGGAGCATAACACTCAAATTTCAGCGAAAGAAAGGTATTTTACATCATCTATCTATGGATGCACCCATCATTTTTGATGTTTTTGGTTGTCCTAGATACAAATTCAAGAAACATCCATATAAGTCTTGTGAAGAGGATCCTGAAGGAGCATTTTCACAAACCCCACATGGTGTATTGCATTTAGAAGACATTAGGGCTTACATAAATTGTAAGTATGATACATTGGGAGACATTCAAATATTCACTGAAACAGAAAACATGACTAAAAAAGGAATCATGAAGGATGAATTCAAACACATTAGTTAGTTGAGCATAATGAAGATTATGGATTTATGTGAATTCGATGAAAATGAATGGTTTAAGATATTGATGAGCAAGGTTCATGACCAATTCATATGGACTGGTGACCAACCTGTGAAGATTTGTAGTGACCTAATTCATGAGATCATTGGATTAGACAACACTAGAGTTATACCTATTGCAGAGAAGCATGTGAAGAAGAAGTTGAAACCCTAACACATTCTAAATGGGACAAAAGGGCAATGACAGTAAATGATATCTTTCAGCAAGATGTGAGATTGATTGCCATGATACTCAGATATAAATTCTACTACAGTAGTAGACCTAACTCAGTATCTACTAGAGTAATCATGATGGCATGGAGAATGGTGAAGGAAAAAATAAAATATAACCTATGAAAAGTTCTGGCTCAACAATTTATTGAGAATGTGAAGCTAGTGAAGAAGGATAGAACTAAAACTTTTAGATTTTTTTCATTGTTGATGCTTATGTTCACTCATATTGAGCACAAGTTTCCTAGTTTACATCCTAGTGGTTGGAAGTCTGGAGTACCCACTGGCATACTGATTTCACAGAGTTACAAAAGGAAGGTAACTACTTGGGTAGATGGAGAACTATTTGCTATGATCAAAATTCTACAGAAACATATGAAGACAAGGTACAGGTTACATGAGGACATTGTGGAAAAGTACAAGGATGCAATCTGTTTCATGGTTGAAACTGATTGTGTATGTTTTGAAGCAGTTACACCTAGAAAGAAGTAGTGTTAACCCATGGGCTATGAAGTGAGTTATGAATTACTCACCATGCAAGTAGAACATGTTCTTGCATCATAAATTGATAAAACAGAAGAAAGATGAGGAACTTATGAAGAAAAATCAGCAAAGGTGAAAGAGGAACAGTCTAGAGGACCGAGGAAAAGGAAAATTGCTAACCTTATTCATGATTGCGGTATAAAAGCTAGACTGACATAAGAGGAATTGAAAGAAGTCAAGAAGAAGATGGCAGAGAGATCTCTTAGAGTAGCAAGTGGAAGCAATGATGTCCCTTTCACTCCTGAGGTAATTATGGTAGATAGTCCACCTCCTCCACAACAACAAACAGAGCAAGCAAAGGATGTCACTCCTAGAGTTACAAGATCAAGTAAGCCTAAATCACCTAAAGAGAAAACCACAGTAGGAGAAGAGAAGAAAACATCAAAACACATTTGGAAACCAGACATGAAGATGCTAGAGAAACAACATTAGAGAAAGTAAATTGGTTATAATTGATAAATACTATGACAGGTATGAGGAATCAGATAAGCTAAAGATTGAAGACATTGTGATAGAGAATTTTATTACTTTCAAGAAGACTCTTTTAGAAATTGAAGGAAGTATACCTATAGACCTGTATGTAAAATTGGAGAACATAAAACACTTGGCACAGATTGAGGATGATCAGATCAGAAATAAGGAAATTGATAACATGTTGCATGTGTTATCAGTACAAGAGAGGGATAGTATATTCAAAGAATTGAAACCTCTGTTAAGAACCAATATTAGACTATTTAAAATAATGGTGAGGAAGTATGATGAAGTGACTGAGGAAACTCATAAGGCACTAGAGAAGATTTTGTTGAATACTACTTTTGATAAGGCTCCACCTCCTAAAACAACATCGCCCACACAATTGAGAATGGGTGAGAGATCTAAGGAAACTAAGAAGAGTGAAGTAGATCCATCAATATATTTCTATGTCTCTGGTGTGGCAGTGAACCTTGACCCCTCACAAGATGAGAAGGACCCTTTTGCAGGAAATTTGGACACCTCTATTGCAGATGAAGTAGAATAGAAAGAGGAAGTTGAGCAGAAAAAGGATGATGAACAAAAGATAGAACAACAAGGAGATGAAAAGAAAGAGGTAAAATCACCATCTATTTCATTGTTGGCAAGCAGTGATGTAAATGTGGATAGCATGGATGAAGTTGAATTGGTAAAACTAGCATTTACTGCATTAAACAAAGCAAAGGAAAGATCTGAACAGAAAGGAGACAAGAAGGCAAAAGTAACTGCAAGAGCTATTGATACTGTGAACAAATTGCTTCCAGTACCTATAGTTTTCTAGCACAAAGATGAAATTGAGAACTTGAAAATTACACTTGATGAATTTGATGGGCACTATGAAAATTTGCTGAAGATTGCAGAGGAGAAGGCAAAGAAGACATATTCAGAGAAGAAGCTGACAGAAGTCTACAAGTCCATCACATGAGACTTAGGCATTGTAAAAACTTGTTTGACAAATGAAAAGAGCTGAATTGGGCATGAGAGAAAATTGTTTAGCTATTGCATGAATCTGATTAGGCATGTTCAGAATGTTGAGGACATTATTTCCAAGGAGAGGGAAACTCTGAACAGTTTGATGGATGGTTGTGAAACATCTTCACAATCCACAACAGAACTAGACACAAAAGTTACAAGAATATTGGCCAAGCTCAATGTATTGCAAAATGAGAAAGAGAGAGTATTAAAAAGATTTAATTTGCTGAGGAGCTTTGTCACTCCGAAGTTATCCATACTTGAAGCTCATCTCTTAGATTTGGAGAAATTTACAGATTCATTGACTAAAGGTTTACCCATAGAATTGAAAGAAGCTGAAACTGCATCATTTGCAATGAATGGTTTGATTCACACCAGTCAGATATTTTTCAAGACATGGAGCACAGAAGTGAAGCTTTTGGAAGATTATTTTCAGGATATTCTGAAACTGGTAAGCAAGAACTAAAACTTATTTCTTTATATGCACCTTTGTCATTGTTGTCAAAGGGGGAGAAGAGAAAGAAAAAAAATATAATATAATATAATAAAAGAAAGAGAGAAAAATATGGAGAAGAGATAAGGAGAAGAAGAGACAGTTTTGTTTGGTTGGAACACTTAGTCATTTTTTGGTTAAGTGTTACCATCAATGCCAAAGGGAGAGATTGTTGGAAAGTGATCAATTTTGGTAAATATGATTCACTTTTTGGTTGTCATTTATGGAAACACATCTGGGTTTAAGTTCGATTACTTTGAAGATAAGTTTTGATGATTCAGAAATTGACTAAGTATAGTAGTAGAGATACAAAAGTATTTTGGATGTCGAAGACAAAGATTGATGAATTAGGGAAAGAGAGATTAGAGGTAGACAATATGGAGTATGTATGACCTCCACCTAAGATCAATTTGGATTTGGTTAAACCTATGATGAGTTAGAAGGATTTGAAGACAGACAGTCTGCAGAAGAACAACGATACATAGCAGTTTGACAGTAGCGAAGATTGAGGGAGTATGGCTTGGACTCCAGGCAATCGAAGTTGTATTTTGGTTGTTGATAGCCTACACATTGACTATGCAAGAGTGTTGACTCTGCATTTAGTGTTTACTATATTAAATGTATTGTGTATTAAAGGATGACTTAGTAATATTTCTAATATTCATACTAGTTCCAATCCTAACAGAATCTAGTTCCTCTAAACAAGAGAAGGCATCTGGTTATGAATCTGAAATAGAAACCGTATTGTTTATTAAAGGCTAACTTAGTAATATTTGTAATATTCATACTAGTTCCAATCCTAACAGAATCTAGTTCCTCTAAACAAGAGAAGGCATCTGGTTATGAATATGAAATAGAAACCTTAGAGGCTAAGTAGGAACAACCTAGAATGACCCCTCTTGTAGCCAATAGTAGGAGTTAAAAATGACCCCCAAAAACCTACTAAACCATCCCCTACTAAAATCATTGAATTTTTTTCAAAATAAAAAAAAAAGGTAAAGAAATGATGGTAGGAAAGGGGAAACAAAATAAAATAGTAGTAGATACTCCTTACTTGGGTTTCGAGAAGAAGAAATTTGCTAAAGAAACTGCTAGTTCCCTCACTAAAGAAAAGAAAAATAAAGAATCCCATAAGGAGAAGCATGAAGAATCATCTCCTGTCGGTGAAAAGATTGAAAACTTCACTCCCAAAGAAGAGTAAGAAAACTAAAAAAGTTGCAACCCAGTCTTAAGCAATAGAGGAACCTTCTTTAGCTGTAGGAAATAAGAGAGAAGTTGGAAATCCACCACCTACTCTTGAGTAAAAGTGGTTAAACCTTGCTACTCATGTTGTAAAGTTTTCTAAAAAGCACAAAACAAAATATTATACCTTTGCACTAGCATTAGAGAAGCCACCTCCAATGTCTTTGGTCTTACATGTTTTTTTTAATAGAGAGTTCAAGCTATAATTGATTCACAATAAGACATAAAATAGAAAAAATATTCTAAACAAACTACTAGGAGATCCCACCATTCGAAAGCCACAAGAGAGAAAAATAAGAAGGCTAAATCAATAGTAGAAATTAACTCTGAGACCAGTATTGAAATAAAATACATGATTAGGGATAAGTCAGTATTCAAAGAAAAGGGGAATTTATGTAGTGATCATGATGATACTAAGATTGAGGTGCCAATTTTAGATTAGCTTGAGGAGAATTTAGAAACCCCTAAGACTACAACAAAATTTATGGAGAAGATACAAGAGGTATTGCCAATACAAGATCAAGAGGTATCAAATGAGGAAGAAGCACATGATAAAGAAGAAGCACAAGATGAGGAATAAGTACTAGGTGAGAAATAAGCACCAGATGAAGAAGAATCAATGGTCGAGGAAGATACACAAGAAGTGGGGGAAGGAAAGAAGGAAGAAATATTGTCAAAGGAAGATGTATAAAAACATGAGGTAGAAATTATAAATGTGGATAATACTAACCTAGATATATTAGTATAAATGGTTGTTCAAGAAGCTACAATATTTATAAACTAGATCACTAGTATACTTCCCAATTAGGGCACTTTTAAAACTTATATTCCTTTGCCATAGCCCACTTTGGCATTAAGATTATCGAAACAAGTCTATAAGTTACAATTACAAGAGACCAGTTTGATCAAAGGAAAAGAAGAATTAAAACATAGGTTTGAGAAAGATCTCTAAGAAAAATAAAATAAAATAAATAGACTGAAGGGGAAAGTAGACCATATTAAAACAATGGTTCCCTGGATAATAAACTATAGGCCACCTGCAAAAGTCTATACACTTTTTATCATAAAGCAGTTTTTATGCTTTCAATTTATGCAAAATTAATTTATTGTGATTTATCCCATTCACAACCAAAGGAGTACTTTGACATTTTTGAAACTCAACTATGGAAATGTAGAATGCATTATGTGAATTCTATTTGCATAATTTGTTGTACCCTATAATGCAAATTGAATCCCCTGCTCTATGTTGGCAAACTTAAAGTTAGAGTTTTTGGCTCTTATATTTGGAATGAAGAAAAAAAGGGTGAGCAAATGCATATTTATAATTAAATTGAGAAATCAATTGTTCTATGCCTAATGGAAAAATTTAAAGACCCAGATTCTATATTGAATAATTGGGTCCCATTCATGAATTATCTAGATGGTCAATGTCAAGTACTACAGAAAATAAGGAATAATTATGCAATCTTCAATCAACGGGAAAGAACCACTAGGAGAACTGTGTTTAAATTTATTGCATTAAGATGAAAATATATCACTAATGAGCTAAAGAGAAAGGATCCTCATTCCTTATATAACTACCATGCATAAATTCAACAAATTGGAGTCTAGATGCAACTGGTTGATGAGTAGGAGCTTAACTGGCTCATGTTTCTCTTTCACCCTCCATTAATATTGTTCCCAAAACCAAACTGGAGAGGAGACAAGTATTATTATGAAAAAGAAGATACAAGGTGGAGGCAAATTGACAGGTTTAATGGATTCTATTGCCCAATCTTGGGATCACTTCACATGCTGACTTTAGAGAGCTAGCTTTACATAGGAATTATTTTGTTAAATCTACTTTGTAACAAGTAGGGAAGACAATTGGTGGAATGATGGGCTAGTTTAATGTTCTTTTTATATGGTTTCTAAATTTTTTTTAATACTTTTATGCACCTAGTATGTTTATGATACCCAAGACTTTACTATTTTGGTATGCTAAAAGATACATATGATACACTCCTATACTTATTAATATATTATGATAATATTATTATATGGCTAGTTATATGATCAAATGTGATGAGAATAGATGGGAATGTGTTGAATGTGGAAATTTGTGCACTAACCATTTATTGTAGAGCTTGGGAATTACTAATTGGGTTACTTCTCACATCTAAAGAATGTCAAGAGTCCTACAATCATGTAATATGATGAGGTTAAAATAGTCCATTAGAGTGAAAATTACTTGTTGATATATCTAAGGGGTGATAGATAACTATTAAAAGAGAAGTTTTTACTTTGTAACAAACTATTTAGTGTTTATGTTATTGTATAAATAATGGACAGTTATGTTTTAAACTATTGATGTTGTACAATCCTAGTAGGTATCTCTTGTGGTGGCTAGATCTTTATGATACAATAAATCTCCTCTAGATTTAAGAAGTCAGTCATAGATGGTTGAGTAATTTATTTTTTAGATAACTTTATATATGGTAGCTTCATGTACTTAAATTGGTTAGCACCATTATGAATATATTCATATATTCAGCTGAATATGTTGTCATTTGTAATTGATATGCATACATGAATATACCTAGCTCTGCTTTAGTTTTCATCTTCTATTTATTGTAATTGGATTGTTCCTCATGGGGGAAACTTGAGCTACACATCCTTAACCTTTATTTTATGTTGTTAGAACATGTAATCAAGTTTTTGGTTGATAAATTAGTGTCTACTGAACATTAATATTGGATTGCTTGATGTTCCTACAGTTTGAATAGTTTTCAATAAGTTAGTTTTGGTATTTTTTATGTTCAGTTTAAGCATAAACAACTTTTTATTTTCTATCTATTATTAGTTATAATACTTCTTTGGATGTTAGTTAATTTATTGTTACTATTAGCCATTTCTGATCATAGTCTTGTTTTATTGAGTTTCTAGTTTTCCATACAATTATTTTTTAATAAAATATGTGACAACTAGAATGATAGCATGATGCACATATAGTGTGGTCCCATTTCATGCCTACAACCCTTGGTTGATAATTAAATGTATTCTAATATACATGAGAGGTTGTTAAGTCAAAATGACCTATCTTTGAGTTTAGGAGCTTCAGGGCTAGGATAACAAGTGGATATATAGGAACCCCTACAAGGGATATAAATTTTAGGAAACTAATCAACATCAATCCTCAAGGACACATCCCTAGGAGGAAGATCTTTGAAAGAATTGTTGATAATCTCTAGTTGTACCAAAATGTCCTCAAGGATCAGAGGGTCTTTAGGAAAAGGTTAAAGGGATATAAGGTAATCTAGTTCAATATCACCTATATGAAATGCATGCATCGTGAAACTAATCAAATTGAAAACACAATGGAAATAATTTGATTTTTTAGATGAGAACATGTGCTAAATGAAAGAAATAAAAGATAATAAAGTACAATTTATATGTATTTTTTGTCAATGAAAATATATAAATGCATCTAAATGCAAAAATTAGAAGTATGTATGAAGAGTCAAGTTCACCAAAATCTAATAATGCAGAAATGAGGTGTTCACTAGTTTATGCATGTAAACTAGGAACTGGGCCCATTTACCTTGACAACATTGAGGAGAGTGGATCCACTTGGCTCAACCTCATATCTGATTGAAAATGATTGAGAAAAAGGTGAATTCAACACTCCTTGATTGAGTTAAAAATGACTATGTTTAAATTCTGTGACTTGGATGCTAAATCTAGGACTAAAGATGAGAAAATGAGAGTATTTAACATACATAAAATCCATATAACATATATGTAGATGTGCATTATAGATCTACAAAGAGGATACATAAAGGAAAATGTGTTTGAAATCAAGGCTCAAATCAGGAGGTCAATGCTAGATGGGGCGACCTTGACCCAAGAGTGTTGAATGGAGATGAAAGTTGTATTTTTGGGATCAAAACATTTCTTAGAACCTTCCTCAAATATTTCAATAGGAAACTGTTGGACATTGTCAAGAAGAGTGAATCTATAGGCCTCTATCTTCTCTGTTTGATTACAAATCTTTATCTTTCAATCCTATCACTTGTGCCTGTAAAAGAGAGAAATATGTATCTTTGAAATTCCAATTTTGTAATTAACCATGAATTTGAAATGTAAATGGAAGTTCTAAATTAGAATATTGAATCTTATACCTCATACTTGTTGATGCAATGTTTTTTTAATGTGACCACAAGTTTTGATTCAATAACATGACATGTGGCATAAAGGATATCAATTATAAAAACATGCTTGCATAAAGATTGTTGTAACTTGGTACAATACTTAGATCTAAAGAAGACTTGAAGGATATGGAGGGATGAAATGTCACCTTGATATGAATAGATGTTTGATGTGTCTTGGATGTTCATGATATGAGATGTGTAAATTAATTGAAAGAATGCTCCTATATATGGTTATCAAGGTATTTCATGAATTAATCTGATCTCCAATAGTCATATTAAGACATTAGGATTGAGAAACAACTGGTGGGAACCCAACACCAACATATTTTAAATTGGGCCAGAGTTGGTGGGTCAATGGTGCCCCAAGTGCCATTGACTAGGTCAAGGGTGCCCCAAGCGCCTTTGGCATGCCAAAAAGGGCTATCAAGTAGGAAATCAAGTGCACGTAGTCCAAGACAACAATTTAGATCACCATGCAAAGATATGACATTGAATATTTAGTACTTTATTCAGAAACAAGCTTGGATAAGAGCTAGGAGACTATACACTAAGGCAACAACACAAAGTGTGGTGTAAATTATACAAGGTTACAATTTACAATGCTACAATACCTTCTCCAATGAATTATACGTGTCCTAAAATCTTCATAGGAAGGGAGCTCATTCATTTCTTCACTCATGGAGGAAACAAATGAACTTGATCATCGATGCCATCTTCAATACTTGAATTCTTTAATTCTAGATCTTCTCATTTTCTACCTTTAAAATGAATAAAACACTTGCTTAAAAAGAGAGTGAATTGTGAATTGTGAATCATGATAACATGGATATTATTCTAAATCTTTGAAGGAGATGAAACCACCTTTTCTATGTAGTGCTGCGACTTCCTCTATCGTGGGCTCCAAGGGTCCTATTGTGGCACCCTCCTTTGCTGTGGTGGGTCCTGTTGTATATGTTCCCTCCTCTGCAGTAGATGCCAAGCTTCCTGCATTGGTTGGGTCTTCTATTTTCCCTTAGGGGTTTTCCCTTCATACTTGCATTGATTCCCTGATGGTTGCTGGTGATCTTCGCCCTATTGTGGCATTTGGGCCTGATGTGGTGAAGGCTAGGGTAGTGAAAGCAGGATCTCCTTCTGTTCGTGCTTTTGGAACCTCTCCTAGGCTCTCAAAGGGTCTAGGGGAGTCTTTTCCAAAGATTGTTTCTAAGCCTTCTGGGGAAGGGAGGGATCCTAGGGTTACTTCAGTTCCTATTTGTAGCTCTCTATTGGTTAAGATTTCTTCTGAGAGTGAAGGGGATTTGGAGAACAACATTGAGATTTTTTTATCTCATGGTCTGATTTACAGATTTTGGGCTTTTTGGCCTACCCTCCCCCTCTTGCATGAATGGGTCACTCGCAAGTGGGAAACATTGATTTCAGGTACTGTTCATATCTTTCCTTTGGCAAAGTGGTTTTTCTTTGCAAAGTTTGATGTTGCTAAGGATAGAACCAATATCCTTTGTGATTATTTTTTTGCTGAGAGGAAGACAAATTTATGCTTATGGAAAAACCTTGACACCCAAATTTTAACCCTTTAACTGAAGTCTTTAGCAAGGTACCCATTTGGGTTAGACTCCCTAACCTCCCTCTTCATCTGTGGCATGATTTTGTCCTTGAGGAAGTGGGTGAGGCTTTGGGGAAATTTTTAATGTTGTCTCATGATTCCTACAACATTTATCATTCTACTGTTGCTCGCATGTTAGTTGATATCAACACTTCACAGGGTCTCCCAGGTGAAATCATAATTGAATAAACTTTAGGATCATGGACCCAATAGCTTGACTATGATGGTATTCCCTTTAGATATCATAAATGTTTTAAAACTAGACACATATATGCTCAATGTGGCCTAGAACTCAAGAAAAAGAAATCACCTCCGTCTTAGTGGAAGGGCACCTCCACAAAACATTACTCAATCAGGAAAAGTTCTTCCATTTATAGGAAGAAGGATAATCTTGTTTAGTCTCCTGATGCTGGTCTGGTTTCTAAATCTGCTGGAGTTTTTCTTTCTGGTGGTGATTCTACTCTTTCTCCGTAGGTGGATGGTGCTGGTGGATCTGCTGGTGGTTCTCTACCTACTGGGGAAGATCTTGTTGTTTCCTTACTAGTGGATAATAGGTCTTTTGTCATTGGTTCGACTGATGTTTCTGGTGTTTTGGTATCTGTTCATGTTGGCTTGGAAGAGATTACTCCTACTTGATTTTTGGTCGGGGATAATGTCAGCCCTGCCAGATATCGTGGGTGGATTCTTTTCCTTTGCTAGGTGCTGGTGTGAGTTGACACGATAGAGTGGATGATGGTTGGGTTATTGTTAAAGGAAAACATCTTAAAAGGTCATCTTCCTCTTTTGATATGACCCTTTGATCCAATATGAAGGGAATGAAAGGATAGTTCTCTCTCTTCCCACAATTGTACCCCTTTGCTCTATCTTTTGTAGTGGTTTGGAAAGTGTCTCTTTGTTTTTCAGTTTGTTTATTTCTTTTAGGCCTTTTGTTTAGGAATTCTTGTTGTTGGGAACTTCTATTGCTATATTTTAAGTTCCTCTTATGTACAGGGTTTTGGGGGCCCTTCAAAACATGTTGTTACATTAATAAAAAACATGGATAGTATTCTCTCACACTCCATTTCTAACTGTTAACATAGTGAAATTTGTTAGAGTAATAAGTTAATTCACTTATTAATTAAATCATTATGATTTAATTATTAAAGTCACTTATTATCTCTAGTTTTCTTAAGTTAAACTTTAGGCATATAATAATTAATTATTATCATGTAACCTAGGTTTCTCCTCTTTTTAGGGGTTTGATCACCTTTTATAAGGTTTGATCTCTTTGTATTTGTTAATTAATTCTGATTGATCTTGAATCATCTTGTATTTTGTACTCCATTATTAAATCAATTAAGGATGTTTCCTCTTCCATAGATCTGATGTTTTTGGGCCCAATAGTTTTTGCTTCTCTCTTTCTGTGATAGGTGTTCGCATGCAGGTGATTCTTGGGAGATGTAGGGTTGATAAATTTTCAACAACTCGAATATGGTATCAAAGATCTAGATATTCATGCCCCTATTCTCTTCATGAGAGATTTGGCCTTGTTCTTCAGATATGTATTTCAAGAGGTTTTCAGTTTCAATTTTTTGTGGATCTGGGGGGAGTTATTTTTCAGAGCACTTTGGGCACAAACTGACCTCACGGTTGCTTCCGGAAGGCCCAAAACCCCTATTTTCATATAAGGATTGTCCAATTAGAACACTGTTGAAATTTGAGCCCTTTTTTGCATGTACAAACCTGACACATTTTTCAAGAAAAAATCAAATTTTAATTGATTTTGACCTCAATTTTCATGCCACCATACTAACTGGCGAAAAATAATTTTTTTTTGGTAAATTTACCAAATTTGGTCAAAAATTTAGTAGTCTCACCAGATTTGGAGGCATCACCAAATTTAGTGGAGCTCTACTAGGTTTAGCAGAGGTTTCTTGGAGTTCTTCTTGTTTTGGAGCCCTCTTCAATTTTTTTCTCGTACCTTGAGCAAACAAAGACATTTTTTTCCAAACAAGATATCATCAGATTGATGGTTCCGAGCCTGACTTGATTTTATAGGTTTGGTTTTCTGATTTTGTCATCTTGTAGGGTTTTTTTCTAGTCCAAGTCAAGGTTCCTTTTTGCACTCTGAGAGCCAAATCTATCTCATTTGGGATCTTATTTCTGACTTTCACACATCATTGGAAATTTGGTTCTATGCTCTTTCTTCTTGTATAGGTCTCATTTCTAGAATCTACTCCAGGTTCATTTTATTTGGGCTTTTTTTTTTTTGCAATCCGGTGAATATCTTAGATGTTTCAAGTCCTTGGATCATTTTCCTTCAATGGGATGAATCCTTTTTAGCTGTTACTTATGTACCTACAACTTTCTGTTATTCCTGGGAATTTTAGACATCTATTTCTGTAGCTTTTCTTATTTGCAAACGCACTGGGATAAAGTGCCATCTGATGCATGCTTGGGATCTTGGACATTTTTGTCTGTTTGTACTCACACTACATTATAAAGTGCAATGGGGGGAGGGGGGGTTGATTTACCTTTTTCAAGTGAGTGTTCCTTCCATGACATTAGCCTCATGATGTGTGTCAATAGAGT
>MU226003.1:4303223-4336281 GCA_018584345.1 Thuja plicata | reverse complement strand
ATGATTCAAAGATGGATGATCTTAATAACATTGTTAATCATGTGGAGAGTGTTGTGCCATCTCAACTTATTGTTCAAGATCCTTCACCTCCACTTCAACTTCCAATTCCACCTAAAACTCAAAAATAGACTAAGGATAAGCGACCTAGGGAACTTTTAATTACCTTTGATGATTCTGAAACAATTAAAGCTCCCAATGGTCCCCTTTATATCTATGCTAGGATTGCTAAGATACCTACTCGTGGTTGTCTATTTGATCCCACATCTTTAATAAATTTCATTACTGAGGAAAATATTTTTATGAAAGGCTTACAGCATGAATTTTATGACTCATCTGATGCATGGATCCAAACTTGTAATGGCTTTCTTTATCATGCACTTGGTTCTATTAACTTACCTGTTGAACTTTGTGGTAAAATTATAGATACTACCTTCATCATTATTCCTACTTTAGATCAATTTCAAATCAAATTTGGTTTACCTTGGATAACTGCTATGCATGCTATTGCTTCTCCCATTCATAAATGTCTTAAGTTCATTCATAATGGAGAAGTAAAAATGATTAATCATAGTTTGTTTCAACCTTCTAGGCCTAGAGATTGTGCTACTCTAGATTTTATTTGGCCTTCATTACCTAACTCATGTCCTTCTCACCCTGATCATCTCTTTCGCTCCTATCAAGCTTACAAACATCGCAAAATTGCTAAGTTAATTATGCCTCAAATTGATTCCAACCGTGGTCTTTTGCCTACTCCTGCAATACCGCCTTTATCTATTAATGCTAATAAAATTGATCAAACTTCTACTCTTCCATTACAACCTATTGGGAATCCTCCTATAGAACCTATGAAGGAACCTATTGTCATTCCTCCTAGTTCTCAACATGTGATAAATAAAGTTAAATGTAACAAATCTACTAAAGAATGTTGTAAGAAGCGTAGAGCTAATGCTAGAGCCCGTGCTTCTATGATTCAAAAATCATTACCTACCTTCAATCAACCTATGCCTGATGCATTGGGAGTTAATATTCATGATGTTAAGATGAATGAGTATGATGATCCTATTCGCATCTTGGATCCTATTTGAATCAACCTTGATAAGGAGGACACTCTCGATGATCCTATTGATCTTAGTGATGAATATGAGACCGTTGATCTTGATAATGATTTACCTCATATGCTTTTAACTCAATTAACAATTACACCTAGTAATGAGTATTGTGATTCTCAAGAGGTTCCTTGTTTGGAACTGGCTATCATTCCTACTATATTGGATATAGTCCCTCTTGCGAGTTGTCCACCTAGCCTAAATAACAACAACCAAGATGGGGAGGGTTGAAAACATGCTTGATTGGCTCATCCTTTATGGTAGCCCTTTTTGTGCTTATATGTTGTATTGTGCTTCCCCCGTAATGTGTTTTTCTATATGTTTGTTAGATTCTTTTATACTACCCTTGTTACTTTGTTGGTGCAAGGTGATAAAGGAATCAATCTTGTTGTACTAATTCTTCTATATGTATCTACATTCTTCTATATGTTGTTTCATGTTATGTTGTACTTGTACTATTGTTTGTAACTATTTTGCTTGTACAATCTGCTTGGATCTGTGACATGGTAGCACTAATTCTTTTTGGTCTCCATGTTGTGGTCCGAAAAGATTCCTCTTCGTAATTCTTAAGTTTCTTTCCTCCTTTGTGATTGTAGTTCTACTTTCCTTGGGGAATGATGTCAATTCATTTGCAATAATATTATTTTTCCATGTACATGTTATCTTATGATCATACTGACCCCGCATTAGGTAGATCCCTCTTGTGTTCTTATGTATGTTTATGTTTTATTTCCCTTGATTTGTCTTCCTTTGGGGGCATCTCGCAGTGGAAACGTAATCCGTAGAGTTGTTAATGTTTCCGTTAAAACCATTGCTCCTGTTAAAGTGTTAGCAATGACTTTAACATGGGGGCATACACTCTACTCACTTTTTGCACACACGCACATTCAAAATGGTTTTCAAGATTTAAAAATTTTCCCTTTATGGATTAAAAGAAGCTATTTCTTAAAGCATGGTCATTTTTACTTTTTTAGGATCTCTTGATCCCTCTAGTTTAAATTTACATGGATCTCTTGATCCCTCCAGTTTTCAATTTACAATGTTTTGATCCCTTTAAGAATGGATCTCCCTAATGGGTTGACTAGTGAGTAGCCACATTCACTAGGCAGTTCAACTCCATCTTTCCAGTTACGCTTTTTGTGTGGTTCACAATGAGACATAAGTTCTCATTGGGTGAGATAATCACACCCTTTCTCTATCTCCTTAACTAAGTGATGTCTCTCTTATTGTAATCTTAGGGTGGTTAAAGACTTAAGTCCCTTCGGGGCTTGAGGGTTTCTTTATCCCTTTTGGTTCCAATAAGATTGTCTTTTCTGTATATTCTCGTTTACCAAGAGTTTGTGTTGAGCTCATACTCTTGCTAAAGTGGGGGCTAAATGTATAGTTGAAAAATGGAAGCACTTCCATTTTAGACTTGTTTAGCCTTTCGAGTGAGTGGTTTGGGGTCATAACAAGTAGCTTGAATGGGTTCCTGATCTTGACATGGCTTCCCCCATGTTCTATCCTTTCCACTCCTGTTTAGCCTAATTTCTGCATTCTGAACTGCAGACTGGTGATTCTGGGCTTCAAGGTCAGGGTCGACCTTTTAGGTCTATGTCAACCTCAACCCTGACCTAGGTCAAGGTCAACCTTGACCCTAACCTAGGTCAAGGTCTACCTCGACCTTGACCCAGGGTTCAGATCTCGGGGTCTCACCTTTTTGGATGTCGGTCTTTGCAAAAAGTATTTTCCCGCTTCCGGGTTGGCTGTTTCAGGTTTCGAAGTGTCGATTCCTAAATTATATTTAATATAGGTCCTCTCCTAGGGGTAAATGCTTTAATAGAAATTTAATTCTCCTATGTTGGCCTCCTTAGAAGATTGTGCCCTAGTTTCATATAAAAGGGAGGCTTTCTCCCTTCATTTTCTCTAAGTCTTCTAATCGTGATCAAACATTCTGAAGCTATCTTCAAGTGTGATTCAAGAAAGCTAAGGAGAAATATTTCAAGCAAGCATTCATCCATTCAAACATCTATTTTCATGAAGGAGATCCATTGGAGGCCATTGAAGGATTCAAGCTACATAGTGCCATTTTGGTGATCTCTCCATCCACCTTCTTCCAAGCCTCTTCCGAATTCAAGAACCCATTCAAGACTTGGTGTTGGAGATCTACAAGAAAGAGATTGAAGACATCCTACCTTTCTACATTCCACATTTTGAAGCATACTTGTGGATCCAAGGATTTGAATCTTCCATAAGGACTTTTACAAGCAAGGTGAATTTGAGCATTTACTTTGTCTATTTCTGCAATTTCAATTACATATATTTGAGGTTAATTCCAAAACTGGAGTTTGACCAAGGAAAACCCCTCCCCCACAAAAAAAAAACCTCTTTTTCTTGTAGGTACAGGTTTAGAATAGCAGATTTGAGACCAGATCTAGATACCCTTTTTGGCTTTCTTTCAGACGGCGTGAACAGATTCTCTGTCAGACCTGTGTAGGTCAGGGTCGACATTATTGGGTCAGGGTTGACATTTGTGGGTCAAGGTCGACCTTTTTCATAAGACGACATTGGAATGGAAAAATATTTTTGGGTTTTGTTCATCTCTACGTTCTGGTTTGGGATCAACTGTCAGTTTTTCTAGAAACAGTCTACAAACCTCAAAAAACAACATTCTTTGATTTGCAATTCTTCAAGGTTAGTACACTTCTCCTATTTCTTCAATTACTGTCATATATCATATCTATACATATAATTAACAGAATTTAAGACATCCTTCTTGTTATTCTCCTTTCCAAATAGTTGATTCATTTGTGCATTAGCCTTTCCTTTGGGTTGATCAACTTGGATCTCCCATTTGTGCATTTGAGGATAAAAGAGGAGCATCTTATCTTCTCCCTAATCACAAATGCAATACACAATCAATACAATTCAATTTAAATGTAAAGGTTAGGGAAATACACAATCAAACCCTAATCAAACTAAATAAGCAAATAAAGAAAGATTTTTCCCCCTTTACAATAAGGTGATAGTAAGGGGATGATATGGAGGATAAAGGTAGATGGTGGTTAAGGATTTATGCATATGATGAGATAAGGTGGATTGGAGGATAGGACATTGGTGTGGATAATGGATGGGATGATAAGAAGCATTTATATGTGTGGATGGAAATGTTGGAAAGATCAAATTTGACACACACCTCAAGGGGTGAGGAAATGATGGAAAGAAAATCAATTGGGAAGTTTGAGATTTTAATGAAGGAAATAATACGGATTTGGTATCGAAGGACCAAAAATGGATGGAGGATGTGATGGTTTATCTAAAGGAGTGGATTTTGGGACATAGTGACCCAAAATAGATTAGGAAGATGGAAGATGTTTAGATGGAGGCATATTGGAAACCTTTAGAAGCTTTAATATCAATTTTTATTTCTATTTTCCTTGTAAGAGCAACTTAGGAATCCACATAGTCTTTGATTTTCCTTTTCCCTGCGATGCTTTACAACACATTTCTTTAATGAGGGATTTAGGAACCCACATTTTATTTGATTCTTATTTTTTCTTGGTGGACCTTTGTAGCCTTTTGGATATTTATTTTTTCTTTCTATTCACCTATCAATTATATTGGACATGTTTATCTTTGAATGTTTGTCGATTCTCAAATTTATTATTTTTATGTTTGAAATCCAAGTTTGTTCCAAAGGTTTTGGGAATCATGGATAGTAATGATATGGAGGGTTCATATGGATAGGTTCTTGGAAGTTTCTCAAGTATGTGTGCCTTTGTTGATCATGATATATGATTGGGTAAGTGTGCCAAGCTAGGAATAATAGGCATGGTTGATGGAGGGATATAAGGACCAACATGGATGGAAGGGATGAAGACTTTAGCTTTGGTATATAGGGACCAATAATGGATTTGGAGGATATTTAAGGTATAGGATTATGCTTAAATGGAGGAATATAAGGTGTAGAAGGGATATCAACATCTTTAGAGTGAGCTATATCACCAAGGCCATCATCTTTAAGACTTATTTTTATATCAATGGGCTCATTAGTAGCTTTGATAAGAGAAATTGAATCTTGTGGAGAATTAGTATCATGAGGGGAACTAGGAGAAATGATAGGTTATTGAGGTAGACATGGTCAATCATGACAAGGATATGATGGGATAATTAAATCTTGACATGGAAGAGGATCATTGGAGGGTGGAGAAGGGGTACTTTGTGATGACATTAATTTGCCATTATATTGTCACCAAAGGAAAGTGAAGTCTTCACCGAAAAACCCCATCTTCATACATTGAGGAGTTGGTAAGCATTTATGGCACACATTTTAGTGCAACAGCTATAAATAGGGCAAAAAAACAACTCATTTGTTAGGATATACAAGAGGAAAGTTGCCACACCGAAGAGAGGGAAAAACAAAAGAGGAAGGAAGTTCATTATAACTAGAGAGGATATAGAAGATACCGAGCAAGATGAAGCTGTAGAGGCAGAAAGTGTCAAGGTACAAGCTCCTAAATCTATTGATGACATATGCAAATCTATTGCAAATTTTGGATATTACAGATTCAAAGATTAGAAGGTGGCTGAAACTAGATCCAGAAGATTAGAATAAAGTAGAGGATGCCATCATAGAAAAAATGTACAAGTTAAAATATGTACCAATTTAGTTTGAAGGAAGTCATGTACCAAGGGAACTCTTGGATAGACTATAATCCCAGTGGGTATTTGCCTTGAAAAATGAAAAAGAGATAAGAGAAAGAGTACTTGTTTCACTCATGCCACCTGAATCAAAGAAGGTAGAAATAGATGAAATGATGGAGAAATACAAAAAGGAGTTCTCACCAAAGATGAGAGCATATAAATTTCTTGAAGGAAAGCTTATAGAGCTTGAACAGGATAGTCACAAGAAATGGTGTAAGATTATGAACAAACCTACTGAGGAGGAAAGCCCCGACAAAGACCTTCAACAACAAGATGTTGATAAGGCAACTCAAGATGACACATCTATTGAGTTAGACAAAGAAGAAGATGATACAAATGGAAACAAGACTACAGATGTTGCAGAGGAATCATGGCCATATACCACAAATGACAACATTGTGGATACTAATATCATTGACATTACCGATGACCCAGCAGAGGAAGTGAATAAAGATGAATATTTCACTGTTGCAAAGGATAAAACTGATGAGCAAGACACAACAGTTGATACTGCACAAGTAAACATTCCAGGCAACATGCCAATATTGATACAACCTATCAATATCCTACAAGAATCAAGCAAGTCACCTGAAAAGGATACTCCCAAGGATGTAGGGGAAGAGGAAAACAAGAGACATCAAAGCTACTCAAGATGTAATTGATACTGATAAGGTTACTGGAGGAGATAAAGAAAAGGATGCATATACACAAGACAAGAATGTAGAAACAAAGACTGATGAAGCAAAGGACACCGATGAAGGAGACAAACCTAAAGATGGTACTCCTAAGGAAAATGACAAACGTGATACCGATGATGTGAAGGTGAATGTGGAGACATCTACTGACACCTGACAAGCTGAAATCAACACCAAGCAGCAAAAAGAAGCACATCAAGTAACTTCATCAAGCACAACTGAGAAATCTGAGAAATTGGCAATGGTTTTACTTTCTAGTGATTCACAAAAGAAGAAGAAGAAATCAAAGAAGAATAGTTGGAAGTCACCTTGGATGAATGTATAGAAATAGCAAAGTGTGACCCATCTACACTTGATTTTGAAGCATTACAAGAATATGGAGAAATATGCCAAAGGAAGGCATTGCAAGAGAAGCTAAATAAACAACACACAAACTCCATGGTACTGGAGACAACATGGGACATATTACACCAAATTGTGCCTGATGTTAATGTTGATCAAAACAAGCCAATAATTGATCAATTAGAAACTCTCACCGATGCAATCACAACTCAGAATATAGATGCAGAGAAGGCAATTGAGGACAGAGCCGAGCTAAAGTACCAACAAAAGCTCATTGAGAACATCAGCCAAGAAGTAGCGGTAAATAAGGTAAAGCTATCAAAATTCATCACTGAATTAGACCCAAAAATATCTGAAGCTATAACCTTGATTCAAAAATTGAGCACAATAGAAAAGTTCACTAAAGAGAATAGTGACAACATTGCAAAGCTAGATATAGATCTAGAAAATAGTGCACAAAGCTTAACCACCGATGGATACAATGTAGTTAAATTGCATTATGAGAAGGTCATAGAGATAAAACGGTTAAGGCAGGAACTATGGGAGGCATAAACACATTTTAGGGAAGAAGTAACTGAGCTCGAAGCTCAAATTCTACCAAACCTTATGCTGCTTCAACATCATATCAGTTTAGCAAGGCAACTGATAGAAACTCCCGAGATGTCTGTAGAAGACAATATCTATGACATGCACTCAAAGATCACACTCGAGCACATGGCTCTTGAGAACCTCAAAGAAAAATGGGAGAAAATGATGGAAGACATGAAGCTTCACACTCCCACATTTTTGATAAACTATAAGGTAATAACCTTTGCCCTTAATATCAAAAAGGGGAAATATGATCTGTATATGGTATATTTATATTTACATGGGGAAAATGAATATGAGTACTATACTGTACAAAAGGGGAAAATGATATATATTCAGATGAACAAAGATATCATATGTACAGTTATAGTGACATATACATAGGGGGAGTCATTAAATGACTAAGGATTATATATGTTGTATATACTTAACATTTTGTTAGTATTTTGCACATATTAGTTTTTGATACTAATGTCAAAGGGGGAGATTGGTGACATTAATTTTCCATTAGTATGCAAACAACACTTTCGGTAAGCATACACCGAAAGACATGACAGAGCAAACCAAAGATCAGATAGAAAGAGATCACCGAAGATGACAAAGTGTAAATAGAACTGACGACACAACTTAGTGTGTAAACCAAAATTGCAAAACAAAAAGTTATAGAGGAACCCGAAGTATAGGATACAATGCAGACCGACAAGACAGTTAAAGAGAAAGTGACAGAACAAAACTGAAGGACAGTCAAGCATGACCAACAGACAAAACCAAAAGTTAGTTGCAACCCACAAAAAGTGGATCTGACTTCCACGTCAGATAAAGCAAGTGTATTCTATTTCTAGGATATTTATTTATTTTAAATCCACTTCTTTAGGGACAAGATACATGAATGTAAGTGCTTTAATCAGTCTAACTTATTTAAAACACATAGACTAGGAGATCTAGGT
This sequence comes from Thuja plicata, assembly GCA_018584345.1. Taxonomy (NCBI): domain Eukaryota; kingdom Viridiplantae; phylum Streptophyta; class Pinopsida; order Cupressales; family Cupressaceae; genus Thuja; species Thuja plicata. Next base: position 4,327,920 of record MU226003.1, on the reverse strand, counting down.
ACAAGTTGTAAACCTGATCTTAGAGTTAACATTGTTTTTCTCAAAATTTGATGAAGTCAATCCATCTATAAATAGATGATGTAATCATTCATTATTATATGATGTAAAAAGAGAGGAGAAGATGAATGAAGCCAACGAGCACATCTATGGATAAGATTGAAAGTTTCAAGAACAAGAACAACAAAAGTTGAATTTGGTTAGCAAGAACCAAGAACAGAGGATACCGAGAATCAGAGGTATTATTCAATCACAATTAGGCGATAATATTTTTCATGTAAACTAATTTGGATCTATATCAGCAATAGGAGATTGCATTTACCAGGTCAATTTGTAATTTTCTATCATTCTAACAAGTGGAGAAAAGTGTATAAATCCTTTCAAGGAAGGTGGATTTAACAGTCCAACAAAAAATCTCTTAACTGAGTGCACACTCAATAGTGTTGCTAAATCTCTTAACAAAGTAGACTTTAACAGGTCTCCACCAATACGCTTAACAAGGTAGATCATTAGAAGTGATCAAATTGTAAGCCTTAACTGTCCCCTTCCAATCTGCAGATAGTGAAGATTTTGTGGGTGCCATCCCCACCACAATTTTTACTTCCTAACAGGAGTTTTCTGCGATATTATATCTTGTGTTATGTGTCAAATTACTTTCATGAATGTTTCTATGAATGTTCACATGTATGTTAATGTTATGAATTGATATAAATCACATCAAGATAGTATAGATCAGATTGAATGGATATATAATTGATTACAAAGGTTAATTGATTAAAGGATACAAAATTTTTAGAGGTACTGATTCACCCCTCCCCTCTTAGTACATACTTCCCATTAATCCCAACACTTTGCTCTTGGTTTTCAATAGGCTTATTGGAAATGGTGGAAAAGATATATTGATATTTCTTAGGAGGTGGATAGGATATAGGACTTGGAGGGATAATTTGTTCTTGAGATGGGAAGGTATCATCTTGGAAGAAGTGAAAGGGTATGTGGGGATCATCATGGGACTCTAGGGATATGGGAATTTGGTCAAATGTTTGAAAGGATTGGATAGTATCTTGATCTTGATCTTTACTGAGAGTTGTTTATTCACACTTTAGATTACCATCTTGACATGGAGGCACTTTTAAGGAAAAGGTAGGAGTTTGGATATGTATGGGGGATTGCGGAAGGGGTTATGGGGGATCATTTTGAATAGGTATGATGGGCATTGAAATGAATGATAACTTGGGATCGAGTATTTTTGAATCCTGGGAGAGACTTGCATCAGATGTTGATATATTATCTTGGATTTATTTTAGAGAGAGAACTTGAGGGTCAACATGTTCAACATGAAAAGTGTCATCATTAAGTTCATTTTTTAATGGAGGTAGTGTGGTTTGTTGTGAAGCTTTATGAGATGAAGGAATGGTGGACGAAGTAAAAAATACATGTGGGTTATTGTTAGACATAGGTTCATGCTTTTTATCATGCTAGGGATTAGCATCTTGTTCTTCATTAGATAAATCATTAGGATTTTCCACTTCAATTCTGTCATCATCAATAATATCTTGGATTTTATGTTTCAACTCCATGAAATTTGAAGTTTTATGTCTATTATGTCTATGGTATGCACAATATGCACTCAAAAATGTAAATCTACATGAGGTCACTTGAGGCAATGTTATGAGATTGTGTTCGAGAAGCAAGCCCCAAAGGGATACACCTTCTATCCAAGGGATATTTGGGTTTACTTATGTTTATAATAAAATCTTGGATTCAATATTTTGCTTTTAATTTTTAGCCATTTGTTGTTCAATTTGGCTATTTGATTTTGCAATCCTTGGATTTGTGTAAGGCTATAATGTCATTTGTTTCTTAGAGGAATCTCTCAAGATTTGAGGTTGGTTCATCTCTTGCTTATTTTCTAGAGTTTATGTCATGAATTTGTCCCTTGAGATTTTGAATTTGTTGAACCAATAAATCCATGAGGATACATGAAAATTGTGTTCTTGTTCGTATTGGCATGAAAAATTGATAAAAAAATGAATGTGAGAAATATCCCCTTTGAGATTATGGTGTTTGTCTTAAATTGAGTACTTATGATCCCTTGTTCTTACTGGCATGACCTTGTGATACCCCTTTGAAAGAAGAATACTTTGAGTGAGTTAACTAGGTTTAAAATCCAAGTTAGTTTGTCTAAACAATTGATGGGTTGGAGTTTCAACATTGATTTAACCAATAGAAAGTGTCTTGGGTTGAAGTATAATAGAGAAATATATATCTTTATAATGAAGAATTTTGATGATGATTGATCAGTTCTATTAAGGTATCAACAATTTAGGCAGTTACCATGACCCAGGGATTGGACATCCTACTGAGTAGTTATCCTTCTTTATAGAAACTCATTTAATTTATCAACCCAGGGACGTATTACTTGAAATGGGCCAGCAAAGTATATGCACCAAGGATTATTACTCAGACCACGCTATGGCTACAGGAAACAAATTTCTTTGAAAGGAAACTATTCTAAAGCTGCAGGAAACAAATTACTTTGAAAGGAAACTATTTTATAGCTGTAAAGAATGTTGGAAAGGAAATGCAAAAGTGAAAGCGCTTTAAGGAACACTACAAATTGGAAACATAAAGACTCAAAAACACAATTATAATGCCTCAACAGTTCTGCCTCTTTGGATGCAAGAACTACTGGACTATCCTGCGACTTTGGCTACAGGAACTGTGTTAACACCAAAATTATGATACCAAAATACAGGAAACTTAAACTATATGAAAATGATCCTATCTATCTAACACAGATTCCTCACCAAGTGGGCCCCTTTGAGTGAGTATCCAAACTCAATTATACTGAACTAAAGATTAACACTTCATTTTCTATTGATAAAAAATGGATTACAAGATTCAACTAAAAAGCAAAAGAATGTAAACTATAACTGATAATGCCCTTCTTTCTCATGCAGGAGCAGGGATTTATCTAAAGAAGGAAAAACATCTAACTGCTATCTATTCATGCCATAGAGATAGGAAAAAATTTATTACAATCCTATTAAACATGAAAGGAAACTATAAAACTAGAGATAGAATAGATCTAGGAAAGAGGAAAGAACTGTTTACAACAACTCTAACTTTCGACTCTCTCCTATATTTCTTCAGAGAATTCATTATGCTGTCTCAATTTTTGCCCGACTATTGCCACCATGATCATCCTGAATCCACCTGCTGGTGTTGCGCTTGAGGTTTCTTTGTGTGCACCTGTTGTAAGACTAGGTCAAGCATCCAATGCATGGGTGTGTTTTACCTAGTCAAGGTGACGGTTGCTAAATCGATGCGTTGCACTCCAGATATTAGGATAGAGACATTTATAACAACAAAAACCAAAATACGCATACATCATTCATGTTCAAACAACTAATTCATTTCAAAGAGACATAACCATAATTCCAAAGTAAGTAATATAACATTTTCATCCAAGCATAGCGTATTTAAGTGTCTTTAACCAAGTGGCAACATGCCACATAATAGAAAATATGAGTAAAAAATATTTGGAAAAGTATGATGAAAGAAGGGAAAAAATCTTGTTAAAAGCTATCCTAGGGCTTCTAAAGTATGCCATTAATATGCCTTATCATTTCTTCCCCCTACAAAGATTAACGCCTATCCTCAGGCACTGAAACATTTTAGATCTTTTCAAGTACTTAGAGATCTCCTTCCTGAGTCTCATCACTCATGGAGGTGCCTACATGCCAGTAATATCCATTAGTGTGCTCTATTTTAATCTTCCAACTTGTCTCCAGTTTCTCATCTCCTTCATTATCAACATAGTTGTACAGTGGCCACGGGAGAAGAGGGGCTAAAAGGAAAGTGGAAGCCACCTCTCAGGTTGAGGTTACCTTCCTAGGATTATGTACCATTGGAATATCTGCATTGCAGCTCTTAGGTTGATAAGGCTGTGAGGTTCAACCTTTTTTAATGCCAATGTTAATTTGTCCTACCTCTGTCTCAATCCCTTTGCTGCTCTATTTCCATCTGAAAAGGAGAGTCACTCAAATGCTGTAAACACTTCTCCCTTGTTACCCAGAATCCTCTTTCTATGGGTAGAGTACTTTATTCCATACACTCTCCATCGAATCATAGTATAACCTACGGGGACTACCACTTTCTGGTCATAGGGGGAGTGTAACAGTTTGTTCAATTGCCTTTTATTTCCTTAATTTTTCCCCATAGTTTATCTCATTACTAGACCACAAGAGTAAAGAAGATAGGTGAATATCACCAACAAATAAAAAAGGATTCCAATTAGTATCAAAGGGAACAACATAATTGTGCAAGTAGAGTTCACATAAAAAATTCTGAATACAATCCAGTGACTGGTCATATGCGGCTATAAACTCCTAGGGTGAGTCTATGCTGGTGTGCATATCCCTAAGAATCCTCATTAATTTGAACATTATAAATTTTTCCTTTAAGCATAGTGCATAGACCCTATGGGGTGGTATGCATTCTATTAGTTGTAGAATTAGATTTGTAACTGAGTCTAACTTGCCATGTAACAATTGTACCTCTTATTTTTTTCTCCCTATTTCCCTTTTTAACCTATCCTTTTCCAATTTCCACATTGACTTTTCATATTGCATTTGCGTAAAATAGTCAATGGAGATGGAGTGAAGTGTTACCTAGTTCTTTCTAATTAGAGTGACATGTTCTGCTATTGCTGTGACTATTTTTGGTTCATCAATGGACAATTCATCAGGGGTTGGAACTAGGGCATCATTCCCTTAATCATCTTCTTGCTAAGCAGAAGGCATATTTACTTCTTTTGTGTGTTATGTTTCCATGCATGTTGTTTTTGTATTCACTGCCTCTGTGTCCATTTCCTTGGTTGCAGGATATGTTTCCATTATGTCTGGACATTTGTACATTGGATCCCTGCTTGTGGTTGTTCCTTCATAGACTCCTCAATTAGATCTTTAGGAGACAAACTAGTCATTGTAGGTGAGTCCATTTTGTCTACCTGTTGTTCACTCAAACAAACACTTCATCGTGGAGGAGTCTCCATAGATGCTACAGGGAGGTTCTATGATGTCTGTTGTTTCTTTAGAGGTATGGCTGTAGGAGAAACATGGTTTTCAGATAAAACAAGAGTTCATTCCCCTGTTTTTGCATCTATCTTTGCCTTGCCCATCTCTTTTCTCCTGGCACTCTATTTTTCTTATGGAGTCTACAAATTTGTAGAACACTCAGTTTCACTACCCCTTCGGCTAGGGTTTGGATTACCAGAAGTCATTTGCACTTTTTCAGCCCCCGAAGAAGAGGGAATTTTATGCAAGGTTTCTGGAATAACAATTTCATCCTCATCAGGTGTGACCTCATCAGGGACATTTTTTTGTGTTTCTTGAAGTGTAGGTTGTGGCCCTTCTCCTCGTAACTATACATGGGTGTGGTGATAAAATCATCCCAAGTCATAGGAGAGTTATCCAGTAAATATATTTCTACCAAGAGTTTTACCAACTCATGGTCAGTACCTCCATTCAATTTCCCCTTCCTAACCTCTTTTGAACTCAATTTTAACAAAGAATACAAAAAATTAGGCACATTCACAAGGCGGCCATGCCGCAAATGACTCAATAGTTTAAAATGTGTAACATGCAAGTATAAAAATCACCCTTCACAAGTAATGTACCTTATAACATGGATAGCCAGTCGAGAGTAATCTTCTGGAAGAGATGTTCTCTTTGTCCCCTGCTTACTAGTCTCCAATGCAACATCTGTGGGCAAAGAAAACTTGGCCCTGACCACTCGTGTATCATGTTCATGTGGAAAAGTTTCACCCATAGTGGGAAGTCCTGAAAATTCTATAATCTGTGCTTCTGAAGCTTCCACCCTTAACCCTTTTACATAGGCAACCCCATTGCTATAAGTGTGCAAGAATTTCTGAGTCATAGCCTCATCGTGACCACATAGCCTGATGAAATACGTAAGCCAAGCCATGTGGTTAAATACTTGGATGCTTGTTTGATCCTGTAATAGGGATGATTGATCCCTTGGCTCATGGCATATCAGTTGCCCTCCCATGTTTAATAAGAAAATTCGTAGCCCAAAAACTCAAATCACTGCAACTTTCTTTGCAACTTCTAACTTCTTTTTCAAAATTCTTCCCTCTGTATCCTTAATATTCCCTAGCATGTGTTTTGCCTAATCTTAAGGCTAAATAAAGCTAGTGAGTGCTTGGTCTAGTTTTTTGGGGACTATAACAGAGGATAATTTGAAAAACTAGAGCTGGAAATGTGAGTTGGGTGTTTGAAAATGAAATAGCTTAGCAGAGAATTTTGTATGTTTCTGGGTTGTCACATCAATTAAATTGAAATGACAGCATAACATAGCTTAAGTGAGGGTTATTATGGAAAAAATTGATTTAATGAACTGCGCCCCACGAAAAATGGTGACAGGTGTCCTCACATGTTTGGTTATAAAGTACATCATTACTTGGATGAATTACTAAACTAATTACAATGTAACATATAATAATGTCAAGTGAAATAAAAAATATTTCAAACAATAAATGAAGGTGTACCTAGAGAATAATAATGCATAAATGCCTACATCTAGAAACATCAGAGGACGTGTGCTAAGAAAAAAGTAATGAGTGGCGTAATGATGATGGGACGCATGAGTGAATATGGTAGAAAAGTTGATGGGATATGATGTGATGGTGGCTTTATTGCAGAAAAAGATATTTTTGTGGGAAATGAAAATTTTAGTATAACTATTTTTGAATGAAGTCAAAGAGATAATCAAAGTGAAAATTCACTCCGACTTGCTGCAAGAAAGTCTTCAGCTATAGGAGGTCCATTGGTTGTAGGAAATTCTTCAGCTACAGGAGGTCCATTGGCTGCAGGAGGTTCGACCACAATAGGATGAAGATCAAATTACCGCAAGATCTCAGACTTAGTGGCTGTCTTATGGTAGAGACGGAGTCTATGACCATTAACCAATAACTTGAAGAACACAGGATCAATTATAGACAATTGGAATACACCATTAGCAAAAAAAAATTCAACCCCATAAGGACCAAGCCAACAAATTATAAGCATACCTTGATTGTCTTGAAACTAGGAGTCATATAGAAGTGCCCAGTCACCAGTAACAAACCGTTTATTCTGTATATGTGAGTCGTGCCATTTATTGCGTTGTAGTTGAACCAACTCTATGTTCTGTAAAGCTACCTTTCTAATCTCATCCAGGTAATTAAGCTGTAGGAGTCTGTCTTTTTGGGTTACAAGAAGATTCAAGTTGAGCTGTAATGTTGTTCATAAAGTTTTATGCTCAAATTCTATGGGCATTACAACAGTCTTGCCATACACCAACTCAAAGGGGGTGAAACATGTTGGTATTTTACATGTGGTGTGGTAAGCCCACACAACTTCCTATAATCTTCTACTCCAACATGTCTTGTGTAATTAAACTGTCTTAGTCAGGATGGCCTTGATCTCCCTGTTGGTGATCTCTGCCTGACCATTCGCTTGGGGATGATATGGACTAAACTTCCTGTGGAAAATGTTGTATTCCTCCATAAGTGCAGTTATCAGATTAGAAGTGAACTAAGCTCCTTGATCTGTGATTATTTCTCGTGGAACACCATACCTTGTAAATATTTCCTCATATAAAAATTGTGCAACCCTGTTATCCCTAGCATGCTTCATAGCCTACACTTCCACCCATTTAGTGGCATAGTCAGTACAAACTAAAATGTAAGAGTTGTCATTTAATGATGGATTAATTGGTCCCACAAAATATATTCCCCATTTATCAAATGGAGTGACTATTACCTGAGGAAACAAAGGTATTTCATCTAATTTGGCAGGTCATCCTATTCACTGACATCGATCACACTTGCAGGTGTAATTAGCTGCATCCTTATATAGAGTGGGACAGTAATAGCCCGTATTGAGTATCTTCATGCCTATCTTTTTGGATGCAAAATGGACACCACATGGTTCAATCATGGCAGGAATGGAGGATATCATATGTTTCATTCTCACGAATACACCTTCTCAGAATCTGATCGAGTCTAATGTAGAAGAGATAGTCGGCCAACCAAGACAAATTAAATGTTTTCTCAATTAACAACCTCTTTTCCTTGGAAGAAAAATATGGTGGTACCTTTTGAGCAACCAAATAATTGGTGATTTCACTATACCAGGGGGTATGAATGGAAATAGAAAATAGGTGGTCATTTGGACTATCATCAATGATATGTGGGTCATCGACATTCTGTAACCTAGAGAGGACATCAACAACTACATTTTTTTTCCTCAGTTTATCCACTATCGTGATGTCAAACTCTTGTAGCAACATGAGCCATTTGGCAAGCCTCCTTATGATAGCAGGCTTGTTGACCAAAAACTCGATGGATGCATGATCAGAATGGACAAATATTGGGTAATCGGTTATGTAGTGGCAAAACTTTTTTAGTGCATAAATCACAGCTAGAAGTTCTTTTTCAGTGACTGTGTAGTTCAACTCTGTGCCCTACAAATTATTTCTTATAAAGTAGATGACACACTCTAAAGGTTCATCTTTCTATCTAAGGAAAATGTCTGCAACATGGTTAGATGCATTTGTGTGTATATGGAATGACAATGCCCAATTAGGTCCTCTAAGAACTGGTGCCTGAGTAAGTACAACTTTCAGCTGCAGGAAGGATTATTCACAAGATGTTGTCCATAAAAATTCTAAATCCTTAGTTATCAGGGAGTACATGGGCCCTGCTAATTTGCAAAAATCCTTAATAAACTGCCTGTAATAACCAACATGCCCCAGAAAGATGCGGACATCCTTCTGTTTGGTTGGAGTAGGTAGGTTCATGATGACTTCAATTTTAGCTGGATCCACCTGTATGCCCTTAGCAGAGATGTAATGAACTAACACAACACCTTCCTACATCATCATGAAGCATTTCTTACTATTGAGGGACAAATTATGCTCCTCACACCTGGTAAGAATTTTTCCCAAATTGACCAATGCCTTCTCATAGTTTTCCCTATAAGTTGTGAAGTCATCCATGTATATTTCCATGCAATCATGGGAGATATCAGCAAAAATGCTGATGACCGCTCAATGGAATGTAGCTGGAGCATTACAGAGGCCAAAAGGAAGTAAAAAGTAGGAAAATGTTCCCCAAGGGCAAGTGAATGTGGTTTTTTCCTGATCTTCGGAAAGGATCCTGATATGGTTGTAGCAACTATATCTATCCAGGAAAGAAAAATAACACTTTCCTGCTAAGGAATCTAGGACTTGGTCAATAAATGGCAGGGAGAAATGGTCCTTCTTGGTGGCGTTGTTATGTTACCTATAGTTGACACATACTCACCACTTTCCTCCTTTTTTTAAGATAATGACTAAAGGTGAGACTCACTAGCTGTTAGAAATGGGGTAGATGAAACCAACATTAAGAAGTTTTTGCAACTTTGTTTTGACTATTTCTCTTAACGCAGGGTTTATACGCCTCTGGAATTGTCTAACAGGAGGTTTCTCTTCTTTTAGGAAAATCCTATGAGTACATAATTTAGGGTCCAAACTCTTTATATCTAAATAGTCCTAGGCGAAAGCTGCAGTATGGTCTTTCAACAGTTTGGCCAAATATGTTTGTTTCAACGGATTACAAGATTTAACTGAAAAGCAACAGAATGTAAACTATAACTGATAATGCCCTTCTTTCTCACGCAGGAGCGGGGCTTTATTTAAAAAAGGAAAAACATTTAATTGCTATCTAGTCATGCCATAGAGATAGGCTGAGCTTTTATTATGATCCTATTAAACATGAAAGGAAACTATAAAACTAGAGATAGAATAGATCTAGAAAAGAGGAAAGAACTGTTTACAACAAATCTAACTTCCCACTCTCTCCTATATTTCTTTAGAGAATTCATTATGTTGTCTCAATCTTTGCTCGACCGCTGCCACCTCAATCATCCCGAATCCACCTGCTGGTGTTGCACTTGAGGTTTCTCCATGTGCACCTGTTGTAAGACCAGGTCACGCATCCAACGCATGGGTGCATTTTACTTGGTCAAGGCGACAGTTGATAAAATGATGCACTTCACTCCAGATGTTAGGATAGAGACATTTATAATAACAAACACCAAAATACACATACATCATTCATGTTCAAACAACTAATTCATTTCAAAGAGACATAACCATAATTCCAAAGTAAGTAATATATCATTTTCATCCAAGCATAGTGTATTTAAGTGTCTTTAACTTAAAGTAAATGCATTACTTGACAGCAAATCGAGGTCAAGATAAGTTTGGTATTTTGATCACCTTAAGAAAAGTGAGAGCATATCCCTATTATCTTGATTCTCCAAATACCACAAACATACGATTCTTTCTTAGACCTTTTTTTATCTAATGGACTTCAATGAGGTCTCCTAATTAGGCTATGTGTTTGAAAATAAATTTTCCAAAAGTGAAAGAAATGTACCTGAAAAGATTTAGAGTTTAGATTGTGCAGCTTTTACAATGTTATGCAGATTTTTATTATTTGATATATTACCTCGACAATTGTTCTAGCTCCTAAGCATCCCTTTTCACAAACATTAGTTCAACACCAAACAAGAAAAGTGAATAAATCCAAAATAATTGAGTAATTGATAGAAATTTTAGAAATATTATGCATCCAAATTAATCATAGGTATTTGATATTCAACTTGACAGAGATTAATAATGATCAAATATCTATTATATGCTTTACCTTCCTCACCAATATTTTCATCCTCATTCTCTCAATATGTCTTCTTAGCCAATTTGCTCAACCTTTTTGCCTCCTTTTCTTCAAAATTATTCGATAATCCGAGTGCAAGTTTCCTGACTTTCTTGAATTTAGACATCTGCAAACATATTAAATAAAAATCAACTTTAAATTTTAAATTCTTCACTTCATATCTATAAGCGACATTATTTTTCTCACAAGCGATGAACTTTAACTTGTAGGCGATAATTTTTAGCTTACAGGTGATGAAACTCTTCTTATAGGTACTAAAATTTAATCTAAACGCAACAAAAGAATAGGGGACAAAATTTTACAAACACCGTGATGAAATTTAATTAAAAAGTGACAAAATTTAGATATAAGGTGACATAATCCACTGAATAGATGACTCTTTGATGTATAGGTGACAAAAGTATGTGCACAGACACTGAAATTTAGTGCATAGGCGATGAAATTCAGTGCATAGGTGACTAAATTCAGTGCATAGGTGACAGACATTTATGCAAATGTGACATTATACATTTTCTCTGAACTTGCAAGTGTCAAATATGCCAAAAAAAAAAATCTTAAGAGTTAATTAGAGTTAGTGAGGTATGGGCCCCATGGTAGGTGACATTTGTGTATGTGTATTTGGAGTACAAACCTTCATAGAACATTAATTCAATACTTTGAATTCAAATCTAAGATTTAGAAGTTAAGCTAATTGAAATGAAAGAAATTGAGAGTATTCTATGGATCTCTAGTCTTAAGGACTTGAATTATGCTCTTAGCTACAATAGATCTTCAAGTGACAACCTAAGAAATGATAATTTAAATAATATGACATGCAAGCTAGGATCTATGATGCAAGATTGATGCAAATTTCTATACTAAATGATCAAACAACTTGATTAAGATGCAATAATCTATTCTAACAATGTGTAAATGAATAAACAATATGCAAACCAACACTATGCCTTTGCTTTGATGATAGTGGAGGCATAATTAAGCAATATGCAATTACTCTACATGAATGTGAATATTGGATGCACAAACTAGCATTATGTGGATGCCTGAATCATAATGGATGAAAGTGGATATTTAAATATATTTGTGCATCCTATTTATAGAATTTCCCAAGGTGTAGCGGGTAAGTTTAGGTAACCATGATCAAGATAGAGTTAGGGTCAAGTTTGATAATATGTCCCCTTTGGGTGGAAAAGATTTATTCTCAAGATTGAGTGGTCATGATAGCGAAGCCTTTTGGTGATTCATGTGCTTTGTTTTCGCTTCTCTCATTGGTTAGTTGATTTCCGTCATGTAGTGGTAGGTGACTGAATTAAATAATTAACCATGTAGGATTTATTGACTTGGGTTTAATTAATTGATAAATGATTAATTTAATTACCTAGTTATTTGATTTTTTATTTTAATTAATCCAAATGGCTTGTATTTAATTAATGTTTTTCTTTGACCATTTTTAGGTGTATACAATAACATTGAGTTAGATACTTACCACAAGTCACAGATGGAAAAAATATTTAATTTAATATTTTTGAAAATATATTTAATAAAGCGAAAACATAGCACTCAATATTAAATGTAAGATCAATGATTTTACTTTACCATTGGGTTATATTTGTGTGAGCTTTATGTCTATAAAAGAAAGCACATATTTAGTGGTTTAAGGTTGGCTAGTTGGGGTTTTGTCTTGGTTTTCATTGTACTGAGTATTCTTCTAAGGTTTGCATATGTGAAGCATGGCATGATGTATGGATGTATGGTTGGACACATGGAGAATGCATTGAAGATGTTTTTTTCAGAGGTGTTCATGGAGGCTCTATAAGTGTATTGCAATGTTTCATTGTTGAATAATACATTGAGCACGTATGCTTTTGAAGGCTAGATTTTTACATCTATGAGGGTCTTCCCAAGGTATATCTCATGTTCTCTTTTGATATGTCTTTGATATTTCCATTCGATTATGTGTATACTTGTATGCATGCTCTTCTCTAGGAGGTTTTGTAGGAAACAAATTGATCATCATGGTTGATTTTCCTTACACAAGATGCCCCAATATGTCATTGACTACAAATGATAATGTAAGTTTATCATGCTATGAGTTATTATATGCTTGAATGGATGAATCATATACACACACACACACACACACACACACACAACACCGTAACATACAATTTGAAATTTTTAACATTTAATTAATAGATCTTGATTTATTAGGAAAAAAAAACTTGACCCATTATTAACTTTTAATTTGAAATTTCAAAAACTATCTTCATTCCTATAACTTCAACTCAAATAAGAAAATAAATAAAACTAGGACTCAAATAAATATGTGTATATTTAACAACTCTTATACATTCACACTTGTACGTATAGGAGTTTCAAGGAATACGTTGATAGGAAATAAATGGTAATATTTAAATGTATTTTAACATTGCTTAACTAGCTATATAATAATTAAAATCTAGATATGTCTTAAAATATTGTTGGAGCATGATTCTTTGTGTAAAACATCCTTTTAGAGTTATTAGATATTATTATAGTAATATGTTATAGCACAAGGAGCATTATCAATTTTTAAATTAACCTAATAGTTAAATTTATGTGGTGAACAAATTTATACATTAAAAAGTATAATAAAAATAAAAAGTAAGGGTTGCTTGCTTCAATGTATTGTCTGTGTCTTTGCGTTTTCCTTTGTCATACCACATTTATTATAGGATTTTAATCTTTTTAATGGTTCCAGCCAACCTCACCCAAAGAGTTGATGTTGGTGTTGGAGTTTTGGTGACAAGCGACCATGGAACCCTCAAACAAATAACCTTGCAAGTTTCTTCTAAAGGTTTTTCATGAGGTACATTTTCTGGTATCCCTAATGTTGTATTTTCTATTCAAGGTTTTGATAATTTGTGTGAATAGTTTGAAAAATTTACCTTAATAGGTTACTTTTGTTAGAGTAATAGACCCTTTTGGGTTATTAATTAAATCATTTTGATCTAATTACTAACTCACCTATTCACTCTAGTTGCTTAAGCCAACCTTAGGGTTTCCCTTTTAGGGTTTTGTGATTCCTTTTTGAGGAATCACCTCTTTATATTTTATAACTGAGATATTGTTCATAATAACAGATATTTCTTGAATGTGAACATGATGCCTCTTATCTTTTGGCCTCCATAGTTTTTCTCTTTTTTTGTTCTTTTGCTTCTTCCATGTGACAGGGTTATGCATGTAGGTGTTCTTGGGAGATTAGGATTTCACCTAATCTAACATGGTATCAGAGCCATCCTGCGGCTCTTTGTTCGTGTTTTGTTGAAGTGTTTCAGAAGCAGGAGGTTTTCAAGTTTTTCAGAGTTTTTCAGAGTTTTTTTATGTGGATTTAGAGGTGGGTTTTGTTTCTAGTCACTTTGGGCTCAAATGGACATCACCGCTGAGCTCAGAGCACCCAAAAACCCTAGAGTCCATATAAAATTGTCCATTTTGGACAACGTTGGTTATGAGGTAAATTTTTTTGGTTTCTAGGGCCATACGGGCACAGAAACCGAGAAAAAAATATAAAAAAATATTTTTTTTAGGTTTTTTGGTTTAAAAAAAGCTGCAGCCAGCGTTATGGTGAAGGTTCCACCACTGATCCACCACGGTCTGCACCGCCGGCCGCCGGCCTGCTCCACCACCGCCCGGCCCCCGCCAGCCCAGCACCGTCGGCCCGACATCGCAGGTCCACTCCTCTGCCGCTCGACTCCGCTGCCCTGCGCGCCGCCTAGTGGGCTTTTAGCCCCGCGAGCTTCTCTTTACCCTGTGGTGGTCACATTGGTGACCAGGGGCTCTACCCTTTAGCCCCCACCCTGCCATTCACCCAGGGGCTAGGAATTTTCAAGCCCCAAGGGCTAAATTTTTTTTTTTGGAGCCTTTTGCCTCTGTTGGTGTTTTTTCTCTATTTGGAGCAAACAGAGGCCTTTTTCTGACTTCTTTATATCATCATAAATCTCTTTCCAAGCTCTTTTTGATGGTGGAGGTTGGGGTTTTGGGTTCTACCAGTTTGACAGTGTTTTTTGTTGTCAAAGTCCAATGTTTGTTTTTGCCTTTCGGGAGCCATATCTTGCTCATCCAAACTCTATTTTTGGCAAATCAGATATCGTCAAAAAGTTGGTTCAGTGAGTTTTTCAGTGGCAGGGGTCTTTTATCTAGATTCTTCTCCAGGTTCTTTCTCCTCTAAGTTTTGCACTTTCATACTCTAGCAGATTACTAGGGTTCTACAGGTCCTGGGATCTCTTCCTCTATTCTTCTGGCTCACTCTTCTTTCTGACTTTCCGAGCATTGTATACTTCTCTTTTGTAGCATTCCTTTTTCTGTAAATGCACTAAGATAAAGTGCCTGCTTTTGCATGGCTGGGATTTCAAGCACCTTGTGTTTGTTTGTACTCGCACTCAGTTATAAAGTGCCATGGGGGGGGGTTATGATGTTTTTGACTTATGTGCGCATCCACCTTTGTCAAGTGAGTGTCCCTTTCATGACATTTGCCCCATCATGTGTGTCTATAAGATCATTTCTTCTACTTTGACACCGCCCTTTATCCCGTGCTTGTACCTTCTTCTACACTATGGGTGTTCCTGATTCTTCTTCTTGCAGTTGTTTCTGGCATTGCATTTCAGTGTTCCTGTCACTCCTCTCCTTGTTGAACATTATGGGGGGGTTCACCTATTGGTTCTATTGCTTCCTTGATTCAGTTGAGTGATCTACGTATTTAGTTTTTGTTCCTATGTACTAGGCGGATGCAGTGGCTAGGCACCTATGCATTTCGGTGAGATGGATCATCTACTATATAGACACTCATTCATTCCTACTTTTGGAGGTCACCTCTTCGATTGATCAGCTCTTCAGACTTTGTCTTCTCTACCTAGTCATGCACTATTTCAGTGGGGGTTCCAACAGTTAATTCTGACAATGTTTGCATCTTCATGCTTGTGAGATGCTATACATGCTCTTTCTTGTTCCTTTCTTTGGGACATTCCCTAGATTGGAGGTTTTGTTTCCTTCATCTAGTTAATCTCTTTTTGGGGTAGTATTTTTCCCACTGGGTTTTCTCTATTTCCCCGCTTTACAAAGATTTCTTGTACTTGGGTACCTGATCAGGCCTTTGTTGTCGAGACCCATCTTTCTTGCTTTTTGCAGTAGTCTCCTAGGTTTTTCTTCTCCCCAAGCTTATCTTAAGGGGGGTGTTAGAGTAATAGGCCCTTTTGGGTTATTAATTAAATTATTTTGATCTAATTACTAACTCACCTATTCACTCTAGTTGCTTAAGCCAACCTTAGGGTTTCCCTTTTAGGATTTCATGATTCCTTTTTAAGGAATCACCTCTTTGTATTTTATAACTGAGATATTGTTCATAATAGAAGATAATTCGTAAATGTGAACATGATGCCTCTTATCTTTTGGCCTCCATACTTTTTCTCTTTTTCTGTTCTTTTGCTTCTTCCATGTGACAGGTTTATGCATGCAGGTGCTCTTGGGAGATTAGGATTTCACCTAATCTAACAACTTTGTGGGGAGTGTTCCACATAAAAGAATGTTGTGTGATTAGGTTGCCAAGGCTTGGGACCCTCATGGGGTTTGGTTGGATGGTTTCCATAATCTCACTAAGGGTTTCTTTTATGTTTCTCTTTTCCAATCCCGCCCATGTTGAGGACATCCTCAAACATGGGCCCTAGTTTGTTCGACGACCATCCTTGCTTATTTTTTAGCCATGGTCATGAGACTTTACCATCTCTAATGAAAAAAAATCTTAAGGTCCTAGTTTGGATATAGTTTCCTGGTTTACATTTGCCATGCTGACCATTTTTGCAAACCATTTCCCAATCCATTGGCAAGGTGGTTTGCATGGTACTCGAGCATTTTTTCATGCTCATCCCCAAAAAAGGGTTTGTGTGAAATTTGATTTATATCTATACCTCAAACAAACTATTGAAATTAAGATAGGAGGTCAATGCTACTCTCAATGAGTGCTTGATATAAATTTTCATAATACCTTTTATCGATGTCAATCTTTAGAGCATAAAATTAAGGATTACGCTTTGCTTGTCCCAAGGGTTAAATCTCCTCCTATGGAGGCAACTCCTCCATGATCCTCTGAGGCTGCTAAGAATGAGGAAGGTTGGACAATTTTTTTTTTTAAAGGAAAGGGCTCTTTGGATGCCTCACTATAGCAGTCTAATGTTCTTGCTTTGCAGCCGCAAGCGCAAGAACCAACTCAATCGCATTTGTAACTTAAGGTGCAACCTGAAGCTCAAGATGTTTCAAACCCTAGAGTATAGGTAAAAGCTTCACTTGAAATTTTTTACGACCCTATGTGGGTTCACACTCCTTAGACCATCTCAGTCTTATCAGCTTAACCATCCTCATTATGTCACTCTTGCATTCCTTCTAGGCAAGAGACGGATGTCAATGAGGGCCCAAAGAAATGCAAGGTAGTTCTTGGTGAATCCTACCCTAGCTTTCGAATGACTTCATATTTCTTGCAGAATAGCTTATCCTCTCTTGAGGATGGGGATGACATGCAAGATTTTGAATAATGAATGTCATGTCATGGAATGTCCAAGGTCTAACTGGCCTTTCCAAGAAGTATTTCATGCGGGATACTTCACAAAAATATCCAGATATTCATGTTTTATGCCTTTAGGAAGTTAAAATTACAAAATTCATGCTAGCTATTGCATGTTGTGAGATTTTTTTAGATGTCCTAATTTTTGCTTCAAAACATGAATCTAGTAGAGGACATTTTATCACTCTCATCTTACCATGTTGGCATTCTTCTATTGTGGCTAATGAGTCAGATCCCACTCAGAGGCTTGTGTAGGTCCTCATGTCATTTGATAATCATTCATTTGGGATCATTAATGTTTATGCTCCTAATGATCAGGGATAACTTTAAGAAACCCCCCATCAGGCAAAGGTGTAAAATCCTGGTGAATCCTACACTATTTTTGGGGGAAAAATTAATATTGTTGGCAAAATATTCTTATTTGAAAGGAAAAAATATTAATTTGTATTGGCGATTTTTTTCGATCATATGAAAATTCTAGAAAATCCCAACGAATCTTTCATTATTAAAGAAAATCAGAGCCATGGGCACACATACCTAGCATTGAGAAATCATTATTTCACCATTGTTTTTATATGGAGCATAATCAATTATTAGACTCGAAGGTTAAATTTTCCCCTTTTATCGGCCAAATTCTCCCATGGAGACTTTTATTATTTATTAAGGTGTTGTGAGTTAATTTTCTATCGGATGACAGGAACTAACCCTATTTTTTAAAACCATTGGATGATCCCAAATTAATGGCATGAATTCTATTTCGGGCCAAAGTTTTAAAGGACACAAAGATTCCACCAATAGTCTCCGGAATAGAGGCACGTGTCAAATCTATTTTGGGCCAAAGTTTAAAGAACATAAAGTTATGTAGAAAGTCTCTGAAACAGAGACACATGTCAAATATATATACGTTACTCGTGCCCTAACCTTAAATGTTGACCACATATTGGCAAATATGGCTGTCAATTAAGACACACTTCTAAAATTATAGGCAAAAATATTAAATAAATCATTTGGAAAACATAAATTCTATTGGAAATCAATTATTAGACTCGAAGGTTAAATTTTCCCCTTTTATCGGCTGAATTCCCCCATGGAGACTTTTATTATTTTATTAAGGTGTTGTGAGTTAATTTTCTATCGGATGAATAGAACTAACCCTATTTTTTAAAACCGTTGGATGATCCCAAATTAATGGCATGAATTCTATTTCGGGCCAAAGTTTTAAAGGACACAAAGATTCCACCAAAAGTCTCCGGAATAGAGACACGTGTCAAATCTATTTTGGGCCAAAGTTTAAAAGACATAAAGTTATGTAGAAAGTCTTTGAAATAGAGACACATGTCAAATATATATACGTTACTCTTTCCCTAACCTTAAATGTCGACCACATATTGGCAAATATGGCTGTCAATTAAGACACACTTATAAAATTATAGGCAAAAATATTAAATAAATCATTTGGAAAACATAAATTCTATTGGCAAATTGAATTGCATTTGACCAAAAATTTAATAAAAAATAATGATAAAATGAATTACATTTGAACAAAAAATTAAAATTACATCACTCTTGCATTCCTTCTAGGCAAGAGACGGATGTCAATGAGGGCCCAAAGAAATGCAAGGTAGTTCTGGGCGAATCCTACCCTAGCTTTCTACTGACTTCATATTTATTGCAAAATAGCTTATCCTCTCTTGAGGTTGGGGATGACATGCAAGATTTTGAATAATGAATGTCATGTCATGGAATTTCCAAGGTCTAATTGGCCTTTCCAAGAAGTATTTAATGCGGGATACTTGACAGAAATATCGTGATATTCATGTTTTATGCCTTTAGGAAGTTAAAATTACAGAATTCATGCTAGCTACTGCATGCTGTGAGATTTTTTTAGATGTCCTAATTTTTGCTTCAAAACATGAAGCTAGTAGAGGATGTTTTATCACTCTCATCTTACCATGTTGGCATTCTTCTATTGTGGCTAATGAGTCAGATCCCACTCAGAAGCTTATGTAGGTCCTCATGTCATTTGATAATCATTCATTTGGGATCATTAATGTTTATGCTCCTAATGATCAGGGATAACTTTAAGAAACCCCCATCAGGCAAAGGTGTAAAATATGGGTGAATCCTACACCATTTTTGGGGGAAAAATTAATATTGTTGGCGAAATATTTGTATTTGAAAGGAAAAAATATTAATTTGTATTGGCGATTTTTTTTCGATTGTATGAAAATTCTAGAAAATCCCAACAAATATTTCATTATTAAAGAAAATCGAAGCCATGGGCACACATACCTAGCATAGAGAAACCATCATTTCACCATTGTTTTTATATGGAGCGTAATCAATTATTAGACTCGAAGGTTAAATTTTCCCCTTTTATCAGCTGAATTCCCCCATGGAGACTTTTATTATTTTATTAAGGTGTTGTGAGTTAATTTTCTATCAGATGACATGAACTAACCCTATTTTATAAAACCGTTGGATGACCCAAATTAATGGCATGAATTCTATTTCGGGCCAAAGTTTTAAAGGACACAAAGATTCCACCAAAAGTCTCCGGAATAGAGACACATGTCGAATCTATTTTGGGCCAAAGTTTAAAAGACATAAAGTTATGTAGAAAGTCTCTGAAATAGAGACACATGTCAAATATATATACGTTACTCATGCCCTAACCTTAAATGTTGACCACATATTGGCAAATATGGCTTTCAATTAAGTCACACTTCTAAAATTATAGGCGAAAATATTAAATAAATCATTTGGAAAACATAAATTCTAGTGGCAAATTGAATTGCATTTGACCAAAAATTTAATAAAAACAATGACAAAATGAATTACATTTGACTAAAAAATTATAAATTTTGGGTGATCCGACTACCCCATTTGGTCCCACTTATTCGCCAATTTTGAAATCGCAGATGCAAAATATTCACCAATTGGCGAATATTCACCATTGAAGTTTTCCCTGCTAATGATGTTGTCGAAAGATCTCATCTTTGGTGGTGGAGAACTGATTCATTACCTCTGACCACTTGGGTAATGTATAAATATTGTAAGATGGTTGAGGTGGCCTCAAGATAAAGAAGGATTTTTTCTTTTCCACTAGATAGCTAGTAAAAGAGAGTCGACTAGTTGTATTACGTGGTAGAATGATGTTATCCAACACACGACTTATTTTCTTCACATTTATGGAAGGTATCTAGTCATGTACCACTGAAAGTCCTATGAGGTGACTAACATAGATCTTCATATTGCCATAGAGGCTCTGGTAGAAAACCCTTTTCTGCCCCGAGTTACAAATCTAAGTTGCTCAACTCTGCCATCAGAAGCAAGATGTTGACAACTATGTAGCTAGAGGAACTCAAATCAAAGCTAGATTGCATTAGATCAAGGTGGGAGATTGTACATTTAAATAGTTTTTCTTCACTATTAGAGCACACCATTCATCACCTAGCATCAAAAGAATCAATGATGGCCAAATGGTGCTCTTTGAGCTACTGATTAGTGTCCAAGCCTTCAAGTCAAACATTAGGAGAAGGTGTTCACCTCATAGAGAAATTCCTCTGAGAGAGATCAAGCCTTGAAGGATTGCATTTTTTTTGTTCCTTCTTGGCATTATGATTCTCAAAGGTCTTTTACGATCAAATGCTTACCCTTGAGGATCTCAAAGAAGTTTTTTTCTCCATGGAAGATGGAAAATCACCTGGTTGTGATGACTTCCCTTGTGAATTTTACAAGGCTTATTGGCTCTCTGTTGGTCTTGACCTGCACAATGTTTACCTAGAAGCATTTCATACTCAGTCTCTAGGTCAGATCATTAACAAAGGAAATATTAAATTTATTCCCAAGACTGGTCATTCCAAGGATATCTATAACTGGAAACCGATAATGCCGCTCAATGTCTCTTATAAAATCATTACCAAAGTTCTTGCTCTCAAGATTAGGCATCTTCTTCTGCAGATTGTTCGCCCTGAGAATACTATTTTTATTATGTCTAGGTTCATCCTGGACTATATTATTTCAGTTTGGGAAGGTATGAAGTGGGCTCAATGCTCTAAGAAAAATGCCATGTTTGTCAATATTCATTTTGCTAAGGCTTATGACCGTATTGAATGGCCTCCAATCTTGTGATGCCCAAAGCTTTAGGTTTTGGTCCCCATTTCATTTAGTCTATTCAAATTACTTTTGGAGATGCTTCGACTTGCATCATCATTAATGGGAAAAATTCTCCTTTATTTTGCCTATATAGGTCCATTTTCTAGGGTTATCATTCGGCCTCCTCTTTGTATGTCTTGGTTGCTGAGGGCTTCAATTATCTTCTCACTTCTATTATTTTTGCGGGATGAGTTAAATGGATTTCCCTACTTGAGTCACCTTCTTAGCTTATCAATGGTCATTTTGCATATGATTCCTTCCTCACTTTGATTGAGGATGAGCACAATGTGCAGGAAACACTTCAATGCTTTGATACCTTTTGTTTGGCTTCTGAGTTGACAATTTAATGACTCAAAATCCAGTGTTACATGCAACTCTTCATTCTTGCTCCTCCCTGGATTCCCCAGTATAGATAGAAGTGAATTCGACATGGGGAAATTCTATGGTTCTTGGGCATTTGATTTATCATTCAAGGGTCTATAGTAGATCTTTGGAATGTGTTTCTAGTTAAGATTAAGAAAAATCTTGCATATTGGACTACCAAGCCTCTTTCTATGGCTGGAAAATTCTAGATTTTCTCTAAAGTTTTTGTAGCCACCCAATTATACTATTCTTCAAGTTAGGAACCTTTAAAGGCCTCTTACAACAAATTAGAAAAGCTCTTGTGATACTTTTTGTGGGTTTCAGGAGCCAACCATCATGAATTTTACATGACCAACTAAAAATTCTATTGTCTTCCCAAGGAATTTGAAGGTCTTGGTTTGCTTTCCACCTAAAAACAAGGTCTTTCCTCGTGTGCTAAATGAGTTATTTGTGCCATCTCAAGTAATGAGACCTGGAAAATTCTTCTTAGGCATTACAAATCTTCAAGCTGTCCAACTCATAAGCTAGCCTGGAAGGGGATTGGTTTTCAAACCCTTCTCCTAATGAAGTATGGTGTGCATATTCAAGGAAATTTTGTTGGAAAATTAATTTGGTGGGTTTGGGAAGCAGTTAAGCCTTGAATTTGTTGCGATGGGGTTTTTTTCCAGAGATGGTATTTCCTTTAACTAGCATAATTGTTAGAATATTTAATCTTTACTTGACTTAGGTTCTTTATTTGTAATTAGTTTGGGATATCCCTTTGGAATCCCTACATGTAATTTTGTCCTCTTGTACATGTGTGAGGACATGCCATTTCTTTTTATTCCTTTATTAAGGAATTTTTGTTTTCCTCCTTAAGAGAATGTTGACACATTGCACACATATATTATGAATGGTGGCATTCATAGATTTGTGAGTTACTTTGTAACTCCTTGTAATATCCCCTAGTTCGACCTTGCTCAATTTGTTCTAAAGCCTCCAATTAGAGTTTGGATTGATAATATCTACTGCGAAATTATTTTAAGCTTGCCTTGCTTCTTACTAATTAATATTGTAATAGATTAATTTTTTTTCTTCATTCTCCCAAATGGATATATATATTTATTATACTATTGCCCTATCTGAAATGAAGGGTTGTCTGTATATCTATTAATCAATCCTTGGATATTGAATGATAAAATATACTGATATTATTGATTGGTGGTCTGGATCTTGCAATTGATATTCTCTTCTTCTACATTGGAACTAAAGAGTGAAGTCAATGGTTTGTCAATTGGTGTATCTTTACTTAGTGTTGACGACTATTATAAACTCTGCCTTAATTGATTTCTTCACATACTTGCTGATATATTGATTTTTCTAATGTTTATTCATTATCTCCTTACTAACCACACCATTCCACAATTAATAGTCTAGTTAAATGTTGGAATCAATGATTTAATATCTATGCTCCCTATCTCCTATGTAACATGCTTGCCCAAGGCAACACTACTTCCTCCTTATTATATTAAGGAATAATTTACTAAGTTTCATCGACAATCTACCAGACCTTATAATTGTCACGACAAGACTTGATATTTAGTATTATACTTGTATTGGACAATAATAACTTCATGCCATAAAATAAGTGCAATGATTTGTCTAGTTTTTATTGACAACGAATGAAGGTAAACAACCAAGAGAAGGTCACACAATATTTAGGTTTTGGTGTGGTTTCATACTTTCACCCATTCGATGACTTTAGGCGCGTGCATTAATATATTTTCTCTTCTTTTGTATGCCCCTCTAATTTTTGGTGTTAGACATGCCTATCAAATGAGATATAGAGTATGTGCAAGTCATGTGTATATAAGCAATCCCTTTGGGGGAATCAAAATTATTTTAATAAGGTATATTTATATACATTGTATTATATTATGGACATAATAATATCTGATAGACTATCTCTTAAGATATTATATATTTATTTGATATTTATTTAATTAAATTATTAGTTTATATAATATAATAATATTTTATTATGTTTAATAATTTATATTATATTACTATATTCATTTATAATATTATACTATATTATAGTTAATTTTAATAATAAATTATATTATAATTTATTATTTATTTATTATCTATCTTAGAAATGAGGACATCACACTCCTCTCCTCATCTCTATTTAAGAGATCTCTCTCTCTCTCTCTCTCTCTCTCTCTCTCTCTCTCTCTCTCTCTCTCACATAATACACAAGGGTTTTTTCTTTTCTTTTCCCCTTTCAAAAGATCTTGTGTCTCCTCTTCAAGCTTTGGGTGATTGCTCACAAGTTATTCAACTTGCATGGTAACATTACTTCAATAAATAAACTTACTTGGACTTATTATTTTATCTCTTGCTCTTGTATTTCCTTTCATGGTATCAGAGTAGGTTACTAATCTCAGTTTATCTCTGTTTAAGTTGAAGTTGATGAAGGTTTTCATTGTTCTTATTTGAAGCTCACCCTTTTTTGGAGGCACACTTTGAGAGAAGAAGCGTAATTTTTTATCTAACTTGTTTTTGTAGATTTTGGTTTAAGTTTGATTTTTTTTACAAACTTGTTGTCAAGTTTGCATGCAAGATTAATCCATTTAGTTTTTATTCTAAATATTTATTTTAAAGTTTTGGAAGGCTTTCTGCCAAAGCGATTTTGCTTAACCTCTGTTTGCAAGTTTCAAATAAAAATCTAATCTCTTTCTTTTCAGTTTAATATATATCTCTTTGTATTAAGTTGACGATTACATGCAAGTGAATATCTGTGATATATATATATATATATA
>MU226003.1:4282608-4296882 GCA_018584345.1 Thuja plicata | reverse complement strand
TATATATATATATATATATATATATACACACACACGCTCTGGTTTGTTTAAAAATTCTAATCCTTGTTTGTTTCATTTTTTAGATTCTTTGTGTTTCTTATCTTTGTTTTCGCACTATAGTTTTAGCTTATACTTGTCACCTAAGCTACTTGTATAGCTGTTGTTGGTGGTGCTCATAACATATGTCTATTAATGTTTGTTTTGCCCTTATCCCTTGATTTCTTGTCCGTAAGGAGTATCTCTTTGTTTTGTATCTTCACCCATCGCTACATTTCTATTGCTATATGTATTTATTTATCATTATTTATAGCTTAAAGAAAGTTTCTCCTCTTATTTACAATCCTTAAGTATCATTGTCATTTCATTCTCACTAGCTGCTTGTTATTTGTGTACTATTCACCTTTGTAACTTAACGTTTCATTGTTGTTCTTTGTTCTACTCTTTTGTTTCCCTTCTTGCCAAAATAAGTTGTAATCACCTGTTTTATGCCCATTCTTGTAATGTTTGTGTTTAGCACTTAGCTTTATTTATTATAACATATATGTGGGCTTCACTGTGCATTTCTCCTGTAGTTGTTCGCTCATAGAGAATATTTTGTGTTATATGTGTTTTTTATATATAGTGTATTCTATTTGTGTTACGCCTTTATTTTATTTTATCCAACGTTATTGTTTCATTATTTCTTTATTAGTTTAGCTAAGTTTATCCCTTTTGGCTGATTTTAGTAACCGTACCTTCTTTCCTCGCCATATCTTCCCATGCGACATACACATTGTTATTGCTCTTTAAATGCTCTTTCTTAAATCAATTTTACACTATATTTGAGTTACTCAATGGATTAAAAAAAATCTAGATCATAAGGAACAATCTAAGATATGCTCATTATTATTATTTATAAATAGGTTCTGAACATTATTGTGCTTGTTTTTTAGTTTAGTACGAGAGCTATAACTCTTTTTTTAATTAAATATTCACAGGTCTATTTTCGGAAGGCGACAAACAAGTTTTTTCCATGTCTTTTATTGTAAATAAAAATTTGCAAATTCCCCCATAAAAATTATCTACCTATCGAAAAATTATTTGGTCTAACTGATTGGAGGGGTACAAATCCACACCATCTATACGAAAATGCATATGCGCAATGCATTAGGTGCACAAAATTTGTTGGATGAATAGTTTATTTAATTTTTCCTTGAAAGGATCAATATGGATGGCTCTAGAGGGGTTTACATGTAC
Source organism: Thuja plicata (assembly GCA_018584345.1). Lineage (NCBI taxonomy): Eukaryota > Viridiplantae > Streptophyta > Pinopsida > Cupressales > Cupressaceae > Thuja > Thuja plicata. The sequence goes on along the minus strand of MU226003.1, from coordinate 4,295,646 downwards.
ATTATTTTGAATGAAAAATAACCCTTTCACTTTTTAAGAAAATTTAGACTAGCTTTATTATTGTGTTAACTTTTTTAAAAGTTAAAACTAGTTTTATTTAAAATCTTTTACTTATTGTTTTGTTTTGTATATGTTTTTATAGAGTATTAAAAAGTTTTTTCTTAACTTTTAAAATTTTAAGGTTTTTAAGATGGAATTTTTATATTTTTCTTTAATTTCAATTAAATTTAAGTGATTTTTTTAAGTGGGAAGAATTTTTTTAAACATCTTTTCATATCTTCTTGTCATTTCAATTTATTTATTATGATTGCTATCTTTTTTTAAAATTAACTTCGATGTTTCATTTTTTTTAAACAAATAAAGATTTTTTTTTCCTCATCTTTCTTGTAATTACATTAATTCTGAAAATTAAATTAAAAAAATTAGCCATGTAAACATTTTATTTTGGTTATTATCGCAAGGAGATTATGTTCATTAAACAAAGGGGTACACATTTTTTTTCCTAGCTAGTCTTTTGTTCACGTTTTTTGTGATTATGCCAACTTTTCTTCATGGAAGATTGTCTTTGATCTAACTCTTGTTTTTAAGGAACCAAAAGATATGTGGCATATGATTGATCCAATGCAACTTAAACTATTGATAATGCTAAATTATAATTTGTTCAAGTATTGTGAGCTATCTAACGATATTGCCTCAATGAGTATTATTATTGATTTCATTGATTAGCATGAATTGTTATCAATTTTAGTATGCTTTTATACCATCTATTTGTAGACACGTAGTTGCATTTTGTTTTTGGTAAGTTGTGTAGGGAGCCCTATTTACAAGGTTAACCATGGACGACACTTCAGTTGCACCTTGTTCATAGTAACCTTTTTGGGACCCATGGAGAATCCCTCCATCCAATGATTTGGTATGCACTTAATTCAGTTGATGTTTATCAACTTGATCCATTTTCCTCATAGTAAGGATGAAGTTCTTGAAATTTGTTGGATTTCTCATATCTTTGGAAGGCAATATGATTTTAACACTCATAAGTCTTAGAATTGATTATGATATAGCATATATCAATAATATTATCAATGGCTGATTAAAATCATTTGGTATTAATCATGAACTATTCATTCCCTATACACCTCAAAGGAAATGGTGTAATGGAAAGGAAGCATAGATCTATTGTTAAATTTTCTCTTAATGTTGGTTTAGTTACTGGATTCATGTTTACACCTTATCAATCTTATTTTAAAGTTGCAAAAAGAATTTTAAAATATGTTATGCATTCTCTTAATGGTTATTTATTTTTATGATGTAATTTGTGAGTTTATTTTTAAAGTATATATTGATTCGTATCTAGGGGAGATGCCAATAATGAGAAATCTACTTGTGGATATTTTTTCTTTTTTGGATCAGGTGAAATCTCATGGAACATTCAAAAAAATAAATCCACTTCTTTTAGTTGTACCAATGCATCTAGAAGGACCCTATGGTCAAGAAGGCTACGTGAAGAGTTGGTCTTACCTCAATTAAAGGCAATCAAATTGCTCTTTTATATTATAAAGATGAAGATCAAGTTGCAGATATTGTAAAGATTCACTCTTTGTAAAAATCCTGGTTTGCAACCCATTGAAGGGTTTGATGAAAACTCCCCAAGCAAAGTTTAAGGGGGTGTTAGAATATTTAATATTACTTGGCTTAGGTTCTTTATTTGTAATTAGTTTGGGATATTCCTTTGAAATCCCTACATGTAATTTTTTCCTCTTGTACATTTGTGGGGACATGTCATTTCTTTTTATTCCTTTGTTAAGGAATTGTAGTTTTCCTCCTTAAGAGGATGTTGACACATTTCACACACATATTATGAATGGTGGCATTCATAGATTTGTGAGTTACTTTGTAACTCCTCTCCTCATCTCTATTTAAGAGATGTTTCTCCTCTCATTTCTTATGAATGATGTTAATGTAATGACTCTCTCTCTCTCTCTCTCTCTCTCTCTCTCTCTCTCTCTCTCTCTCTCTCTCTCTCAGGATTTGCCTTCATTCATAACACACAAGGGTTTTTTCTTTGCTTTTCCCCTTTCAAAATCTCTTGTGTCTCCTCTTCAAGCTTTGGATGATTGCTCACAAGTTATTCATCTTGCATGGTAACATTACTTCAATCAATAAAGTTACTTCAATTTATTATTTTATCTCTTGCTCTTGTATTTCCTTTCAATAATATATGGTAGTCACCTCTCATTTAGGCGCAAGGGCTTCCTTTGGACCATGCCCCTAAAATTTGTGCTCTCTGCTTTCATAAGTATGACAATTGTACTCCTTGAGATCTTTTTTTTTCTAGAGCTACTATGAATCTTCACTCCTAGGAAGATTTGTGATCCCAGTTCAGAATCAATCGAGAAAACTAATAGACGTTTGATCTAGTGATGTCAGTATTACCTCTAAATATGCTTCACAAGCTATGCATCCACTCAGTTAGGCCATGGTGGAAGGATTGACAATGGTTTCCCAATACCTCCTTTTACAACTACAAGCCCAGGTTGGGTCACCATTGGCTTGTTTCACATTTTCCTATGGTCCCAACCTTGAATATCAGGCGGCACTTGAAATTCTTCTAGTTTGTATAGTGTTGTAGGTTTCAAACCATTTGTACTTCCATTATTGAGCCCAAATTGGCTCACTTTGTTTTGTGGTTTCATTTCCAAGGCTTGCCTCTGGAATCTTGACTGGGGCATTTGGGTATGCTTGATCCTTGTTGCGCATTTTGTGGGTACCCTAAGACTTTCATTCACCTCTTCTAGTATTGAAGAAGAGCCCAACAATTCTGGACATGGATAATTTATGATTTTTTTGGCCTTTTCAACCTGAGCCCTTTTCTTGGAATATGATTTTGATAGGGGATTATCCTCGGCTTCCCTTCAAGTTCACGCAAATTTGGCATGCTTTTAGGGTAGAAATCCTCTTCACTTTGTGGAAAGATAGAAATGTTGTTATTTTTTCCTACAACTCTCTTGATATACAAGTATCTTTGTATACTAAATCTTGTATTTGTAATAATGTCAAGATTTAGATTCAATTACAAGCCAATGGAGTTATACTAGAAGTGGCCCACTTGTAGGATCTTTTGCACCATTGGGGAAATGCCCCATTTACAGTTGCCAAAGTGTTCTCTGCCTCGTGGATTGCGGTGCGGCCACGGTGTTGGCATTGATCACCTAATTGGCAAAGATAATAAACATTGATACCTATCTGATCAAATGTTGCCATTGATGGTCAAACATACTAAATAATCTACTCCTACAATTGACCACAATTGGTAATAAAAAATCTAATGGAACACCTAATTGACTAAGGTACACAACAACAATATGATGGAAATTTGGTGAATGTATATTGAGAGCAAAGTATTATGAGGAGTGGTTTTGCAAGATGTTGTATAATGATATTTCAGAGATGACTAGATCAACCGATTCTTAAAATGGTATAGTATTATTCTAATTTGAATGATTTATCAGTATTTTGGAATAAACTTTGCAATACTATTTCTGTGATCGCTAAATGACAAATTGATACAGATTTCGAGGTGAAGTTTGTTGATAATGTTATTCTAATTGACAAGATTCCTTTTGGTTTGATTGGATGGATCATTTTGCCTAAGGTTAACGATGATTCAAAACATTCTACAAGAAGTTGAACCTAAATTGTTAAGTGACCTAAAACCAAGTTTGAAATCAATGGTGTTGATTAAGCGAAAAAAAATAGTAAGCAATCACACAAAATATTATCTGTGAGATGGACACACACACACACAGAGAGAGAGAGAGAGAGAGAGAGAGAGAGAGAGAGAGAGAGAGAGAGAGTAATGTGAAGGAAGAACTATTGCAAGATTAATCAGCGACGGGTACAGGAGACTATAAAAATATTTGGAGAAGTTTAAGTCATAGATTGAATGGAAGTTTGAGAAGGTACATAACCTAAAGGATCTTAAAAGCAAGGAGTGCTACTATAGATCAATCACTTGTTGTTCTCTGACAATTGCAGCAAGCTAAATCCTTTAACAAGGTAGACCGTTATAGGTCTTCGTTTCTAAATCCTTTCACAAGGTGATTCTCTAGATTGTAGATTTTAATCCTCACATGAGGTATACTTTCAAAGGCCTTATTGTACATCTAATAGTGTACTAGGCATCTCTCACAAGATGTATAACTCTCAGAAAGAGTTTTTGTAAGCCTTTCACAGGGCACCTTCTATAGTGTAGTAGTGAAGTTTATGGGTACCATCCACACCGTGGTTTCCCCTCTTATAAGGGTTTCCATGATACCAAAATCATTGTGTCACATGTTTCTATGGTTGTGATGTTTTGGTTTCATTTACTATTTTATGGTTATGACTGTGTTTAGCAATAATGGTTAATGCATATTGAATCAGTTTTCAATTATGTATGTTACCAGTGTTCATAATTAGTTTTAAAAGTTGAATTGGTGACTGTACTGATTCACCCCTCCTCTCAGTACATTACTTAGTGATTATACCCAACACACAGTTCCTTTGTGCGTCGCTTGCATACACCGTTTCTAAAACTCCTTTCCACTAGTCCTACAAAAGAAGAGATTTTCAATGCAGGCATTCAATTTCTCCGCCATGTGGTGGCTCTGCTTCTAGATGGAATACGTGAGGTGTTAGCCCTTCAACTAGTAGGGGCATAGGTTGGATGAATACCAATAGATATTTTGATTGGTCGTGTTCCCCTAAATGGGTTATGTGGCTTTTCCTAGCCATTTCTCCTACCAGAAAGGATATTGAGAAAGAAGAAATGTTATTGTAGAGGAGGGGTGGTCCATTCTAGATGACACTTTCGACCCCATTGTTGTATGGGGTTGCAAAGATGACAGGGATCCCCCACTGCCTCCATCGGCCACTTTTTTACCTACTTAGTGGCTAGTTCCTATGTTTTTGCTTCTGGGCTTTGCGTGTGTTTCTTATTATGTTGCTTTGCCAGGCTATGCCTATGTGACTCTAATGGAGTGATCTTGTATCCTCTTTTTTTTTTTTGTGAATAGTGTACCTTTAATGCTTAATCAATGAAAATGCCTATTCATAAAAAAAAAGTAATAACTTAAATATTATAGGGCGAAACTAGTGAATTTAATAGCCTTAGGGATTAATATAACTAGTAGAGAAGTGAGGTAGAGTACATAACAATTTAGGGAGAAGATTAAAGGTCATTCTTGTGGATCTAACAATATGATGGGCTATATACATTGATAAATTACATAATATTATTTATATATATTATAATAATATATAAAATAAAAAATAATTTTAATATTATATCATGCATTATTATAATTATTATAATGCTACTTTTGTAAATACATGATAATTATATCTATTAATATAATATAATATATAATTATGATAAATTAATTTAATATACTGACTATGATATTATTATGTCATATTATTATATGATAGTATTATTAAATTTAAATATTTTTATTATATTATGATTGTAATATTATTATATTATAATTAATATTATCTTGTGTGTGTGTGTGTGTGTGTGGCACTTTCAAGGCCACACCCATATATTGATCATAAAAAACGTCATATATTAGCATATTAGCAAATAGCCTAGGCAAAATTATCAACTACATCACAACCCCAAATCGAACTAGATGCAAAAATTGGCTCCTTCCACTATAGTTTCTAACCTTGCCATACATTCATATACCATACATATCAACCCACTGAACAACCCATCCCCTAAACTTACCCTCTGAGGTTGAATAGCAAACAAAAAATACCTGACCCCTACACTATTTTAGCATAACTATGGGCACGATTGTCGTAGCAAAAAAATGAGCATAATAGAATATGTTGATGTTGATGTTCAACAAACCTCGTCACCTGTAGCAACATCCTCCTTCTCATTTGTATCCTCCACCAAAGTGAAGGCCCACTGACTCTCCCCACATGGCACCCCTTCAACACATCCCTTCAAGAAGTTGATATCAATCCTTTCTTGGCTTCGCCTTGTTGAAATGTCCATGTCGATGTCCCAAACTAAATATACTCGCAGTGGATCATCACCCTCCTCATCAAACTTATGTCGTATACACCCACCAGGAATTGGACTTTGCCCCGAGATGGCACACAAAATGTAGTCATTGAGGCCACCACATCACTGCCACATCATTTTTGGCACTGACACCTCTACTGTTTTCTTTGTCTCACTTGGATAAGTAACATTGCAAAAATCTATTTGCATGAAGCCAAGAAGAACAACATAAAAATCTGTTTCATTATTGAAAGCAATCCCGTGTTTAACTTTGAAGAATGTGACTCTCATTGTTCCTCACTACACACCTTGTTCTAACCGACCCAAAATTACTCTGAACTGCCTCATCAAAATTAACCTTTAACCACCTAACATCTATAGTTGTCACTTAATGTCCTTCCTCAAATTCAAGGACATATCAACCTATCAAATTCCATAAATAATTTTTTTAAATATTTTTTATATTATTATCATAAAATATTATTATAACTTCAACTCAAATCAGCGAATTAATAAAATTAGACAAGACTCAAATCAACATTTGTAGATTTAGCAACTCATACATTACATTAAAAAACAACCAAACCAAATTGAACCCAAAGCGAATGAGAAGTTGAGGGCATGCAATTTTCCCAGTTGTAATTCCTCAATACCAATGATCCTGAAAATTTGTTGGGCGACGACTTCTTCACAGACCCTTGGAATGAAAGTCGACTTGCTTGTTTCTTGTTTGGTAAATTGGCAATCGACTAGTCTTATCTACGAGTAGGTTTGAACTGATGCCCTGTCATCAGAAGGGACGATGACCCAAAGTCGTAGCTCAAAAAAATGTCTGAAAATGAAAAACAATCCGCTCTTATGGAACAGCCGCAGGACTACAAAATTCCAGATATCAAACTTGCAAGCCCATGATTTAGCCTAATGCAGATGCTTTTTTTTCGATATCTATCTCCTTTCCCTCTCTGAAATCTTATTCATGGAGGAACCTTCAGAACCCTCCTTAACTCCCACTTCTGCCCAGGCACACTCATCTGACCCCGATCCTATTTCTGTTCAGAAGAAGAAGAGGAAAAAAAGCCCTAACAATAAAGCCATCAAGAAGGCAAGAGCGCCTGACAACAATAACGGTTCCCAGTTGATTAATCAGTTCCTTGTCAACAACAAAAAGTTGGGCGAATCCCCAGCAGTAGGCAGAGGCAGGGGAAGAAGAAAAAAACTATCAATTAGTAATGTCAACATAGAAAACCCTGTGAAAACAGAGGCCACGGTTGCCCAGTCAGTGGGATTCCCTGCGGATTCACTCACGGAAGAAGAGATTGAGTCGGGTGTGGTCTCAACAGTGGGAGGGGCAGAACAGGCCAGCTATGTTGCAATCAGGAACCAAATCATATGCCTTTGGAGGGACAATGTGAATGTTTCGTTGAGCAAGGAACAGGTCATGGGGATCAACCAGCAAAAGACACACCTGGTAAGTTCTGCATACAATTTCCTTATGGCTCATGGTTACATTAATTTTGGTGTTGCCTCTGCAATTAAGTCTATGGTGCCCAGTGAGGCAACTAGGGGAAATGTGGTGGTCGTAGGTGCTGGTCTTGCGGGCTTGGCCGCAGCCAGGCAGTTGCTTTCATTTGGGTTTAAGGTGGTGATAGTTGAGGGTAGAAAGAGGCCCGGGGGAAGGGTTTATACAAAGAAAATGGAGGTGGGTATAACGGCTGCTGCAGCAGATTTGGGGGGAAGTGTGCTGACTGGAACTCATGGGAATCCATTAGGTGTCCTGGCTAGACAGCTTTCATACCCACTTCACAAAATCAGGGAGAAGTGCCCCCTGTATGAGCCAGACGGGCAGCCTGTGAATGTGGAGGTGGATTCTAGGATTGAGGAAGCATTCAATAAGTTGCTAGATAAGGCGGGGCAGTTGAGGCAATTGATGGGTGAGGTTGCAGTGGATATCTCGTTGGGGACAGCTTTGGAGACCTTTAGGAAGGTATATGGGGTAGCACAGGGGGTGGAAGAGGGGAGGCTATTCAATTGGCATCTGGCCAATTTGGAGTATGCTAATGCTGGTTTGCTATCTAAGCTGTCTCTTGCATTTTGGGATCAGGATGACCCTTATGAGATGGGTGGGGATCATTGTTTTGTGCCTGGCGGTAACGGTAGGTTGGTCCAGGCCTTGACAGAGAATTTGCCTATTTTTTATGAAAAGACTGTGAATACTATCCGGTACGGGAGTGATGGGGTGCAGGTGTTGGCTGGAGGTCAGGTGTTTCAAGGTGATATGGCGTTGTGTACAGTCCCACTTGGGGTGTTGAAGAGTAACTCAGTTAGGTTCATTCCTGAATTGCCTCAGAGGAAAATCGATGCTATAAAGAGATTAGGATTTGGATTGCTGAACAAGGTTGCAATGCTCTTTCCCCATGTGTTTTGGGGTGCTGAACTCGATACATTTGGGCATCTGTGTCATGATATGGCTCGCCGTGGTGAGTTCTTTTTGTTCTATAGCTATGCTGCTGTATCTGGAGGACCACTTTTGATTGCTCTTGTAGCGGGAGAAGCTGCTATCAAGTTTGAAAGCATGCCTGCAACTGATGCCGTCACTCGAGTTCTTGAGATCCTCAAAGGTATAGTTCAGTTGTAAACATTTCTATAACCATGCCTGTTTATCTTGCTATGTTTGTTTGAATTGGAATTTTTGGTTCTGAGATTCGAGAGATCCTTTTTAGTGTCAACTGAGTTTGTTTGAAGTATCACACCATATGGCTTTAGAAACAATGAACTTGTTTGCAGTAGGTTTGCCATCAGTTTGTCAGGATCGGTTGTAATTTGGTGTATGAACAGTAGGCTCATACTTAAGTGGGATTTCATATATATAATATGGCTATGACTATGCATGTGCACCGCTTCTAGTTTCATTGTTATTGAATTTCGGCTATGAGAATTGCGGAGATCTGCTTGATGTCAACTCAGAATGTTTGAAGCATGGTCCTGTTTACAAATGAACTGAATATCCTATGATTGTATGCACAGGCATTTATGGTCCACGGGGAATTGATGTACCTGATCCCATTCAAACAGTTTGTACAAGATGGGGCAGTGATCCTCTTAGTCTTGGGTCATACTCTCATGTAGCAGTTGGGGCATCAGGTGATGACTATGACATTTTAGCAGAAAGTGTTGGAGAGGGCCGTCTTTTCTTCGCGGGAGAGGCCACCAATCGGCGATATCCAGCAACCATGCACGGTGCATTTTTAAGTGGCTTGCGAGAGGCAGCAAATATCTCTAATGTTGCAAACATCAGATCAATGCCATCAAAAGTAGAAAGGGGATTGTCCAAAGACATTCAGTCTTATGCTGCTCTTCTCGCTGACTTATTTAGACATCCTGATCTAGAATTTGGTAGTTTTTCTGTTCTCTTTGATCCACAGTCAAATGACCCTAAATCAACAGCACTTTTGAGGGTCATGGTTGGTGGAACTAGAAGGAAAAACAGTGACAATCCAAAAGCGGATCAGCAACATTCTAACAAGCTTATCTTTCAGCAACTTCAATCACATTTAAGCCAACAACTATATTTATACACTTTGATAACACAACAGCAAGCTCTTGAACTAAGGGAAGTAAGGGGAGGAGATGAAATTAGATTGAGATACTTGTATGAGAAACTTGGAGTGAAGCTAGTAGGTAGGAGAGGTCTAGGTACGCATGGGGACACCCTTGTTGCTTCTATCAAGTCAGCAAGAGCTGCACGCCGGCCTATTTCAGCTCCTTCACCATTTAAGTTTGGTAACTAAACTTAGTTCTGAAGCAATATTTTGTGCATTGTACAGAGGCTTCAAGTATGCCATTTTCAAGAAGGCCTTGAGATGCTTAGGTTAGTATTTTAAAATGCAGTAGTGTTCATGTTTATAGTAGAAAGGGCTACAAATACAATAATCTACACTGATCATCGGCATTTAGTTATGTAAAGAGAAAGACTTTGCCTTGAAAATCCAAAATCTTCCAAGCTTTACAGTGGCTAATTTTGTACATTGAAGAACATAAAGAATTTACAGTAACTATTATTAAAAAATAAATTTAAAAAGCCTCTTTTTATGCATCAGCGGGAACAATGTACGTATAACTTCCATTTCACAAATTTCATTTAAGTTTCCAGATCATCATGGGGTCATAAGCCCATCTGGATTTGAACCAACTCACAAATATCATACATGTTTCCACAATTCTCTTGCCACTAATAGCTCCGATTTCCTCCAGACCCCAGCTCAGCCAATTCAATCAATCATATTCGTATCGTGCTTCCTGGAAGAACATTTTATCACGGCCAAATGAAAACACTGTGCAATGCCTTGCACACAAATAAGCATCATTCTACTCTTGTTTGATTGAGCAAACTACATAATTTAAGGGCATCTTCCCGGTGGCTTGTTTACTGCCTACGGTCCCTAGTGCAACATATTCTGATATCTGACTTTAGTTGATCTTTGCAAGTTTCATGACGTATTTTTATCACATGGAAATTATTTCAAATCTGGTTTTTCTTTTATAATGGTATTATTATACAACAAATCTTTTTGTAAATAAAGATATTTGAGTTAGATGTTATTTGAATGATGAATCATAGAATATGATTTGTATCATTGATGAAAAACAGAGTATAGTATAGTAAATAAAGATATTTGAGTTAGATGTTATTTGAATGATGAATCATAGAATATGATTTGAAATGTTGATGAAAAACAGAGTATAGTATAAACTGAAAGCTCAATTCACATCAACATGGACTGCAGAAATCTAATGTCTATAATTCATTTGATTGTAACATTTCACTATAAGCTTGAAAAATAGCTTCCATTTCTTACAATCTTTCTATAAGAGATCTCAGTAATTGCGTGGAGGTCGTTTATAAATGTAATGCTCCCTCCTTAATGTAAAATTAAGAGGGGCAGCCATTTCCCTGCAAGTGCTGTTTTTTTAAAATCTCTAAACAAGTTTGTGATTTATTAAGATGTTTTACGAAAGAAAAACGATTTAAACAAAATCATTAGCAGTTCCTTTTTTAGGAGAGAAAAAAAAAAAAAAAAAACCAAAAATTAATTTGTTAAAAAGACAAATGAAGGGTGGTTTCTTTTGGAAAGGAACGATATAGGAAAAGTCAAGCAAAGAGGATGGAAGGCATCATTGAAGACATCTTTATATATTTGATTTTTTCACCTGTGGAGCAAAGATTGTGTTCTAGCAGTTTGAAAATTAGAGGAAAACATTTGTAATGTATGTTCCTAACCCTGGGCATTTCTTAATATTTCCCTAAAACAATAATTTTTGCTCAAAATGATAATGGCTTGGTCTAAAATTATGAAGTTATTATAGTATTCAAATCGATGACATAATTCTGAAAATAAATTACATCACGGTTCTCTGCTAAATTCTCCTTCAAACTGTGATGGTTTCCGCTACACGTCTACTTTAAAAGTGCTTGCAGGTCTGCTAAATCCGGGATTTTCGTCCCCGACACAGGAATGGTAATTCAAGGTCTATCCTTGGAGGGTTTGTGCTGTAGATCAACAATAGACAGTCATAATATTTATTCCAAAATTGATTGATTTATATTGGCTATTGATTTTCCCTTTATTCAATGCCTTCTTCAATTGATTTGTTCCCATATTTATATCTTTATGTGGGGGTCGCACCTGTTCATCAATCAAGAGACATACCTCTTCATATTGGAGTGCTGTCATTCATTTTTATGCCCTTAGATGGCCGCTGCATAAGTCAGACCTCCCTATGCACCTTGGATCAAGTCTGCCCTAAATTTAATTGTTATTTATTACTTTTTTCAAACCTTGAGTCAGCCCTAGCTTAATTGAAATAAGGGCCACCATCTGAATTTCTTTTGGGAGGATGCAAATTTAATCTTTACCAGGACTGTGATCTAACCTTCTAGCAGGGTATAGACAATATTTTTCTTTTCTTTGCAGAGGTAATAAACAAAAACCTTTGACTCTAGGTAGATTTGAGGTTATTTTATAAAAGCATTTTCATTGTGTTAACCTGTTACAAATTTCAAATAATTCTATAAAAGCAAATATTTGACAAAAATTTAAGATGATTTTCAAGTGTGAAACAATACAAATCAAATCTAACAACAATCATTAACCTAGTAATAAAATTAGAATTTTTTAAATGATAATTTGACTTTATTATGAGTTAGTTTTTATTATTTTTAAGGAAAAATAAGAAAAAAAACAAAACAAGAGACATTATAAATAGTATCCGAGTTGGATTTTGCTAGTCTACGAGCCTTCCTTCATATGCAATTTAGTGATAAAGCCAATATATATTATCAAAGATAATTAAGAAAAACGTTAAATTCGAAGGACAAAGTGGCTATTTGTTTTTAGATTTTGGAATAGTAGACATAAAAATAGTTAGGGAGAATGACAACTAGAACTATGCAAATAAAATAATATAAAACATTTCAAAAAATGGACCTTATGATAAATATGACGAGACAAATGTTATATAAAAGGAATAATGTTGGAAATTTCAATAATCAAGATAGAGGGGAAAGTTATAACCACAACAATAAAGAGCATAAAAGTTACACACGAACCAAGATTCGATCTATGGATACACCCTTTTGTACCAATTTCATTCAAAGGGGAGAAGTTTCTATTGAAGGAACACAAAATGATATCACCGCTTTTATGCAGAATACACAAATCTCGTTGGAGAAATTTAAGAAGCAATGATTCTCACAAATTACATAAATATGAAGAGAGGAACAAATGGATCGACAATGGAGCCTAGATCCCAGTGAAAACAAAATACACATTAGCAAGCTTTGGGTAAGTTAACATTATTACTGTGATAGATCTAATATGTATATTGCTTGTGCATGGGGGGCAAAAATTAGATATACCTAACATTGAAACCAATGATTGAGGACAATGCCATAAAATTTGTAGTATTACACTTGGAAGAATTAG
>MU226003.1:4269975-4282558 GCA_018584345.1 Thuja plicata | reverse complement strand
TATATATATATATATATATATATATATATATGATAAATTTTGTGAAAGATTAATTGAAAGATTCAACATAAAGGATCGAGAAGTCCATTTTAGAGAATTGGCATGATTGAAACAAGAGAGGATAATAGAGAGATATGTAGAAGAATTCCAAAGATTGTTCATAATGGTGCCAATGTTTTAGAAAGAAGATTAATTGTCATTTTATCAAAGGAGTAACTAAACCTCTTAGGGGTTTAATTAAAGTATTTGATCCATTATCCTTTAAGGGGCTATCAAAAGAGCTTTGAATTTAAAAACTTCTAAAGCTAAAGATAAGTTCTTTCAAAAAACCCTCATATGGGATCAAATATGAAACCTTTTACCACCAAAAAGTAATTGTGGTGAAGTAACAAAACGTGATTTCATCGAAACAAATTATGCTTTTTCTTGCACAAAGACATGGGAACTTAGACATTGTTGTTTGGGAAAAGGCCAACTACATTACATAGAAGTAACTCTCAATGAGAAAGAAGATTAATAACCCAAAGTAGTTGAAAATGAAACTATCTTAAAAGAAGAAAGTGATATTCAGAAGACACACTTGCAACCTTCCTAGGTGCTCCAAAACATCATACTTATCAAGTACAAGGGGTCTTACAAGAGCACAAAGTTAAAATCATAATTGATAGGGGAATGATATGATTTCTGCAATGAAGGATTAGTTGCTAGAATAGGGTTACAAACCAAATATTCCAATGCATTCAATGTTATACTGGTGAATGGTTTTAACATCCCATGCACTAAGAAACTGTAACAATTGGAATTACATTTGGGAGACATAAGATGCAAGATGACTTCTATGTGTTGGGCATAAGTGAAATCAATATGGTCTAAGGAGTGCAATGGCTATGCGCTTTGTGAGAGTCTACACAAAATTATTAAACGATGGAATTAAGGTTCAAATCAAAAGGTAGAGACCTAGTGTTACAAGGCATTTCAGGTGGAGCCCCTAGAATTATTTCAAATGGATTGATGTTTTAGAAGCGGACAAGTAGCATGGGAAACACAATGTTTAGTAACCTCATTTGGTTATGATATATCATTTGTGGATTTGGTTATTGTAGATCTAATTAAGAAAAGTCAAGAAATTCTAGATCACTCAAAGAGAACTTACAAAGATCACAAAATTAGCAAAAAAAATATGTTGATAAACATTAATCCAAGATAACATTCCAAGTAGAAGATATGGTTTTATTGAGACAACAATCTTATAAGCAATCTTCTAGTAATTTAACCACCTCAATTATTTTTAAATCACATCAATTTTTAAGTGAGATTACAATGAAATACTTGTTCTACTTTGTGGTTACCTAGTTCCCAAGGTGTGTGGGGTGAGAGAAAATGGTGAAAGGATCTACATATCAAATTAATTTGCAACAACTAAAAGTAAAGCACTAGGTGACAAGTCAACCAATACCACTTATTCAGTGAAGGGCATGTGTAATGCTAAAAGAAATAAGCATCCACTTATTTAATGAAAAAATTTAGAGGAAACGTCCACATGTTCAGAGGAAAAGATTAATACAAATGAATCACTTATTCAGTGGGGTAAAACATTAATTAAATAGCTTATGCCAAACACATTGGGGGTATAACCATCGAATGTTTACAACATAAAATGCATAGACAATATTAGCTCTGTAGGGGTAAGACATTATGAAGCATCACAAGTTAGTTCATGTGCATTTTAGAACATCAAAGAAATACAATGTATTGGAATACATGTTGATAGCAACAAATCTATTGTAACAACCCCCAAAAGTGTCAAATAACATGAACCCAATAAACCAATTGTGAAAGGCAATGGGATACCTTGAATGGATGAATAAGTGACCTAGTGTAGGTTTGGATATTCTCTAGAAATATGCTATAATATATCTAGATAACAAGTAGATACTCATAAAACTTCACCAATTCATACCCATCACACCAAACATGAACACTAGCTTGTACACCTCCACAAATAAGCTCCAAAAATAATCGTAGCTCATTGGAAGAAGATTATTGCAATTAATTAATTTGTAGGTCTACCACACATAACAATTCTTGCTTATAAAACAAAACAAAAGGTACACATACCAACATATTTATCACCAATGCACTTCACTGCAAAACATCATGGAAAATTTATGCAAGGTCAAGAAGACCTCAAACAAAGAGGACATAGCCAACATAACTAGGCACTACTACCTCTTATTTCATATATCCTCAAATATATAGTACTTCCAAAAAAACTCTCATGTTTGAACTGTTGGAAATGAGATGAGTAACTGAGAGGGGAGGGGTGAATCAGTTACTCCAAAACAAATCCCTTGTCGCTTAGATGTCTTAAACAATATAACACTGTTACTCGGTCAATTAAGATATTATTCTGTAACTCGGGTGTCAAAGCAATCTTTATAATATCCAATGCAATTATACTTTAGTGATTAAGTGTAGAAACATAAAGCATGAAACAAATAACATATTCACAGGTGACACCAAGATTAAACATGGAAACCCAATATGGGAAAAACCACCAATGTAACTAGTTACTATTTTTTACTCTTCTAAAGTGAGTCCTATTAGGAGCCAACCCACAAAACACACTGTTAGGTGTGAACCTGTTAGAGGATTTAAATCACCCTGTGAGGAGTGACCTTGTTAGAGGTCTTCAACACTTCAACATAGAAGTGCTACCTTGTGAGAGGATTTACAAAAAGACTGTTAAGTCTACTCTATTAAGAGATTTGAGATCACTGCTACAATTGTTAGAAAGTAACAATGAATTGACCTGTATGTGTAAGCAACTGTCTTTGCTGATTCAGATCTCTGTTCTGGTTATAACTAGATCCTTGCTGATAAAATATTCTATTGCAGCTCCGAGTGTTCTGTACTCAATCAGAATCCCATCTGATTTTACCTTCACTCTTCATATCACAAAATTCCACACTTCTGCTTGTCTTCAAATTTTTCACACTTATTCAATCCAAACTTGACCTTTCATATATATGATAAGCCCTATCAAGTCGACTTGAATACACTTCTAAATAAATAATAAATCACAATTCAGTCAGCCTCATATAACCAATTAATTATAAAATGTAAACCACTGTTAGTTGGTTGACACTGAATAATCAACTCGGTTAACACTGTGTTTCTTTAATGCCTGACCATGACTGAAATGCCCGAGTGACTCGGTCAACACTAAACATCTTCAATGCTCGACTGGTCTCGGTCAACACTGCAAAAACTCTTTCCATTCACCAACTATGCTTAGTCTGGATGTAGGCATTTGTGTAACATCACTACAAAAGTGTATATACATGTGTAACATCAATGACAATACACAATTGAATAATTGTCTTCAACATGAACTCCCTCAATCTACATTTTTCAATAACATGAAATGGTCTCCAAATCTACAAATAATTTTATATTCAAATTAACATGATATGAACAACCCAAGTATATGACCAAGCATGAAGTGTATGGCCTAGATAGGGTGGTACAGACACAAAGAAAATCTTATTGTTTATCCTTAAAAAAACTCTCAAACTCTATCAAAATCTAGCATCATCAAAATCCGTCAAATCTTCCATGAATGTAACCCCAAAATTGTAGCTTCAATCTATAGCATAATGCTTATCTCTATACAAAACCACATCAGCTAGTTATGTGGGGTTTCATCTCTACAATCAAAAATTCAATTTAATTTGCAACAACTAAAAGTAAAGCACTAGGTGACAAGCCAACCAATAAAAACATATTATCAAAGATAACTAAGAAAACCATAAAATTAAAAGAAGTAACCTAGTGTAGGTTTGGATATGCTCCATAAACATGCTATAACATATCTAGATAACAAGTAGATACTCATAAAACTTCACCAATTCACACCCAACACACCAAACATGAACACTAGCTTGTACACCTCCGCAAATAAGCTCCAAAAATAATCATAACTAATTGGAAGAAGATTATTGAAATTAATTAATTTGTAGGCCTACCACAAAGAATAATTCTTGCTTGTAAAACAAAACAAAAGGTAACAATACCAACATATTTATCACCATTGCACTTCACTGCAAAACATCGTGGAAACTTTATGCAAGGTCAAGAAGACCTCAAACAAAGAGGACATAGCCAACATACCTAGGCATTGCTACCTCTCATTTCATATATCCTCAAATATATAGTACTTCCAAAAAACTCTCATGTTTGAACTCCCTCAATCTACAATTTTCAATAACATGAAATGGTCTCCAAATCTACAAATAATTTTATATTCAAATTAACATGATATGAACAACCCAAGTATATGACCAAGCATGGAGTGTATGGCCTAGAAAGGGTGGTAAAACCACAAAGAAAATCTTATTATTTATCTTTAAAAACTCTCAAAATCTGTCAAAATCTAGCATCATCTAAATCCGTCAAATTTTCCATCAATGTAATCCCAAAATTGTAGCTCCAATCTATAGCATAATGTTGATCTCTATACAAAACCACATCAACTATTTATTGTTAGAGTAATAATTTATTTCACTTATTAATTAAATCATTTTGATTTAATTATTAAGTCACTTATTATCTCTAGTTTACTTAAGCTAAAGTTTAGGCATATAATAATTAATTCTTTTATTAGTTATTATCATGCAACCTAAGTTTTTCACTTTTAGGGTTTTGATAACCTTTATAAGGCTTGATCTCTTTGTAATTATTAATTATCTGGGAATGCTAATGTATTGAGGGTTTTCTCTCCATTGTTTACACAATATGTTTCATCTTTCATCAATCTGTTATTTCTGGCCTCCATAGATTTTGCTTCTCTCTTTTTGTGACAAGTTTGCATGCAGGTGATTCTTGGGAGCTGTAGGGTTGAGTTTTCATCAACTCCAATATGACATTAGAGCTCCAGATCTTCATGCACCTATTCTCTTCATGAGAGATTTGGCCTTGTTCTTCAGATTTGTGTTTTAGGAGGTTTTTTGTTTCATATTTTTGTGGATATGGGGGACTTTATTTTTGGAGCACTTTGGGCTCAAACGAACCTTGAAATTGTGCTCAAAAGGCCCCAAAACCCTTATTTTCATATAAAGCACATCAAATTCAGACACAATTGTATTCTGAGGGAAAAAATTATTTATTTATTTATTTTTGTTGTACGACCCTTTTTCTAGGCATAATTTTCGAGGCAACAAAAAATTATTATTATTATTATTTTAAAAATGGTACCTCCACCAACTTTGGGCAAAATTTTGGCAATCCTGCCATATTTAGCGGCATCACCAGATTTAGTTGAGCTTCACCAACTTTAGCCGAGATTTCTTGGGACTCTTCTTATTTTGGAGTAGTCTTCAATTTTTTGATCATATCTTGAGCAAACGGAAGCATTTTTGGGCAAATCAGATATCGTTGGAAAGCTAGTTCTGAGATCGATATGATTTTGCAGATTTGGTTTTACAATTTTATTATTTTGCATGTGTTTTTTCCAGTTAAAGTTAGGGTTCCTTTTTGCACTCTAAGAGCTATATCTTGCTCATCTGGGCTCCATTTTCTGACTTCCACACATCATTGGAAAGCTAGTTTTGTGCTCTTTCTTTTGGTACGGGTCTCATTTCCAGAATATGTTCCAGGTACATTTTATTCAATTTTTTTTTTTTTTTACAATCTGGTGATTATCTTGGATGTTTCAGGTCCTGGGATCATTTTCCTTGGATGGGATGACTCTTTTTTAGATGTTACTTATGTTCTTACAACATTCTATCATTCATAAGAATGGTAGACATCTATTTCTATAGCATTTCTTTTTTGCAAACACACTGAGATAAAGTGTCACTGTTGCATGCATGGGATCTTGCACATTTTGTGCCTGTTTGTACTCGTACTACATTATAAAGTGCCATGGGGGGTTTGATTTACCTTTTTCAAGTGATTATTCCTTCCATGACATTAGCCTCATGATGTGTGTCAAGAGAGTGATCCTTCCACGCCACCATCCTTTATATGTGTTTGTACTTTCTTCTGCACATTCTATGTTCCAGGTTCTTCGTCATGCAATTATTCTTGGCAGTCTATTTCAGTATACTTGGTCATGCATCTCCCTGCTCAATATTATGGGGGTATCTCCTTTTGGTTTTAATGGTTCCTTGGTTCGATGGAGTGAGCTATGTATTCAATACTTGTTCCTATGTACTAGGCAGATGTAGTGGCTGGGTACCTATGCATATCGGTGAGATGTATCATTTACCATATGGACACTCTTTCATTCCTATTTTTGAGACATCCTTCCATCTTTTGATTATCTCTTCAGACTTTGGTGTTTTTTTCATTTGTATCTTCGAGTTCTGATGCTTGCCTTTATTTTCCATCCTGATTCGAGTAGTGTCATTTAAGGGCACTCATGTAGATTACAGTCTTCTCTACCTGATCATGTTCTATTACAATGGAGGTTCTAGCAGTTAATCTTCAATAGTGTTTGCAGCTTCATGCTTCAGTGGTGTTCTTCATGTTCATCCTTAATTCCTATTTTCTTGGATATTCTCTAGTTTGGAGGCTTTTTCAGTCCTTCACTAGTCTTCATCTCTTTTCGGAGAGGGGTTTTTCCCACTAGGTTTTCTCCATTTCTCCTCTTTACAAAGATTTTTTGTACTTGGGTACCTGATCATGCTATGTTGTTGGGACCCATTTTCTTATTTCAATAGTTGTTTCTAGGTTTTAGCTACTCCCTAAGTTTATCTTAAGGGGGGTGTTAGAGTAATAAGTTATTTCACTTATTAATTAAATCATTTTGGTTTAATTATTAAGTCACTTATTATCTCTAGTTTACTTAAACTAAACTTTATGCATATAATAATTAATTATTTTATTAATTATTATCATGCAACCTAGCTTTTTACCTTTTAGGGTTTTGATTGCCTTTATAAGGTTTGATCTATTTGTAATTATTAATTATTTGAGAATGCTATTGTATTGAGGGTTTTCTCTCTATTTTTTATGCAATATGTTTCCTCTTTCATCGATATGTTATTTCTGGCCTTCATAGCCTCTGCTTCTCTCTTTTTGTGACAGGTTTGCATACAGGTGATTCTTGGGAGATGTAGGCTTGAGTTTTCATCAACTCCAATATTTATGTGGGTTTTCATCTCTACAATAAAAAATTGTAGGAGTTTTTCATCCTCAATGAGTTTTGGAATAACTTAGGTTCTCTCCAACAACATAGAAATGACATTTATAAGACTAAGCTCCTAAATGAACCCTCTACCTCCTTTTATAACTTCTCTAGAGAGAAATAACCAATTCCCTCACAAAGACCTTTTAGTAGAATTAATATTAATTTTCATGTGCAAAAAGTCTCCCACGCCTAAGTGTCCAACCTAAAACAAATCTTAGTACCTTTTCAATGAGCTATTACACTAAGTTGTTCTTTTAATATTTCAATATTATACATTTTATGTGATTAATTAAATAATAACTCAATAGTTTACCCAAGTTGTAGCAAGTATCCAAATGACACAATTATGCAATTATGATCATACCACAATGATATTGGAGTCATGGGACGATGAAATAAAAAACTAGATGAATTACTAAAATTAGCCCATTCCATAAGTTAAGAGAGCTCCCAAAAGGTTAGAAACTATTTTTTTGAAAGCATCATTGGGCTCACCAAGGCCAAAAAGCCCACTGCCAACAACAACAATTCTACAAGACTAATCTTAAGCACTCCAAGAACTTTGGAGTTCTCCCCAACTCATCAAGTAGCTTACATAAATATCTTGAAAACAAGGCTAAATGCTCACAAATCTATTTTTCTTCAAATGGGGTATTGCATATTCACTAAAACAGAGTAAACTAGAGAATTTTAAACCAAGGCTCTATGACCCTTATAGTATCAAAAAATGACTTGAGGAGGTTGAATAAGAATTGGAATCACTAGAAAATAGTAAGATTCATAATGCATTTCATTTGTATTGTTTAAAAAGAGTTTTATGAAGTCAAACCATATCTTAATAAGACTACCTCTATTGGATGATGAAGGGAAGTTTATCCTAATTCCCAAGACAATTGTAAATAAAAATTAGAGTAATGAATAACACAATGACTTAATAACAATGACTTAATAACTAATTGGATACAAAAAAATCTTCTTGAAAAATATTCTACATGAATAAATGAGGAAGTTCTTCAACATCCTAATTTATAAATCCTTGAGGACAACTTTGGGAAGAGAAGATTGTAATGCCCCATCCTTAATTTTCTATTAAAGAGAAAACCTTTTTCTTGCAAAGAACTGAGAGCTTTAATTTCCTAGAGATCATAGTCATTTATTAAGATGTTTTATGGAGAAAATTAGTTTAACCAAAATCATGCGAAGATATTAATTTTTTTTCTAAAAGAAAAATGAAGAGTGGTGTCATTTGGAAGAGAATGATATAAAAGAAGTCAAGCTATAAGAATGGAAGGCATCATTCAAGACATCCTTATATATTTGGTTTTTAATTTTTTTTGTAGATAAAAGATTGTGTCCTAATAGCTTGAGGAGAATGCCCCTTCTAAAATTTAAAGGAAAAAAACCATTTTCTATTCCTTCTAGAGTTAGTGGATGAAAAAACTTGATTCAAGAAGCTTGACAGTTATTTTTCATAGGTTTTCTAATGTATAAACTAAGTTGTAGACTTTAAATAATTCAATAATTTTATAAGAGAAAGTATTTGACATTAATCTAAGTAGATTTCTAAGTGTCCAAATTAATAAAAATAAAATTTAACAGAAACGTTAAATTAGTAATAAAATAAAAAAACTTCTCATTGATAATTGATTGTGTAAGATTTTCTATGAGATGGATTTTATATATTTAAGGAAAAGTTAAAAAAAATAAAATGGGAAGTTATAGTAAATTTTGAGATTAATGGAAAAATAATCATTCTTGGTTTGTTTATATTCACTACGATTTTAAGCTTATCCTTCTGCCATTTTTTTCTTTTGATTTCACAGTATGTCCTTGTGTAGGAAAGTTCCTTAGCCCTTTACATTAATTGTAGGTCATTTTAGTTTATGATTCTTATCCTTCTTAAGGGCCTCAAAATTTATCAACTTGATAGTTTTTGCTAGTGTTAAGGGCTTGACAATTCTCAAGGATAGCTATGTTGAACAAGCATCCTAGAGAGTTCTTCCTAAGATGTTCCATTAGGTATGAACTTTGAATTTACTTCACATGTGGTGTTTCCCATCTCAAAATTTGACAGTACTTGTAAATGGTAAACCATATAATAAGATACTTTGTTGGATGGTTCCCCTTGAAAGCATGCTCAAAGACCGAGTCAACATGGTTTGGGTCTCGTTGGGGTTTATTCTTGATTTTATTCATAAACTCACTAGGGGGATTTGTTGTTTCTCTTTCCAGAATACATCCTTAAACATGTCCCCTAGTTTGTTTGTTCTTCCTCTTTGGTTTTTCAACTTTCAGCCCAAGACCTTTTTGTCTCTAATGAAAGACCTCTTTATGTCCATATTTGGATAGAATCCTTGGCTTTTCCTTTTTTCATGCTAAAATTTCTTGACCAACATTACGAGATATCTTGATAAAGTTGTTTGCGTTGAGCCAAACAATTTTTTCTTGCCTTGTGTTAAAAATTGTGTTTATTTTGAGGTTGACCTCTCTAAATATTTAAAAATCAACCATGGGTATTTTGATTGGCCAAATTTTTCATGCTCGAGGTATCCTTTATCTTTATTTGTTGAACACTTGATTCACGTGTCAATCCTCAAATCACAAGATTCCCTTGGTCTTCATAGATAACAATACCTATTCTTGGACTTCTTTTGACGCATCTCTTCCTAAAAATGAAGAATGATGGAAACCCTAATAATAATTAAGATCATGTTAAGACTGTAGGTAACATTGACAATCAAGTTGTTATGCCACCACCTAAAATGGTTTGAAAAAATTAGTACAAGGAAAAAGGGATGGTTCCATCCAATGGAGATTTGTTTAGTGAGGTGAATGTGTATAAGTTTACGAAAATGCCTTAATCAAATCAATTTTATCTTATCAACTAGAAAATATTTTGTATCTCCCACATTTTTATCCTAGTGTTCTATATCATTCTAACAATCCGCTCAGGTGTCTAGAAGAGGAAAAATATGTCATAGAAGAAAGAAAGTTGAATACCCTTTTCTCTCTGTTGGAAAGTTTTTCTCAAGAATATTTTTACGAAATTTCTATAGCACATTTGATAAGTTGGATAGTAATGAAATGCCCACTTTCTTTTATTCAATAATTTTTTTCTCCAAGAATGTTCATAATCTGGTAGAACTCTCCAAAAAGTACTTTGTGTAAGACTCAAAAATGGTTTTTACGTTTGAAAATTCTTTGTTTCCAAAACTTATATTGATAGATGATTTTCTCCAACCAATTTTTGAATAGATATCATGAAGTGAGCCATAAAGGAGTCATCAATTTTATCTCTCTTAGTTGGCATCCACATTTAGGTAATCATGGATGTATTTTTATTTTTATTATAAAAGCATAAAACCAAGGGTGGTGACCATTTACAAAGATAGGCCAAATATGCCAATTACAACTAGTCAAGAAGAGCACCATTGACAACAAAGGCCAATAAAAACCACTTACAACATACTAGCAAGACAACTCGTAACCCACATCAAGGGTGGGTATAAATTTTACCCATTTGTGAACACGAGAAAGATTGATCTTTCCTCAAACAATAAACAAGAATCTAGGTAATTCTATCAATAGGAACACCATCACACGGAGGAGAAAGTGAGAAAATTCCCTTAGCAAAACTATCAACACAAGGAGTAGAATACTAACAAGGTGGCACATAATCCACTAAAAGTTGGAGTGGAACAAGGGAAACAAGAAGAGAAGGGCCCATGCAGCTATAGAGCACCACACCAACAACGACACAAGGTGGAGTAGGATCCACGGGGCTTGAGGAGGTCATATCAGTAGCAGGATGCCATGTCAGTAGCAGGAGGCAAAACATCATCTTAGGAGGAATCATCATTAGCCTATAAAGAGTCATAAAAGGAGAAATCAAAAGCCAGGATCATTAGGTGATCAACATTAGCATCCTTCCACCAAGTGGTAGCTCCTTTACAATGTGAGAGAGAATAGTCCATGGCCAAGTAACCAATAGAGAAGGACCAACAACATCGAAGGGGAAGACCCTCATAATCCAATAATTGAGTTAATGGTCTATCCCCAAGCATGAGAACTAAATCCCCAAGAAGAGGTATGGAGATGTCAGTATCAATCAAAATGCATGCAAAAGTAGAAATACCCATGGAGGAAGTGGTATCACGAACCTTCAAGAAGTGAGTAATTAAGTTTCCAATGGCCTCAAAATAAGAATTCCCCAAAAAATGAAGTAAAAAATCAGGAAGATGAACCCACAATGGATTCACTAACATGGTTAAAGGAGATTCTCTATGGTTTGAATGAGAGAGAGAAAACACCCCAAGCTAGCAACTTACTCAGCAGTAAATTAGGACCAATAGAAGAAGAAAAATAAGCAACAAAAAATCCCTTAGCACAAGGTAAAAGCTCAATGTTAGCAACAACTAAGGGATTCCAAGAATCCATTAGCCATTGATAAAGATCTAGTAGAGAAGGCCAAATACCAACAAATCAATAGAACAACCCACTATGTTGGTATAAATCCACATTATCCACCACATCATGGCCAAAAACCACAATAGGGAAGGTCTTGGCACAAGAAATAGGAAATATTTCCCCTTGGGAGGAAGAGTAACAACAAATCTATCAACATGGAAAAATCTTCATCCATCAATAGTAAAAAGAGGCTTTGGGGGAGGGGGGGGATCACAACATCCACTACATTGTACCCAAGAGTAGGTACACGAGTGAGAATTGATGCAAGATCATCACTAGGAAGGGTTTACCTCAAAACCAACAACCCAAACCCCACTAAGGGCGTAACAACATCCACACTAGACAACCCCAACCCTAAAAAATGTACAGCAATAACTACAAACACTAGAGGAGACACAAAGGAAATTGTTGCAGATCATTAAAAAGCATCCCATGAGAAGGAACAATTCCATGAACAGTAGTATTTCTTCATGAATGTGATTTTGTTAAAAAAGCATAATGGATAATTTTTAACATTGACAATAATTTTTTTGGGGGGTTATTTTTTATACCTTTAATGATGTTATTGAAAGATCTTCTCTTTGGTTTTGGATTAATTATTTAATTATCAATTACCACTCAGATTCTATGCAGGAATTTTAATATGGTTGAGATAGTGTATGATAAATATGGAACTCTTCTCATGTGCTAGATAGCTAACTGTAGACACCCAAAAATGGACAGGCTTGTGACTTTACATTAAAAACACTAATTTTCATCTATTAATTATTAGTTTTTTAATCATTAATTAATCATCTAAATTCATTCCCCAAATCATCTAATCAAATTCCCAAAATTAATTAAATAATTAATTTTATTTAATTAATTAACCTTAATTGATTAATTACCATTAATTAATTAATTAAATTCACTTTCCTATAG
>MU226003.1:4254288-4269826 GCA_018584345.1 Thuja plicata | reverse complement strand
TGTTGAAAACTTTAATTAAATAAATGAATTAAATATTCATTTATCTTCAAAGAGATAACTCCAATCAGATCACATGGGTTACTCCGCCCATCTCTCCAGTTCACATGGGTAACTCCACCCACCTCTTCAATTCACATGGGTAACTTCACCCACCTCTTCAGTTCAAAAAGGTAACTCACAATTAGCTCTTTAGTCAACCAAACTTTGTCTCCTCTTTACCAATTGAAGAGGTGGAGTTTAGTGATGGCTTCTCCAGTTCCCTTTGATCTCAACCGTTCATCTCCCTATCTCTGGGATTGATCTCAACCGTTCATTTCATCCCCAATTCCTTTATAATAAACCCTTCATAACCATTTGAAAGGATCCATGATTTCAAGCTCTCATGCGCCATTACTATGTCAATTTGGTTCTAGCATTCAAGCCATCTTGCAATCACACACACATTTCAAGTATCAAATTCTCGACACTTCTCAAGTTATAGACGCTGCCCACACCAATACTGAGCATCAAAAATAGTGTTTCAGAAGGAGTAGAGAGACACAATAGAAGCTTCAAGCACTTTGGGGTTTGCATTCATTTGTTTTCCTTTTATTTCTTGTATATTTTATTGGTTACATTTCAAGTTATTCATTTTAGTAGTTCTTGTGTACTTGATTTCTATCATTGTAATGCCTTTGCTACTAACCCTCGCCTTTGGAAAGCTTGGGAACCACAGATCGCGATTGAGAGAGGCATACATTTTGGTGAACCCGACGTGAATCAAACAGCATGAATATCTCTTGCATACAATAGATAGAATCCTTTAGCCTCAGTCGTACGGTTGCAGACCTCATTTTCCATCATATTCTCAATATTTGTGTAATTTCACAATTGCTAGTATTTTGCCGCAATTAATGAAATAGTGCCACAATTGACTGGTTTAATGCCGCAATTGATTTGAGGGTTTCGCAATCTTTTCTGTCATTTTCCAATTCTCTATTTCTGGTATTGTTCCACAATTGACCGATCTGTGCCACAATCGCCTGCATATTGTCGCAACTGAGAGTATTCTGCCGCAATTGACAGAACTTTACCGTAATCACCAACATTTTGCCGCAATCGCTAGAAGGTTGCCGCAATAGCCAAAACTTTGCCGAAATTGAGGGAAGGTATTTATGTTTTGCAATTATCAGCTTCAGAAATTTTGTTTGAAATATTTAAAATATAACATTTAAGTATAAGTGACATATTTTAAATATATACTTCCACGATGTTTGAGAGTGGTTTCAGATCTCTAGGAGTTAAAATGCAAAATCTAAATTTTGGAGGATTTTTTAAAAAAATCAGACTTTGTCAAATTTTAGGATTCAGCATGTGTTACTAACCTTGTTGTTTCAGCTTGTGGCATTGGAAACAGATATAACAAAGCATAATAAAATTAACTCATTTGTTATTTTAGTGCTTGAAAATAACATTGTATGCCAAACATCACAAATCTCACTTTTCCAACTTGGTGCTTAAAATTGACATGGTGGTTAACAATTGAACAAAGGCAAAAAATCTTTCAATTTGGTGCTTTTAAAATTGAACAAGCAAATCATCACCTACTTTGGGCTTTAAAACTGAACACTTGTGCTTGTATGGTGGTGTAGCTTAGTTCACATTTCAAACTTTCAGAGCTTAATTGATTTACCTTGTGTCTTGAGTTTTGGGTGCACTTGCACAATCTGTTAGATTAGACACCTTTATACTTTTTTAGAAAGGCATGTCTGGGGAATGCGCTTCTTCCTCAGAGGACGATCTTAAACCGATAATCCTTCCGATCGGTATATAAACAAGGAATGAACCAAAGTTCTGTCTTATCCAGCCAAGCTCGGGCGAGGTGTGTTGATGATAGTCTGGATCGAGTGAATATACCTAAGGAGCCAGCATGGTGAACTAGGCTCTTAAGTGAGTCACATATGTACAAACGGATTGGATAGACGCCACAGACCCTTACTACAACCTTGTTAATTAAAGGCCAACCCGATTTACCTCCAAACAGGTACCTTATTATAGTGCAAGGGGTTACAGAATTTCCCCCCAAGATTCCCAACATATGTGTCCCACAGTATTTGTGTAGTGAAAGAGATCTTCACTCCACGGCAACAATACCTGGAAATGACAAAATCATGGGCACCTACATTGTGAACCTTCGTGTCCTAGTAGTGTGATAGTTGTTGTGTGAGCTAACAGACATTCAAGCATTGGGCCTATAACATTATATTCTGAAGCCATTGACCTAGATTAATCTGACTGTTCATTGTTGAGACCTCGTGATAACCTTGCAAGTTGAAAAAGTTGTAGAACATACACATTATCAGTCTTCATTCTTCAAAACACAAAGTCTGTCGTGCTTGTTCTTTGGTCAGTTTTTGAAAACGCAAAACAAAACATCCAAACTGTCAAAACGAGTCAAACATGTTAAAGTCTAGGGTTGTCAACATCAATTGTCTTGCAAATCAGAAGCATTGTTCCAAAAAATATCAAAATTGTCAAGCAGTGATACCCATCTTTTAGTCTTTTTGAGACTGTTTCTCATTTACTGCAATTGCCCATATTGTGCCGCAATTGAAGGAAGTATGCCATAGTTAACTTATTTATTGCCGCAATCATCTTGTTTATTACTGCAATCGGTGATAACATACCGCAATCGACCATACACTTTGCTACAATCGGTGGAGTTTTTCCGCACTTGACCAGAGATATTTTACACCTGTTTTAACCTAAAAACCTTGAGAAAACTCTTCATTTGGTGTCCAAAACTAGTGTCTATCCCAAGAAAATGCGAAGAACATTGTGTGAATCTCTAAACATTAAAGATCATCCCTTCTCTGTAAAGCATGATTACTGTCAAAAACATTGTTAGTTCAAAAGATCAAACTCGAAATACCTTGATCTCATCATATCAAACATCATCATCTTTATCAAAGTGACTTTGTCCCAGGGAAAGGTCGACAAATCTTATCTTTTTATATCATCACCACTTTGAGATCAAGATATATTAAAATCTATCCTTAGAATTACCCTTGTCCAAAACATAACTCGGACTTCCTTAGAGAGGATTTTCTTCCTTGTTTGCTTTATATCACTTGTTTTAGTTATAAAATCTGGACCACACTATGTCTCAAACACCTCATGAAGGGCCTTAAACAAGGTCTAAGGCCAGAACACAACCTGATGAGTCATATATCAATAGATCCCTCACTTGGGAAATAGAGCAAGAGAACGATCCTTTCATAAATACCAGTTCTACTATGTTCATTGAACAACCCCGTGGGGCAGCTCTTTTCCAAAATGTCACAGAAGAGGAACTATAGGATATAGAACAATATGCTTATTCCACAAAAGTAGTTGACACTGTTGTAGAGAGGAATCCTGAATGCTTCTTTGCCATGCTGATAAAGAAGGGAGTCAAACTCCCCGCTAAATTCAGTGTATCAACCATATGGCCTGAAAACCCTCTCACAGGTCAAAACACTACTCAGCCTCCTCAGATACTGCATGTTGTCTCTCAAATCTTCCCACCATTGGTATTACCCACATTGACACAGATGATACCCAGTCAAACCAATGGCATGAACTAGGATAGCACATCTTCTACTCAAGGCATGACAGGATCACAACTGAGTGCACCTGTGGTTACTAGTATGCTTCGACCTTCGGCCACGTGGCTGGGACAATCAAGCTCTCAAGCTATGCCTTCCTTCACACCATACATTAACTGTTTTGAAACTATGTTGCTGCTATAGTCAACTCATCCTAGTCTTGGGATCAACACCTCATGCCCACAAGGATCCATCTCTATAGGTACAACTTACAGTCAATGCCTGCCCAAGGCTACACCTTTTCCCATTCTAACATCAATCCAACCTCCGCAATAGTAACCCCAGCTTCAGTTGCCTCAAAACCAACCTCCGCAATAGCAACCCCAACTTCAGTTGCCTCAAAACCAACCCCCGCAACAGCAACCCCAGCTTCAGTTGCCTTAATTCCAACCTCAGCAACTGCAACCCCAGCTTCAACCCCAACCTCAACAGCAGCAATATCAACCCCAATAGTATCAACCCCAGTTCCAATCACAACAGCAAATGCATCAAAACCCACCATGGGCTACTCATGTGCCCCCCATTTCCAAATCACTCGGTGGGAAATCAATATCAAGTCCCCAGGATGAAATCCTATGTTCCTACTCAAGGGACACAGAGGCGTAGCCTCATACCCACTTCATTACAGAGGAACATCCTCACACACCAACCTTAATATCAAACGGACATGTTAATGCAACAAATGCAAAACCTTCAAACCCAAATGATGGATATGCAAAATCAGGGGCAAACTAAATCCTACACCGCAGAGGATTTATACCCATACCCCTTTTACCTTTCTCTTCACATTTCTCCATTCCCAAATTACTTCTCGGTACCAAAATTTGACAAATATAGGGGCAATACTAACCCTATTAAGCATATCCGAGAGTTTTTTGCTAGTTGCGTCGAAGTCACCCATGATGAGACATATTTAATGCGACTATTCCCACAAAGCTTAGTTGGACCAGTAATGGAATGGTTCTCACATTTACCTCATGGCATTCAGTCTTGGGGTGAACTGGCTGAAAATTTCATAGCTCACTTCCATCATAACATCGAGCGCAAGGTCAGCATCAAGGACCTTTGCGATATCAAATAGAAGGATTGAGATTCTTTTGTGAAGTTCCTATAGAGATGGAGGAATACAGCAAACTGCATAACATATGATGTGCCCGAACAATACCTAATAGTCATGTTTGTTGACAATCTAATTCTAGACATGTCATTCACAATAGAATTACAGTTAGCTCTGAACTTCACACAACTCATCGAACGAGGAGTTCATTGTGAGAACTTAGTCAAATGAGAAATCCTTGCAGATCCAACACAAATGAATACAAACAAAAATGCAATGGACAAAGCTAAGTGGTGGAACAAAAACAAAAATGTCACTAGCGATGGTGTTATTGATGTGAAGTCAACTACACACAACCTAAGGTGTCACTGCAAAAACCCACAGGGCCCACTCAACAAGCATACACCCAAAACCAACCTCCCCCCTGTACAAGCGGCCGCTATGTCAAACAGTCAACAACAGAATCAACATAGACCACGGTTTCAATTCCAGCAACAAGATTTCACACGATTAGGAGAGCCTATAGAATCAGCTTTACGCAAATTGATACAATCAAACACTATCACTCTCCCCAAAATCAAGGAATTTGAACAAGATGCAAACAAACCAAGGTGGTATAATGACAAAGACTTCTGCGAGTTTCATTAGGTGAAAGGGCACAAAGCGTCTAACTATTTTTGTTTGAAACACGCTATCCAAGATCTGATTGACACAGGGGCCATCGATGTGACAAATACCCAAACCAAAGGCACAACTAATCACCCTATCTTCAACGATACCTTTCATGATCACAAAAAGGGAAAATCCTCCAGGTCTGGTGGACAGACAAAATAAGTCAACTATACATATGCCAACAGTGATAATGTCATTAATTGCCTCAATCCTTCAGATAGTCATGTGGCTACTATCACTATCAAAGACCAAGGTAACAAATGTTTTGTAACAATGCATCGTGCCAGAGTCATCTTGCAAGGAGTACCATCCTCATCTACTGTATCTGCCAATCCTAAAGCAAACTCAGATCCACAACCAAGCATAGTGGATCAACTAAAGCGCACACTTGCCTAGATCTCCATGTTTGACCTATTGCGCATATCTCCACAGCATAAACTGGCACTTGACCAAGCCCTTCAGAATGCAACTGTCCCAAGGGACATAACACCTGAGAGCTTCCAAACGATGGTTAACCATATAGCTGCTAACAAGCATGCCACATTTAGAGACCATGATGTGCCGCCACATAAACCCCTACATAATGATCCTTTACACTTACTTGTCCAGGTCCACAAAAGCACTAACCGTAGGGTCCTTGTTGATGGTGGAGCTGGGTTAAACATATGTATTCTAAAGTTAATCAAGAAAATAGGCTATTCAGAGTCAAGCATTGATGTTATGAGGAGGATAAATATCAAAGCTTATGATGAAGAGGAAAGGCCCTCTAAAGGTATTATCATTCTACCTGTCTGTATCGGTCCAGTGGTCAAAAACACTCCCTTCCAAATCCTAGATCTTGAGTTGGGATACAACATGCTACTAGGGAGACCCCCGATACATGAAATGCAAGCTGTACCTTTGATGTACCATCAATGCATCAAGTTCCCACACTAGGGAGAGGAAATTATCATAGAGGGAGATCCCAATCCTTTCCAATACTATAATGCGGTCCAAATCAGCACTGATAACCAAGTACCCTCAAACCAAGATGCAAGCATCCCATCCTCTTCAGATTCAAATCCTAAGGATGTCACATGGACAACAGGAAAGATAGCCATTAACCAAAACACAAGTATCCCCTCCTCTTTAGATTCAAATCCTAAGGATGTCACACAGAAAGCGGGCAAAATATCAATCACCGACAAAGGTTGTGGTGAGTACAAATATGAAGAGGCTTTCACCATCACGTGCATGCCTCAGAGCTTGAGAACTTACGGCATGCCACAGCCTGTTATTATAACAGAAACTCCACATCCTGTTCTATTCAGATATCCACCCACAACCTTTGTCCAATGGGGAGACATAGCAGAAGACAATACATTTGAACAAGATATCAGTACATGGTTATACCAAGACCCACAAGAGACGGTCTGACAAACCCTACCCTTGTGAAACTATGGTAATGGTTATACAATGTTACAAAGATTCAGGTATGATGGTACAACCGACCTGGGGGCAAGACAACAAGGTATAATGGAATTGTCTCTCCCGCCAACCCAAAGAAACAAGAGAGGGTTAGGCTATGGGAAACAAAGAGCTAGTCCTATGATCCAAGACATCCAAGTTGACCAGGAACAAATAGCAGAGATGCACCTAGGGCACAACACATAACATGTCTTGATAAGAAACATATTAGCATAGTTGTTGCCCGCCAAAGATGGAACCACACAAACCTGAATAAACCTCCACATAGCAATCAATGATAACGAAGGAAGTGAGACATCTAACGAGCGTTCTATTGAGACTGACTCCCACGAGTATGAGTGGAGATCCCTTCATGACTCTAAACCATCAATCCCAGATTATTCCCCTCGGTTAGACACTATCATAAACCTATAAGACTTATTTGACCAACTATCCATTGCCAAACAACCCTGCATAGATAAGCATGTCATTTATCATTCCTCCAGTGGTGCGTCCACATCATAGTCCAATTTTGTAGGAACCATATCCGTAGTCCCTTTCAACCAACTAGAATCAAACAACCACGAAAGTATCTGTCTTGTACACCCAGAGCTAATAGAGTGGGATCAACAAAGACCACCTGATTTAGATGTCTTCGAGAACAATGAGGCTATTGCTGATTTCATGGGACTTAGGGAAGGCATTCCATCAGGAGACCACAAGGCAAGCTTCTCCATTGACCTTGACAAAGCAGCATATTTCAGGGAGGCAGCTCCTCTTTCCAGTCCACAAGAGAAAAAATAATAAAAAAATAATAAAAATCTAAAACAAGATGTATCTTCTAGCAAAAAGCTCACTGAGGCGCTAGAAGATGGAAAGAAGGAACTCCTCCCCTTGACAGTGGAAAAATCAACATTACTAGCAGAAGAAACAGAGGAAGTCAATTTGGGAGATGACAAGAACCCAAAGAACATATACATGGAAAAAACACTCACCCCTAAGGAGAGAGAATAGTTTATCAGCTTCTTTAAAGCAAGGATGATCAATTTCACATGGTCCCACTTGGATATGCCAGGGTTAGATCCAGAGCTAGTACTACACCATCTCCCGTTTCTACCCAAAGCCAAACCTTTCAAGCAGAAGCTAAGAAAGATGCATCCCCATGTTGCATTGCTAGTCAAGATAGAGTTGAAGAAGATCCTAGATGCCAAGTTCATAAGACCAATACCATACACAGACTGGATATCTAACTTGGTGCTAGTTACAAAGCATAGTGGTCAGATACGCATTTGCACAGACTTCAGAGATCTCAACATAGCTTGTCCCAAGGATGAATTTCCCTTACCCAACATTGATATGATAGTAGATCTAACTGTTGGACATTAAATGCTATCACTCATGGATGGCTTTTCAGGGTATAATTAGATAAGGATCGCGGAAAAAAATCAACATAAAACAACTTTCACATGTCCTTGGGGCACTTACTGTTAGAACGTCATGTCGTTTGGTCTCAAAAATGCTAGTGCGACATATCAAAGGGATATGACTGAAATAATTGATCAAACTCAATTCTACACAACCCAAGAAGAACCTGTTAGCCAATAACCTGTTACAAGAGAAGAAAAAAATGGAGACAGAAGGAAAGTGCTCTCAAACTGTGAAAAATGTATAAGAGATTAACGAAAAAGTACAAGGCTCAACCTTATAAAAGGTGAGAAAGAAACCCTAAAGGAAAAGACTAGGTTGCACATTATTAATTAATAATGTACCTAAGTGAAGCTTAAGTAACTAGAGTAATATAAACTTATATAATTAAATCGATATGATTTAATTAATAAGTATAAAGTAATAATACTCTAACACCCCCCTTAAGCTGAACGCAGGGAGAAAGCTGACCTAGCAAAAACTATGAAAGCAAGAAATGGCGACCGACAACAAGGCCTGATCAGGTACCCAGTACAAGGAAATCTCTGTAAACCGGAGACAAAGAAGAAAACCCAGTGGGAAAAACTCCTCTCCAAAAAGAGATATAAAAGCAAGCAAAGACAAAAGGAATGACTTCAAGAGACTCTCTCAAAGCCAGTAGTACAATGCGTGCTTCCAACCCCCCCGTGAGAGAGGGTCGAGGCTCCAAAGCCCCCCCGGAATGAAAGAACCCCTGGATCAATGAACAAACCACCATGACTCCAATGCAAAGGAGTGAAAGGAAGTGGGCACTGAAGAGGTGACCTCAAAAGGTGAGGTGTCACTGGAAGGCCGAGCTGATGCTCAAAGGAGTAGATATGAGGGTCCTGAAAGGGAATCGCAAATGGAAGTGGTATGACAGGTGTGCTGACACTGTCATCAAAGAGGAGATGAATGTCCTCTGTAGAGTCCTCAACAACCGCACCTGGTGGCTCGATGAATGGAGCTAGAAGGTCAAGCAGTGCTGAAGAAGAATCTTGCTGAAGAGAACAGTATGCCTCAGGATGTGGTGTGGCAGTCACAACACTGGTCTCGGGAACAACACAAAGGTTCAAGCGACCTGACTGCATCGGATGATGCTCTCTCGAAAGGGGAGAGCGGTGCTCCAACAATGGAGATGGTGGACCAAAGTGAGAAAAGGTGTAGAGACGGGTGGAATGATCAACTATCCCTGTAGCGATAATGTCGCCTGTCACACTATCCTTGATGAAGGCTGAATCGGCCGTGAACTCAACTGTCTTCCCTGACCCACTGCGTGTAATCTGATAAATCGAGAGAAGGTTTGCAGATAGAGATGGAACATACAATACATCATTGAATGTGCCATCCTGAATGCTAACCAAACCTATCCCGCAGACTGTCTGTACAGTGTTATTCCCCATGAGAATATGAGGAATAGGAGAAGTCTCAAAAGAAGAGAACAAATCCTGAGAAGATGCCATATGGTGAGAAGCACCGAAATCCAGTATCCAAGGGACCTGTGAAGGGGATGCAACAGATGCCCGTAATGCATGACCCTGTCCAAAATCTTGTTCAGATGTCGAAGATGAGGCAGAAGACTGAAAAGAAAACCCCTGTGAGGTGGAAGAGGATGCAGAGGAAATAGTGCTCTTCTGAAGGAGAGCTTGCAAATATGAAATCTGTTTCTCATAGCCATCAAATCTCTTCTGAAAACACTGGGACTCATCATGGGACCCCTTCTGACAATAAGAACAAGTGGGGTTTTGAGTCTTTTGTTTCTCCTTTTTAGAAGAAGGTGGTGGGCCAGAAGAGTGCTGAGAAGAGTAATCAGATATCTGCTTTGGCTTCGGCTTCGGTGTATCCTGAGATGACTTGGAAAGCAATGCCTGTGACTGTGAACCTATAAGAGAATCCATCTGACTCAGTTTGGACTGCTCACGAGTTAACCTGTCACAGAAGATCTCAAAAGAGGGCATAACATGTCGTGCACCCAGTGCATCCATAGTGGAGTAGAAGGTAGAAGTGAAAATATGATAAGGACTACGAAGCTTGGAGAGTATCAGGAATATGCACTCATCATCTGACTTCGGCTTTCCAACAACCTGTAAGATAGATTGAAGAGACTTGAACTTCATCAGGAAGTCCTCAATGCTGGTGAATGAGTCAGGTGCCAAGGAGGTGAACTCTGCATCTATCTGGAAAATATTGAACTGATCCATGATGCCAAACAAGGTGGAAAACTTGTCCCACATATCCCTAGGTGTGTTCAGACCATCCAGGTGGAACAACAACTCATCTAAAATATTCAAGGCAATAAGGCCCATTGCCTCATCCATCCTATTCCTGTGCATAAGAGCCTCATAAGGCCTCTGAAGAAATGGCTGAACTATATCCAGGCATGACCATAAACCTCGTGACATGAGGATTCTGGTCATTCGTGGCTTCCACACATGGTAATTGTGTGGGGTGAGAAGCTCAACAGATGCTGTGTCTGCCATAGTGCCCTGTACTTGGACTGATTTTTGAATTATGTTTTCTTTTAGAACTAGACAGAAGATGCAGAAGGGGTTTTGTTTTATGTGATACAATGTTTTTTTTTTCTGAGATGAATGATAGAAAAGCAAGAAAGAACACCCCCCACAATCGATAAAACCCAATTCCAGCACAATTCTGAAAGCTTGAAAGAAAGAGAGAGCAAGAAAAGCTTTTGAAAGTAAATTTGTGTACCTTGAATTTGAGGCTCAAAACCAGCATCAAAATGGAAGAATCAAGAAATGAAATCTACACCAATGCGATGGGCTCGGAAACACCTTTCCGACGATATTTCATTTTTTGAAAACAGACACTATATGCCCAAGATATGACCAAAAAGGCACAGGTACCCCCAAAAGAGAGCTCGCAGGAAAAACATAGACCCTGTCTTAAATTTGACGTCCAAATGACCGTCACCCCTTTGCGCAGTTAAAATTGACGGTCGTCGCTACTTGCCGGAAAAAAATTTCTGACCGCCGAAAAGTGGAATTTTCGCCGGAAAATTTCAAAAAAATGCCAGAAAAAAAATCCTGCCACTGACATCAGCCCTGACAGCTGGCTGGAGGCGGGCCGGTGGCGGCCGCTCCTGGGCGGCGGCAGAGAGTCAGGCGGCGCCGCTGGTGGCACTTACAGCTCCGTCGGTGGCTGGCGGCCGGTGGGCTGCGCGCTGGCGGGTGGGCCGGGTGCGGGCCGGGCCGGGCCAGGCTGAGGCGGCGCTGGGGTGGCGCGGTGGCGGCGCGCCCCGGATGCCCAAAAAAATAAGTTTTTAAATATTTTTTTTGTGATTTTTGCCTTGTAAACTGTGTCGTACGGCCCTAGAAGGCTGAAAAAAATTTGCCTGATGCTCCGATGTCCAAATCGGACATATTTTATATGAATCCTGGGGTTTTTGGACCTTTCGGACTCAATCGTGAGGTCGATTTTGGTCCAAAATGCTCCCAAAAATAGAGACCCCCCAGAACTAATAAAAAGAACTCTAAAAATCAGAAACCCTTCAAGCTCCAAAAAACCTTCAAATCAGGAACAAGCAGCCACAGATCTGAGCTCTGCTACCATGATAGAATTGATCAAACTCAATTCTACACAACCCAAGAAGAACCTGTTAGCCAATAACCTGTTACAAGAGAAGAAAAAAATGGAGACAGAAGGAAAGTGCTCTCAAACTGTGAAAAATGCATAAGAGATTAACGAAAAAGTACAAGGCTCAACCTTATAAAAGGTGAGAAAGAAACCCTAAAGGAAAATACTAGGTTGCACATTATTAATTATTAATTAATTAATAATGTACCTAAGTGAAGCTTAAGTAACTAGAGTAATATAAACTTATATAACTAAATCGATATGATTTAATTAATAAGTATAAAGTAATAATACTCTAACAATGACAACTATATTTCATGATCTCATCCACAAAACAATGGAAGACTATGTGGATGACATACTAGCAAGTCAATGCTTCGCAAGGATCATCTACAAGTATTGGGGCCAATCTTTGACATAATGTAGGAATTCAAGGTCTGTCTAAACCCAAAGAAATGTGCATTCGATGTCACAACAGGAAAGCTACTGGGGTTCATAGTGTCACAGAGGCATCAAAGTAGCCCCAGAGAAATTCAAATCAATATTGGACATGCCTCCACCATCGAACCTGAGGCAACTAAGAGGGTTACAAGGAAGGCTCCAATCAATCAGGCGCTTCATAGCTCAGCTAGCAGACAAGTGCCACCCATTCCAACATCTACTGCACAAAGACATCAAATTCATATAGACTAAGCAATGCAGACAAGCATTCCAAATATTCAAAGACTACCTCCTCAAGTCTCCTATATTGGTGCCACCAGTCCAAGGTAGACCATTACTTTTGTATATCTCAGCAACAAAATCAGCATTAGGTGTACTCTTGGCACAACATGATAACGCAGGTAAAGAGAGGGCCATCTACTATCTAAGCAGAACATTGGTAGGATATGAGCTCAACTATACGCCAATTGAGAAGTCATGCCTTGCGATTGTCTTTTCTTCCCAGAAGCTGAGATATTATATGTTGAGTCACCAAACAAAGTTGATTGCACATATTGATCCTTTAAAGTACCTCCTAAGCAAAGCAGCGCTCACTAGATGACTTGCGAAGTGGGTGATGATCTTAAGTGAGTTTGACATTGAGTACGTAGACAGAAAAGCCATCAAAGGGAAAGTGATCATGGATCAACTAGCAGAGGCACCCATTCAGGATCATCAACCTATTACTTCTGACTTTCCTGATGAATCTATTATGACACTACAACCAACGATCGAGGTATGGCAAATCTATTTTGATGGGTCATGCACGAACCATGGTGCGAGGGCAGGGATAGTGCTTATCACTCCAGATCATGATACAATTCCAAAGTCTTTCAAACTCAACTTCCCATGCACAAACAACATAGTAGAATATGAAGCATTGGTCATCGGTCTAAAGATAGCAATTCAATGGAAAATCAAGAACCTTAAGGTCTTTGGAGACTCGCAGTTGGTCATCAGCCAAGTCAATAATGATTATACGACCAAAGATGAGAAGCTCATACCATACAGAGCACAGATGGAAACCCTACACACCAAGTTCCATTACATATTCTTCGAGAAAGTCCCACGAGCATAGAACAAAGTTGCAGACGTGATGGCTACCATAGCATCATTGATTGATATGCCAAGCAACGAAACAAGATTCCAGTTTCTAGTAGAGAAACTCTTGGTGCCATCACATCAAGCATCCATCACAGCATCAACATGCATCCTTGTTGGTCCTGAAAACCCATGGTACCAAGATGTCTATAACTACCTCCAAAATAGTGTCTTACCTCCCAACTTGTCTAGGAACCAAAGAAATTCCCTCATCCGCCAAGCCTCTAGGTATACCATCCTCTCAAATACTTTATATAGATGAAGTCTATATGGAATGCTACTACGATGTCTCACTTCCACGAAATCTCAGAGAGCTCTATACGAGGTACATGAAGGAATTTGTGGAACCCACAGATGTGGCAACAACTTAGCTAAGAATATCATCCACATGCGATACTATTGGCCCACAATAGAGACAGATGCACACAAACATCTACAAAGGTGTAGACAGTGTCAGATTCATGGAGACCTCATCCATGCACCAACCCTGGAACTAAATCCTATCACATCACCATTGCCATTTTCTATGTGGGGATTTGACCTAGTGGGCAAAATTACACCTTCTTCAGCAAATGGACACAAATACATCATAGCAGCAACAGAGTACTTCACCAAGTGGGTAGAAGAAATTCCTCTCACTTACATAACTGGAAATCAAATAGAAATGTTCATACTTAACCACATTATCTGTCAATACAGGATCCATCAAACTATCCTGACAGATCATGGTACACCTTTCCAAAACAAGGATGTTGAAGAGCTATGTGAACAATTCCATATCAAGCAAGGGTTCTCCTCATTTTATTATCCTCAAAGGAACGGTCAAGCCAAAGCTACAAAAAAGAAAGTCTTGAAAATATTGAAGAAAACGGTGAACGAATCAGGGCGAGACTGGCATTTACAGCTTAGTCCCGCATTATGGGCATACAGAACTAGTGTGAGAACACCTACATGAGCCACTCCTTTCTCCCTAGTCTATGGATCAGAGGCGATATTACCCCTCGAAGTGGAAATCCCATCCCTAAGAATATCTTTGAAGAAACTGATTACAGATGAGGACTACAGAGTAGCAAGGCTCAGTGAACTGGAGTTACTAGATGAAAGAAGACAACATGCCTTAAACCACTTACAAGGCTATCAGAATTGACTTAGAAGAAACTATCACAAGAAGGTGAAGCCATCAACATTTGAGGTAGGAGACCTTGTCCTCATGGAAAATCAAAAGAACCAAGCTGAGCGAGTCAAACCTGGAGAGTTTGAGCCTAACTGGCTTGGACCATTTGTCATTGTCAACTCTACTCATAGTGGGGAATTCATACTAGCGACACCAGAAGGAGATCAGCTCCCCAGATAGATCAACAACATATACCTCAAGAGGTTCTACCCTTGAGGTCTCTATGGTTAAGGCACCTATCTACATATCCAAAAAATACCAAAAAAAAAATTAGAAAATACAAAATGTTACCTTGGTGAAAACCTGGCAAACATGCGCCTTAGCGACAACAAAAAGAATCAAAAAAACAAAAAAAGTAAAGAGAAACAAAATCGCGCCCTTAATGAAAACCTGGCAAACATGCACTATTGAGTAGGTACCTTGGTGAAAACCTGGCAAACAGGCGCCAAGTGATCAAATCTAGCTTCACCATCAATGAACTCCAAGACCAAAATCTTGAGCACACTTCAGATGCAAGACTGACTACCCAAGCTATATCTAGAAGTACACTCCCCTCTAAGCACCAAGCACTTACCCATGGTTAATATTGGTCCACCAGACTAGGGGGCAATTCTAAAAGTACTGAAAAATCCCTAAAAAATCAAAAAACACATCAAAATCCTAAAAAGATCAAAATGTCGAGAGAAAATCAATCTTCATTAAAAACAATAAAAAAAAATTGCAAAATCCCAAACAATAAAACCAACTCGGTTATCAAGAGAGCAAAGGGTGATCACGCCCAGTCAATCAATGTCACAATCATGAGCTTTGTGAATCAGCATTGGGCTCATCTGACACAACTTTATCAATCTATCAAACCTATCAGCAAGCAACTGGCGACCAAGCCAATCTATCAATTGTCACAATCATGAGCTTTGCGAACCAGCATGGGGCCCATCTGACACA
>MU226003.1:4233493-4251729 GCA_018584345.1 Thuja plicata | reverse complement strand
CTCCCCTCCCCCATCCTCCATCTCTCCCCCCATCCCTACCTCCATCATGACCCCCAAATCTACCTCCATCTCGACCTCCCCTACCTCATCGTACCCGACGACGCCTCCGCATGAGTGTCCCAGCAAATGGATGAGAGACATCTGTGAGTGCAACTGGTCGAGTCTAGGCCCAATGTGCATCATACTGGGGAGTAGTGCCTGCAAAGAGATCAGATTCAAATATCAGTACCACATCAGATAAAAAGACACATCACATAGAGCAGATAGATAATAAGAGTAGTAAAGAAACTGAGCAAAAGATGCGATGAAAACAACAAACCTGCATCAACAGCGGCTGATCGCCATGACCACGCCATGGGAAGTAACCTTGCAAACTCAGTACGGGAAACATCAAGTGATACAACACCACCCCAAACGACAGAATCCCTCGACCTACGAGCAAAGTAAGCATAAGAGTTGGACACATCTTGCCGCTCACCAAACTGACGCAACACCCTGTCGGTGTTGTGAAAGTCAATCATGTGCACATGATCAGTCACACGACCAATAAGATATCTCCGTTGCCGGTAGAAGGGAAGATGGATGTCCTCTCCATCCCAGACATGGCAATCTCTATAAGGCCTCCATATGAAGTATGGAATCATATCCAGCTGCTGTTGTCAATACGTCAAATGCCCCATGTGAGTCTGAACAATAGATCCATCATACATGTAAACATATGGCTTGTCTGCAGGAAGAGCACGAGTACCAACATGACGGCATACGACAATATGCTCCCATGCCCATATCTGCAGGAGAGTAGCACCATAGCCAAGCGACTTACCATTAAGGTAAGCCGTGTAGAACATATGAAAGTGCATGTGTGCCAACATGCATGGCCCTCATGTATACACAGTCTAATCTCGAACCATACTCTGCAAAACAGAACCAAAGCCGACAGAAAATCCGCGCTGGCGACGATTAGGGCATAAGATGCCACATATCAAACTACCTAGCAAAGTACTCAACCTATCAAGGTCCAAACCAAATCGAGACCATGGAATATCATATGCACTAGAAAAACCAAGCTGATCTCGAGGCAATCCAGACAGCTCAGTCAAAGCAACGATGCCAGGTCGGGTAGCATACTCTACAAGTGCACCCTGGACCAACAACTGAAGGATGCGGTACGCATCCTCCAAGGTAACAGTGCACTCTCTAGTGGGTAACCAGAAAGTGCATGTCTCAAAATGCCATCGCTCTACAAGAGCTGAGATCAGACCCCTGTTGATCATGGTCTCTGGCATGTAACAAATCCAGTACAAACCTTAGGCCCTAAGTACTGACCTCTCATCCTCCGAGAGCTGGAACCTATAAACAAGACCCACCGGTCTCGACTCTCGACAGCGCAAAATCCGCCCAGTGAACTACACATAGAAATAAATCAGAAAAATATCAGTATCAGTCATCCAAGAAAATATCAGAAGACAGAAAATACAGAGATCAGATAAACAGTTGCAAATATGCAATTGCGGTAATAAAACCTAGAAATGCGGTACACTTATGAGATTGCGAAACAGATCATTCAAATGTGGCACACAAAGAGCAATCACGAAGTTAAGACAAGGTGACTGCGGCACTTTTATCATTTTTGTTACTAAACCAACAATTGCGACATTTAAATTGCAATTACGGCAAAACCGCAGACGATTGCGACACCAAAGTCAAAAATTTAGAAAACTACAAATTTTCAAAGCAATAAATGAAGGCATTAATGACACAAAAAGCAAAAACACTCACTGGACGTCCTACGCCAGCTGGTCTCTGATACATCCAGACTCAGTCGGATATGTGAGTGACTCCAGGTAGGCCCGCCATCGCACAAAAACAGGACGAAAAGCACAGAAAACTAAAGACTAACTCACCAAAGAATCAAGAGCTCCAAGAAGGCAATGTGATAAATGAATGGCTCTTTTGGCTATTTATAGGGGTCCCCACAAACCCTAATTTCACTTAGAGGTCCAATTTTTCTTCCTGGTCCCGAAAACTTATGCAGGCCATATCAGGGACACTAAAAGGCATTTTCCAAATCAGTCGGATACCCAGATTCAAAAATGACAATTTCAACA
This sequence comes from Thuja plicata, assembly GCA_018584345.1. Lineage (NCBI taxonomy): Eukaryota > Viridiplantae > Streptophyta > Pinopsida > Cupressales > Cupressaceae > Thuja > Thuja plicata. Next base: position 4,249,621 of record MU226003.1, on the reverse strand, counting down.
AATTAACACTCATGTCAAGACTTTTCGCTCAAATTTGTTGAGGGGGCATAAATACACTTACTATCGTTGGGGCAAGTTAGGGCAAGATCAAAATCAATGAATCTTTGACACACTGCGACAAGTCACATCGCATCAAAGAGGGGCAAATGTAGATACCTGAAAATGGACAAGCTTGCGAATTTACATTAAAAACACTAATTTTCATCTTTTAATTATTGGTTTTTTAATCATTAATTAATCATCTATTTTCCTCTAAATTCATTCCCCAAATCATCTAATCAAATTCCCAAAATTAATTAAATAATTAATTATATTTAATTAATTAACCTTAATTGATTAATTACCATTAATTAATTAATTCAATTCAATTTCCTATAGTTTAAATTCAAATATTTAAACTTACTAATTAAATTCTTCCAATTAAATTAATTTAATTTCATCATATAAAGCAATTCTAAATAAAAAAGAATTCAATTATCTCACATGTTGAAAACTTTAATTAAATAAATGAATTAAATATTCATTTATCTTCAAAGAGATAACTCCAATCAGATCACATGGGTTACTCCACCCATCTCTCCAGTTCACATGGGTAACTCCACCCACCTCTTCAATTTCCATGGGTAACTTCACCCACCTCTTCAGTTCAAAAAGGTAACTCACAATTAGCTCTTCAGTCAACCAAACTCTGTCTCCTCTTTACCAATTGAAGAGGTGGAGTTTACTGGTGGCTTCTCCAGTTCCCTTTGAGTTCATCTCCCTATCTCTGGGATTGATCTCAATCGTTCATTTCATCCCCAATTCCTATATAATAAACCCTTCATAACCATTTGAAGGATCCAGGATTTCAAGCTCTCGTGCACCATTACTATGTCAGTTTGGTTCTAGCATTCAAGCAATCTTGCGATCACACACATTTCAAGTATCAAATTTTTGACACTTCTCAAGTCATAGACGCTACCCACACCAATACTGAGCATCAAAAAAAACGTTTCAGAAGGAGTAGAGAGAGACAATAGAAGCTTCAAGCACTTTGGGGTTTGCATTCATTTTTTTTCCTTTCATTGCTTGTACATTTTATTGGTTACATTTCAAGTTATCATTTTAGTAGTTCTTGTGTACTTGATTTCTATCATTGTAAAACCTTTGCTACTAACCCTCGCCTTTGGAAAGCTTGGGAACCACGGATCACGATTGAGAGAGGAGTATACTAACAAATAGAAATCTTGATATTTCGTGCATAATAACTTAGCCACCATCACAATCACTCCCATTGGTATACATGGATAAATTTTTAGGCCAATTTGATAAAGTGTACAAATGGGTTGTTTTTTCTATATTTCAGCACAATATTTCTTCTTGTTTGCTAGTTATTTTTTTCCTTTTGGTTAAGCTTGTTTAGATCATATCCTTTCTAATCATTCTCCCATTCAATTTTTCCTTGAATGACAACCTACTAAAACCTAGGCTAGCAACACATTTTTTTATCATCACATCCTTATTGACTCATAAACTCGTGTTGGCCCACATCTGATGAGTTGGGAACCTTGACCCTTGTCTTATTAATAAACATATTAGTTAGTTAAGTTCCTCGTAAAGTTTATCATGAAGCCTTTCACTCTAGTTTCATATGAAAAATTACAAATAAAGAAAATATTAAGTTCATACCTAAGTCTAGACATCTAGAGTATATATGCAAATTAAGACCATATAATTTTCTAAATATCTCCTAATAAGATCATGACCAAGGCTCTTACTTTGAATTTGTACCATTTTCTTTCAAAGCTTGTGTGTCTTGAACAAACTGGATTCATCAGGTCTAGGAATATTATTGGTAATATTTGTGAAACCTAGGAAAGGCGTGTAATGAGCATGAGTATTGCAACAAGAAGTTGTGTTCATCAAGATTAAATTTTCTAAAGCTTGTGACTACATTGGGTCACTTTTCATCCTTTCTATGATTCAAGCTTTACGATTTGACCCTCACTTTGTACAATCTATGAACACATGTTTTTTTAGATGCTTCTACTTGTCTCACTATCACTGACCATCAATCTTGTGCCCTTGAGATATTTTTTTCATCCATCAAGGATGTACTTTAGCCCCTACTCTTTATGTTCTGGTTGCCAAGGGCTTTTGATATCTTCTTGCCAATCTTGATCCCTATAATTTGGTCAAAGGAATTTATTCACCCAATTCCTTAGCTCAATAGTGAGGCAACATTTTGCTAATAAATATTTTCTTACCCTTTTATAACATGAAGGTAACATCAAGCAAGCCTTACATTGTTTGGAACTTTTTGTAAAGAGTTGGTTTCCAACATTTAATGGAAAACAATCCAATGTTATAGGTAATCTTTCTCACATAAGCTTCCTTAGTTTGATACTTTAGGTTAGAGGTAGATTGAGCATGGGGAAGTTTTTAGAATCTTGGGAATTTATTTTCCCATCCTCTTTATGGATTATTATCAATAGAATTAAAAAGAAGTTGGCTTATTAGATCACTAAGAATCTCTCTCCAGTAGGTAAATTCTAGGTGTGGTTGAATACCTTAGAAACTACTCATGCGAACTAATTTTCTTGCTAGCTTCAAGCTTTAAAATCTTCCTATTTTAAGGTCGAAAAGTTTCTTAGGGATTTTATTTATGCTTCCTTTGAAAATCATAGAGGTTTTCATCATGATCCTAGGAATTTTTTTGTCTCTTATATAACACTAGAGGCTTGACTTTGATTTCCACTTAATGGAAAGATTACAAATTTTTTTGTGGACTCATAGCTCCTTAGTAATATTACAATTTATGGCTCAATTATTGCTTCTCCTACATCAATTCATGTTGCTCATTTGGTGAGAATTTGAGGATCTTTCTCTTTCTTAGTTTGTAGACTGTATGCAACATACAAAATCTTTAGATAGACATTCTTCCTTTTCATGAAATATAACTATGGCTGATGCATCAATTAAGGTCTCCCTTCCCTCTCCATGTTTTATGGAGCTACAAAATAGAATTTCTTAAACAATTTTTCGAAGAAGAAATAGAGGTCTTCCTAAATGTGTCTCAAAATCCCGTCCATAGGTTAATAGTGTATGTATTGCAAGGAAAGGGTAAAAAATATTATAGGCTGGGTGAAGCATTTTCTATCAACAACTTGTATACAAATCCATGTTCCTTTTTAAATTTTATAGTAATATTTCTTGTCATTTGACTAACCAAAAATATCTTCCCTCCTCATAGATAATACTTTCAACAACAAAATCAACATCTAAAGAAGCAATACTAATTTATATAATGTTTAGATCATCCTCTACTAAGGTTTTCTTTACTTTTTGTGCATGTCTCTCCTTGGTTTTGACATCAAGATCAACTTCATAAGCTCAAGAGTCTTCACAAATTGATCACCCTCTAAAAATTATTTATCAACCCTCAATCTATTGGCATCAATGTTGACTTCAAAAAATACATTTTAGTGGCCCATTAGAACTAGGGATGTCCAATTACTTTCCATTGGTCTCTTGAGGAGACCTAATTTAGATAAATCCCTTCCCCTCATTAAAGTATATTTTCTAGATGCACAGATATACTAAGTGTGTAGTGAGTCAATATATGAAAATATCAAATTTAAATCTTAATCAAAATTAGGACCATTATTGGGTCTTACTTTATGATTAAAGTAGATATCCAAATGATAAAAACACAATCACACATCAACACATATAAATATCAAATATAAGTGTAAACCCTAAAGGTAAAAACTATCATGAGAACAACTACTTCGATTTACTGCCTAAATCTAGCCTCGCAAAGATAATAAATATATTACAAGTTTTGTAGGAGTTATCTTAAATGGAGAAACCAATACCCAATTATATTTTTAGGCACTAACCTATAGAAGACACCAATCCTCTAATTTAAGAATCGAGAACCAACTGACATAATAAGGCACCAACATCAATTACAACAATATAAATGAAAGATATGTCACACAGACCTCCAAATATTAGTCTTCAACATATCTTTGATCTAATCTACTTTAGAACACTCTCACCATGTGCAAGAGATCTACAGTTTGATTCACACGCTTTAATTCATCTCTACTACCTACTAAATATATATCTTGCACAACATTTTCCACTTCCGCCAACTCACGCACATTAAAATGAACCTAGATAAATTATTTATATGCATTAAAACATTATTACATTCTTATGTCAACCTAGAACATGTATATAAAATTTGAAATCCGGCCACAAGAAAATTCCTTAACCAAATGTGTAGTTAGCTTAGTGCTAAAGCCAACATGTTACACCAAGAATGGTGACACACTATGCACTACCCAATATAGACTCCATTGGTCCCAAGAAACCTCCACACGCTTCCTCCAACTGGCGCATTTTGTAATAATCTTGCACATTCATTAGGAACATCAACACAGTTAGCCAATTAGCACAATGAACCTTCTCTCACTTCTAATTTTCTATTCATTGAAGCTCAACCTCTAAAACTCTATAATTTGATACAATGTATGCAAATTTTCTTTACTTCCAAACTGTAAGGCATTATTCTCAATTGTGACAAATTGGGTCACAAATACTAAGTGCAGATAGGTGTACATATTAATTTTGAGCAATAGACATCAGAAACATACTACATATAGTTACAAACAACAATAAATATGCTAGTCAATCAAGAACAACTAATACTAGATACTAATGATAACATTGAGAGAGTTATCAAACATATATGACTTTATCCTTCAATTTTTTTCATGTCACGATAGAAATAATAAAAAATTTAACAAACTCCCGCATACCTTGACATCAATAACAACACAAAAAAATCATTTTCACGCACCTCATCAATGATAATACTTTATTCAACAATATTTTCTTTCTTATTCAATTTATGAATAATTTACGAAATGAGAAGGAACAAAAATGAATTCCAATGGTTCAATCATCAAGAGTGGTAGATATTTCATTGATGTTGTTGGTGATTGGATTCTAAGCGGTCTATATTCATTTTCTTTCACAAAAAGAACTCTTTTAACTAAAATTCTCTTTACGCCATACCTTATGGAATGTCTAGCTTATCCAACATCTTTGCGTACTTATCACTATCCTCCATAATTCATTTCATCTTTTCAATTAGATCCTTGATTTGAGAAAGGCCTTTTTTTGAGCTAATTAAAAACTCAAATATGCTTCTCTTCTTATCTTCATTTCAAAATTATAATTGCAAACTTTTGATTAAGTCTTTTATCATTGAACTTATGATCTAGCCCTAATCTATAATAACATTTATAAAATTTCCAACATACTCCTTAATGTTGTATGTTCATTCCTTATTTGTATTCACCTTATCAAGGCACTTTTACTCTTAATGTTGAAATCTCCTTGAAAACGAAAAAAAAGATGAAAGATTTCATCCATTCTCTAATATTTCAATTGGATATTATCAACAACCTAGTTACCTTATCATTTCCAAGAAATTGATTCTTGGTAAAACTACATGTGATAGCTCATATGGTGCTACAATGGCTCCAAATACTCTTATGAATTCATTGTTGAATAAGCGATATCCCAATTATTCTTTAAATCTTTGTCAAGTTTTTTCTCGTAAGGTCTAATTAACATTTATAACAATGATTAATCTTGGCTTATTAGCTCCTAATATTTTCAATGATGGGATGAAAAATAAATTTCAAATACGATATGTATGTCATATTTATTATGTATATCTACATAGGGGGTGCACAATTAGTTAACCTTGATGGAAATATGGCAGCATACAACTGAGGGGGGTGAATCAGTTGTCATAGAGCTTAAACTTTGAAACCCTATTTTTTATCTAATAAATTAAACTTGCATGCATGAATAAGAAACACATCCACAACACATAACACCAATATTTTAGCAAGGAAAGCTTGCTAAGGTAAAAACCGTTGTGGGGCTGAAACCCACAATATGAATATACCTTATTAGAAGTATAACATATTACAAATGAGAATGCACATGCATTCAGGCACACTGCCTAGAGTTCCCTACTCAAATAAAAAAGGGCTAAAACCCTATAGAAGGATCACTGCCTTACAAGATCACTACAATGATCTATTAGACTACAATCTAAAGTTTTTGAACTGTATAATGACATCTACCCTGTGCCTAGGTCAGATCCAATTAAGTACAATTCAAACCTCTGTCAAAATCTTCTCTACCTCCTACAAACGAATGATTTTCCCCTCAACAAATCTTCCTCACTTACTTCCAATAAGTCTCACACATTTGCAATACAAAATATTTCCCTAAATATACATAACTCATAAACCTTGAAAAATAAACAAGATCATATCAACCCCAATTTCAAAATACAATTTTAAGCGCCAAAAATAATACACCATATCTATGAATGTCATCCAAAACATAAAATATATCCTTACCATCAACCTTGAACATGTAACATGGCCACAAATCACGCCTCAAACATCCACAACACATTTTATGGATCAAATCGGCCAAGAACATAAAGAAAACCACCACCGACTGAAAAATCCTTCAAATCTGATCACCACAATTGATGTGGACCACCAACTCAGCAAGCACACACTCCAAGAAAATCCATAGGCATCATAAATAGCACACAAACATATGAATCCACCCAAATCATCGGATTCACCACCATCTCTCATGCCAAACCTCAAGAACACTGTCAGCATCCATTGATACACCTGAAAAATACCTTGTGAACCCTATGGAGCATGAACCAATTGAATTGAGAACACATCAAATTGTCCCAATCACATCCAAGAAGTCCATAAACAAAAATCTCCCCATGCAGATCAATACTCACCACAATTAAGCAATACTAGTAATACTGGTAAACAGTGTAAGAACCAATCACCATACCACTTCGACCTCCAATTCATCATGTAGACCTCTATAGCTTGACATGAATCATCTTCAGACTATCTTCAACACTTCTTTGACATACACAACCATTGATCATCACTTTCTGATGTCCACAACATCACACTGATCATAGTACACCACTATCATACATATATGTTGACATCAATGACAACACATCCAACTTGCCAACAATCTCCCCCTTTGGTATTGATGGAAATATATGATGTGAAAAACAAGAAATCAACAACTCCCCCTTTGATCTCTCACCCCAAGGGTTTTTCATGTGACCTCTTCTCCCCCTTTCACATCAATGAAAAAGACATAAACATCTGATCCTCTCAACTCTACTTCTTCTCCTCCTAAGAACCACAAGGACCAACCGAACATTACAACTAACTAATCCACCTGAGTAGCATCTCCCTCACACCAATCCAAATCTCAAAATAAGACTGTGAATCCCTCCAACTTGATGCAAATAGCTACATCTTAGTTCTAATTAGGAAGGGGAAATCACCCCCAAATTGCCTTTGAGATACTCAATTATATCCTTAGGAAAAAGGTTTTGTGAAAATATCAGCAACCTGTTCCTTGGTAGCAACATACTCCAATCTCACCTCTTTCTCATTCACCTTCTCTCTTAGAAAATGTAACTTAATTGATATGTGCTTTGTCTTTGAGTGCTGCACAAGATTCTTAGAAATATTGATAACACTTGAATTATTGCAGTATATGACAATAGGATCATCAAAGACAATTATGATGTCTGATAACATCTGCTTCTTCCAAACTAATTGTGTTCAATTTCCAGCAACAATAATGTACCCTGGCTCTGCAGTAGATAAGGACATGGATTTATGCTTCTTTCTTATCCAAGATACCAAACTTCTACGCAAAAATAAAGCACCACCACTTGTACTTGTTGTGTCATCAACATCACCTGCCAATCAACATATGTATATGTACGCAAGGTGAAGTCATTTCCTTTAGGATACCATATCCCAAAGTTCACTGCCCCTTTTAGATATCAGAATATCCTCTTCACAACTACCTCATGAATTTGCTTAGGATCTGCTTGAAATATTGCCACAAGACACACAATGTTCATGATATCTGGTCTTGAATGAGTCAAATAAAGTAAGCCACCAACTATTGACCTGTATCTAGACTGATTTACTTTAGGGGTCTGATCATCCTTTGTCAACTTGAACTCTGTTACAATAGGAGTACCTACTAGTTTTGAGTTATCCAACCCAAACTTCTTCAACAGTTGCTTCACATACTTAGCTTGAGATATAAAAATCCCATCCTTTGACTGAGTAATTTACAATCCCAAAAAGAATTTTATTTCTCCTATCATGGACACCTCAAACTCACTTTGCATTTCCACTGTAAATTTTTTTCTCAACTTATCACTACCTCCAAAGATAATATCATCAAAAAATACTTCTACAATAAAAATGTCCTAATGATCTATCTTAAAATACAAATTACTATCAACAGTACCTTTTTTGAAACCAAGCTTTAGTAGATATCTATCCAATCTTGAATACCAAGCTCTAAGAGCTTGCTTCAACCCATATGATGCTTTCTTCAATTGACAAACCATGTATGGTTGATCAGTCAACTGAAAACCATCTGGTTGTTCTATGTATACTTCTTCTTCCAACTCACCTTTCAAAAATGTAGATTTTACATCCATTTGATAGACTTTGAAGTCCTTATAAGCAGAGGTAAAGCCAAAGAATCCTAAGTATGTAAGATTACACCATTTTGAGGATCAAATTATTGGTTATACGAACAAACATGTGTTCAGACTAGGAGAAGGATTGTTGAAGATCAGATTTGCTTAATCTCAAAGATTGAACCTAAAGATGTGAGTGAAGCTTGCAAAGATGGTCATTGGGTTAAAGCCATGGAAGAAGAGTTGTTGCAGATTGGGAAGAACAACACATCAATTCTTTTTCCCAGGCTTAAGGACAAGAATGTTATAGGTACCAAATGGGTTTTATAAATAAATTGAATGACGATGGAGAAGTTGTCATAATAAAAGAAAGATTGATGTGCAAAGGATATTCTCAGATGGAAATAACTGACTATCACAAGAACATGTGGACTCTGCATGGTCAAGCTCCTCCAGACTAATGCCAACCAACTTTTCTTGTATAACTATAGCATCCTCATTAATTTATGTTGGCTCCTCTAGCTCTACACTCCACTTGGTTGTTGGACACTCTTTGCACAAAATTGTGTTGTGATCAATAAGACACAACATCCTATATATAACCACAAGCTTCTTTGCTCTCTTAGAGAAAACGTGTTCCTCTTAAAAGATTCGATGAAGTTTTTTAAGTAGACTGATTCCTCTCAATAGAAGAACTAGAAACCTTGGATAGAAAATGAATGGTTAGAATACTAGTCAAAGAATTTAGTACATACGTAATCCACCGCAAAATTAGGTCCTATGTTATAGTTGCATCATCTATCTTGACCTCCTTATAATAACCCCTAACAGTAACAAATTTTGTCCAGTTAGTACGAATGATGTTGGCCTTTATTAGATCATACATCTTTTAGATGGCCCTCATGAACCCTACCTTCACTTCAATATCATGTATGGGTATAACTCGATTATGCCTTTCCACATGCCACTTGCAATTCAATGCATAGGTAGCCATGTGCAAGGGAGTGTTGAGTTTCTCTCATCTTTGATGAATCATTGGTTGAATATACTCATTATAGAATACTAATGTGAGGCCCTTCTCTCCTATGAAAGCCTTCATATGCTCTAGCATAGAACAAATGCACTCATACATATCTCTAATGCTATGTGCATTAGCATCCCCATATCTAATGACCTACAAAATTGGTGTAATGATGGAGACTATATTTTGCATCACCCCAAAAATTATCACTCTTCACTGCATCCTTCACCTTCTCCCTCTACTTTGTCTTGGACTCGAGCCACCAATTCCATTCTACTATGATAACCTTTAGTTGCAACGCCTCTTACAACTCAAGCATTCTCTCCAAGAGAATGAAATAGGATGTCTATCTAGTCTCATCCAGTTTCAAAAAATCCTACTTTGAGGTGGTCTTGAAGAGTGCATGTGAACTGTGTTGGTTGCAAATAAACATTTGCACATTTCTAGAACATATGGGTCTTAAGCAATCAACTACCTTCAAAAATATGGGCCCTCTAAACATGTAATCGTGATATTAATGAGTGGCCGACATCTATAGTCAGTCCACCCATCCATGACTATATTGCTTCCACTTACCACCAGCATTTCTTCATTTGCTTCATTAACACATTTCTCTTTGAATAGTTTTTATCTAAGACTATGGTCCTCAATTTTGTCTCCCCTGGTGGCACATACGATGATCCTACCCTTGCTACCTTGACCATCACCTCCTTATAATGACATCGAGTCTTATGGAATGGAACATAATGCAATTGGAAAAGAAGAATTCACCAAAGGCATCATTTGCATCATCCTTCATCTATACATAGAATAATTCAACTAGTGGATTACGAGCATCACTTGTAAACTTGCATTTCCCCTAAGCTCCATTGCATGTGCCCCCAAAGTATAATACATACTCACACATACAACTTGCCACGATAAAGTAGTAGTAGAACCATGTGGTTGGCTCTATGAAACCTCAACCTATAAAAGAAAGAAGCAAATGTAGGTGCAATCCTCTTCACCACCGCATAGCCTAGATATCTCAACCCTAAATTTTAGGTTTCTCCCCATCTCTTCACATACATCTACACCTTTTACTTGAATATGAAGATGGCACTAACTTTAGAAATGCTACCCTAAAATTCAAGGTTACAAAATTCACATTTCACCAATCTTATGCACCTAGATGTCCAAGGCCTACTCAATAATCTTGTTGCTAATTGTTTCAAATGAGAATTAAGATCAAGGTGACCCTCAACAAAATATATCAATATTGTTGAGGGGTGAATCATATTTACAATTGCAAGGAATGAGAGGATGAAGAAAGGGCCAACAATCAAGCAAGTAATCAATGAGTTGGTAGGCTTCAAAAAGATTTTGATTTAGAGTTGTTTCATGAGATTGCAAGTACAAAGTTGGGATAATATGAAGATTGGTCTAATGAAGAAAATGGCTGTAACTTATGATTTGTTGATAAACCCAGTTTTTGAGTTGGATGTAGATTAATCATTTGACAAACCATTTTTTTGTGATGAATGCTATGATGTTTCGTAATTCTAGTAACACAATCTGTAACAATAACAAGATATGGGATCTAGGTGAAAATTTCAAACATGAGATGGGAGATATATCTAATATTAAATGTGATTTCCATCCATAGTTCCACAAGGACATGTATCCTAAAAAAAGTTCTCAATATTGTGGGACTTCGGGGAAACATCCCTCATTGCTCCACCTCCATTTGGATGTCCCTAAGATGCTTCATGGATTCCCAGGAATATCCTAATCATCCCAGGGATCCTCAGGCATCTCATGTGGCCAATCGAAAGTCATTTTGAATTAAAAAACATAAGATTTTCATTCAAACCTACACCTAAGGTTGAACCCTAATGGTTGAGGGGGCCCACCTAAGCCCCACAAACTATCTAAAACACTCTTAAATCCTAATTTTTACTTACAAACACAAATCAACATGGCTAAGGAGAAAAAGAGCGAGTGAAATAGTAAGAGTGAAGTGGTACAAACGCAAGAGGGTTGAGAAGCAAGAAGAATAGGATTTACGCTAAGTTGCAAAGGTTTTTTAAGAAATAAGTAGGATTCTATGGCTGTTTTTTTCGTCATTTTTAATTAGTTTTGCGTTCGCATTCATAGACATTGTTGGAAGTGCATATTCATTGTTCATATTGTCATCATCTGATGCAAGAGCATCCTTGGTTTACTGGCAATCTTGCATCATTCTATGAGTTTGGGTTACAATTGGCAGTTTCTGTGTTCCTGGTTGTGGTTGGTCCACTTGGATCTTTAGCTATTGCGCTCGTACTGGCATGTTCTTGACAATGCTTTGGATTCTTTTATGTGATCGCTCCTTATTTGGTGTTACCCTGTTCCAGATTTGGAGGATTTTGTGATAGGGTAGTATTTGTTTTCCTGTTCTTCTGTTTGGATTGACAGGTTGGAGTGTGGTCGAGTTTCCGAGCGAGTTAGGAGTTGCATAGTTTTGGAGTGTTCTTGGATCATTCTCCTATGGTTGCATCTCTTGGGGTTGATCGTGTGTTGAGATTTCTTTCTCTTTTTGGCCGCGGGTAACGTGTTCATGACTGGCGTGGACTTACCTGGAGATTTGTGTTGCGATCAAGATTGTGGGATTCTTCGCCGTTGTGATCTTAGCGTGTGGATCGTGGTTCCTTCGTGGATTGTTCCATGTGATCGCTTCTTCTTATGTTATGTTTGTATAGGGCTGGACCTATATTAGTAAGACGTTTCCTGCTTTGGAGAATGTTATTTCTTGTGTCGACTTGTGGTCGTGATTTTGTATAAATGTAGGGCTTGGTTTCGTGTTAAAGAGTTAGTGGAGGGCAGAAGGTATAGTAGTGGACTATTGAACTGAAGCTTGCAGTGATCTTTGGGATAAATCTTAAATTTGTCATTTTCTTTGTGGTCGTAACTGGGAAGGCCTTATAGCCCAACATGTATGAGTTAAATTATGATCAATAAAGTGTTTCTTGCATCTTATAGTGTCAATTTTCTTGTGTTTCCGTTGTGTTGACTCTTGCTACGAGGGTGGACATCTCCTTTGGGGATTCTCTCACCTTGGCACTGCATCATTATCATTGAAATTTAAAATAAGAAAAATAATCATATACTAAATTCTGAATCCCAATTTTAATTTTTAAATTCTATCTACTTATTAGTTTAGTTTTAAATTTTCAATATTGCAAAAAATAAAAATAATAATATTCAATAGCAAACTATCATATTTTTATTTAGGTTTTAATATTTTTACGAATCACTTTTATTAGTCTACATGTTCAATTTTCTATTTTGTTAATCTAAGATGAAACTTTTGTATATACTCTACTTCTATGCTTCATGTGACTTGAGTAAGAAAAAAAAAAGAAAAACAAAAGCAAAATCTTTGGTTACAAAGTTTAAAAATAAAGATTTTTATGTGTATCCTCTACTTTTGCACTTTGTGTAACTTGAGGTAAGAAAAATAAAATAATTGTATCTTAATCTTGTATTGTGTAGCATGCATAGTTTGAATCTTAATTTTAAAATTATAAACTTGAAAATTTTATATTGCTTATTGCAGCCTCACTATGATATCTCATGGCATAAGTGAGGATGAGATTGAGGTTCAAAGTGAAAGTGAATTCGATTGTGCACCAAAGGTTGATGAAAATGTAGAAAGAGAGAGGTGGCCGTGAAACTCAAACCATGAGCCCCATGGTGTGTGCAAATCAAAAGAGACAAGAAATATGGAGCTCCGTGTTGAGCTTAAAAGAAACATCTTAGAAAGAGAAGTCATGATTAGACAATTTATACATAAAGCTTTTAAACAACATAAAGTTATATCTTCTATCATAAATAGTTAGAAGAGACAAAAAAACGCAGGCTACCAAATAAAAATTAAAAAAAAAAAAACAGATTATCAAATAATTAGAAAAACACTAAATATTTCATAATTATGCAATGCTCTTTGGGGATGTCTTCCCTAGAACACGTCCCTTGTATGGGACGTTTTAGGGATGACTATGAACATCCCACCCCCTCGGTAATCTTTCTTCGTCAAAAACAAGGGAGGTTTTGAAAACATCCCAGAAGGGGACATCCAAGTGTCCCCAAGATGTCCCAAGGATGGCTAGTTGTCCCCTATGGCCCAACAATTTAAAAGTCAATTTAGAAAAAAAAAAAAAACTCCCCTTGATTGTTGGTCAGACATATAAACATGAAAAAACAATTAGCACTAGGCCACAACATAGGGAAAAATTAGGTGTGTGATAGAACAATTGTCAGTCGAAGTGTTTTGTTCAAACTATAGCATGCATGATATTGTTCATTGAAACAATTACCTATATATAGTAATGTGAATCTGGTAGCCATGTAGAACACAATTCTTCTACTGAGAGCGGGTGAATTAGTAGAAGAGGAAAACTCAAATCTAATTAAAACTTTTGATGAGCTTCACAAAACATGAACTAAAAAACTGAAAGGAATGTAACTTGAAATTGAAATATGAAAGAGATACAACTTCACAATGAAGTTGATGCACAAGAAATATTTGGAAACCCAAGATGAAAAAAACCACAATGAGAAATCATACTAGATTCTACTATTGTAATCTAGCCTCACAGATAAAAACAATGTACAATGCTTATAGGGCAACAACCTTAAGAAATCACCCAATCTCCTACTAAAGAGCACCAACTCTTGCTATCACAAGCTCTTCAATCTAAGCACCAACCCAAAATCCTCAAGGCACCAACCATAAGATGTTACAAAACAAGTTTTTACAAAATTTAAATATGCAACTTCATAGTTCACAAAAATGATGATGTATAATTATAAAGTACTGCAAATTGAATTACTCAACCCTTCAAATATTTTGATCTGAATTACAAGACACAAACAACTTCAATCTTCTGATAAATCTGCCTTCTACAAGTTTTGTTCACAATTGCTTAGTTAACTCCATCAAACATCATATAGATCACTGAACTATCAAATCTTGTTCGTCAATTAAAATACTATATACTCTTTAAACACTGTTAAAATGAATGATTTGCATATATATACTGTATACCTCAAATTCTTTATGTTTGCAACACTGTATACCTCATATTCTTTATATTTGTGACATTCTGTACTTGATCTTGATTCTTTTTTAATGTTGAACGGCGTGAATGAAACAAAATTAGCTCCATAGGCATAAAGGGTTGTAGATAAAAAGATTAGGACACAAATTCATCTCCTCTTTTAATAGGTCGGCTTTTTTTTTTTAAATTTAAATATTTAGATTTAATTTAAACATTTGGATTTAAGTTTTAAGTTTTCTTTTCTTTTATTAATTTAATTTAATATCTTGTTATTAAATCTTTTGGATTTGTTATTTAATTTGTTTTTGTTAAATATATTGAGATTAAATATACGATTTGAATTATAATATTTAATATTTAAACAAAAATATTAATATATTTTTATGATGTTTTAAATCGTTAGATTTGTTATTTGATTTATGTTTAATTAAATATATTAAAGTTTAATATTTTAAATATTTAATTATAATATATTTTATATATTAATATGAAATCTAATATATTTATTACTATATTAGTAATATTTAAATAAAATTTTAAAACCTTATAATATTTTAAAATTAATTTATATCATATTGAAAGTTAACATAATATTTTTGTATTTTTAGGGATATAATATTTCTATTCTTAAATTATTTAATTTTTATAGAAAAAATATTTATATTTTTAAAAAATAAAATTTATATATGACGATTTTTTTTGCAATTTTTTACCCCTCGCTCATCTTCATTCGAATTTTATTGTTGTCTCAAACTCAAACCTTGTGACTTAGATATAAACAATATATCTTGAAAGGCATGTTTCTTTCTACAAAGCAATCAACCTTCAACAATTCAGATTTCTCCCAATGGCAGAGATAGTTTTCTGCACACCAAATTTTGAATACATTTTGAGTGCTAACAAATGATATGTCTCTATGCATGGCCACCACACCTTTTCTTCAATTCAGCGTTTACACTCCACTTAGCAATGCATGCTCAACACACTTTTGTCTTCATACCATGCGTTCTTAATAACTCACTGCTATCTTCAAAACAACTCAGAAAAAAACGAAGGTGACCAAGATATGTGCCATCTTATTTAAATAGTTGACTCCTTACTTGCAGAAATAAACCTCATCGTTCTATGCAAACGGCTTGCCTTTCTCTGCAAACCACAATGTTCATCTACAGGCTTTTATATATATATATGCAAAGTTCAGATTCTAATAACCCATGCATAGTATAGAGTCTAGACAATGATATAACAGAGAACAATGGACGCTATCAACATACATTTGCAGTGATTATCAATAATGAAGTATTTACACAATACCATTTCATCACTATGTTCAACCTGTGTAGAACTTTGTCTGATAAAAACATAGAACACGTGATAATATGAATTGCATAGGTAAACTTCTGTATCAGTTCTTGACATTAATGACAAATATGCTAACAAAC
>MU226003.1:4177636-4211284 GCA_018584345.1 Thuja plicata | reverse complement strand
TCTTCTCTAGCTAAGAGGGAGTGTTGATGTTTTGTGTAGCTATGGTGAGGGTCATAGGTGTTGACACGGGAGACCACTACACATTCTGTTTGATCATCCTCCCTAGCTAAGAGGGAGTGTTAATGTTAGTAGCTTCAGTCGTATGATCATTTAGAATACATATAATATATGTTGATTTTAATTATATATTATATATGTTATATTATTATTAATCAAATGAAATTTAATATTCAATATTAATCTATTATATTATTCTAAATTAATAATTGATTGATGAAACATTATAAGATTGATTAAATTATAATTAATGGGAAGAGACATGTCCTTTAAGGACATCCTCTCTAAAGGCATATATACATAATAAATTGTCATTATATTAATCTCAATAATAATGAATAGACATGTCCCATGAAGGGACATGTCTCTCCTAGCCTCATTCCCAATATAAATGAAAGAGAGATTGTTGCATTTGGAAAACACAAAGAAAACATAAGACTGCTATTACATTTGCAGCTATCCTAAAACTTAACAGTATGCTTCATTTTTTAAAATATTAATAGCACATGCTGCTACACTATATTGACAACAGCAACCACTACCCCCAAGGTGGACAACCTTTGGCTCTACCACTAGCAGTGCCCTATGGTCCCTCTACCACTTCACTCCATTAGAATATTCCTGCCAAAACCATGATTTTCCCCACAGTGGTTTCTTGACATCTTATAAGTAGTTTTTGTATAGAAAGCAGTTTTAAACAAAATGTATCACAAATTGGGAATATATTAGCACTGAAGAATATTTTGGGGAATCTTAGGAATACTAACATCAACATGATATCATCCTTCCTCCAACCTAAACTTGCCCCCCTCTCCATTGCAGTTTTGATTTTTGTATTCAAACTTCAAAGGCCTCATTTGGACTCGTATAAGCTCTGTTTTTTTAGCAATTCTTTTATGAGCTAATTTTTCAAGGGCTTAAGTGGTGCAAACAATTATCGACTTTCATGTCTAGTTTTTCTAGAAATTGTAAATTCTCATATGTGATGTTGAGCAATTCTCGTTTTGGGAACTTCCTAGGTTGTTAAGACTCATGACATTGTTCTTTCATGCAATTTTTTTTAAAGAGCATAATTGTGTACTTATTGGCACAATCTAATCTATTTCATTCTATATAAAAAATTGTAGTTTCAATTATGTGGCCTTATTGACATTTGTAATACACTAAGATTACAAACACTTCGTTGATTTGGCAAGTTGCAATTATAATCACACTAATTATAAAGTGTCGTCATCATAATTTGCTAGGAGGAACTCGTGATTGTGTGAATTCGGAGGTGTTGTTAATTCTCACACAATCAACTTATAAAGTGTCGATTACGTGTACTAGCCTTTTGGGGGCTTATACATAGGCATTTTGTGATCATGCATTGAGATAAAGTTCCATTTTGTGGGGGTGTGGGGGAAGAGGAGGGGAGAGTTCATCATGGATTGTACATCCTTTTGTTGTCAAGCTAAATTTAGATAACTATTTGTCATAGAAACAAGGGATAGTGAACAACTACATTATGCAAGATATATTGTTCTATCTCCTTAAACTTATCTTGAACCAAGTAAATAGAACCAAAGGTGTGCATAGTTTAACAATGATATGACCTACAAACTAATCACTAATTCTAAGGATATTATGCATCAGCTTGAGTTCACTAAGTGCTATTTCATTGCCTGGACCTTCACCTAATATTTGTATGGAGACCTTGATTCTCCATTTAAAACCAATGCTTCTTTGGAGAACCTTTTCATTGCTTGGACCTTCACCCAATATTTGTATGCAGACCTTGATTCTCCATTTAAAACGGATGCTTCTTTGGGGAACCTTGCATATGGATGATATTGCTAACGATCCTCCCCCTAATATGTCTTCTAGATTCACTTCATTGAGACACATTCCTACCAAACATATCTTCCTTGTTTGTTGAATCCCCACATTTAGGATCTAGATGATACCATTGAGAATGTAGTTTTCCTCTTGCAAGACACTCCTCTAGCACCTACTGCTTCTTCAAAATTTAAAACCACTTCTTCGTGGGTTGCCAGTGATTCTCTACAATAGGGTTCTTCGTGTCTATAGGATCCATTTCATTGGCAAATCTACTTACCAGATATTTCACATCTATTTGTGGATACTCAACTTGATCTTGACGACACTATTGACAATGTCTTCTCTTTGATGGCAGCTCCCATCGAGTTGCATCATCTCCCATTCAAAATTCACTTATTCTCTTCCCATCACATCATGCTACTCACTAGAATGCCCTTATTCACAATTGAGGACATCTCAAATGTCCCCCGACCGTCTTGAGGACAAGCGACCATCCTCGTAGCATTTTGGACACAGATTTTAAAAAAACGCCACGCCAATGCAAAAAAAAAAGGAACTTGATATTAGTTTAGTGGGTCCACGCACATTTCTAAGCCCTAAAACAACAAAATTACTCCTCCATGTTAAACTTGAGGGTTCATCAAGGTGGAGTGGTATGCGTGAAGGGAGACAACCTAAAAAAAAAATTTGAATAACCTTCTGAAGTTCTAAAAACTTATACAAAAGGACCCTTTAATTATATAAAACCTCTTCCTCAACTTGTGACAGTCATAGACAAAAATAAAAAGAAAAATTTGGAGGGTACTAGATTGTGGTTGATCACATTTGTAAAAATCATTTTAGAGGGAGCTACAAAAGACTGTATTCTCATCTATTGGGCTTTAAAGCCAAAGGGGTGAAGGTTTGTGAATATATAATGTTGGATGAGAGGGTAGAGTTTATAGATTGCATATGAGGCAGAATCAAGGTCTAAGGGTTGACAATGCCAACACAGTCCACACAATTAGCCAAGCATATGCCCTCTATAGTTGGTAGTACTAGTGTTGATATTTATGTTTCCACAAGAGGGAAGAGGGAGACTATTATTAGTGAGCAGCTAGGTACAATTGCAAGTTTGTTCAATGTGCAAGCACGAGATGTGGCAAAGTCATCGACTGCCAAATTTTTCTATGCCTATGCCATCCTATTCCATGTAGCACATTCTACTTCAAACAAATGATTGAAGATGTAGCTTTTGTTGGTCCCTCATTCACCCCGTGGAAAACATAAACTACATACTACACTTCTTGATGAAGAATATTCCAACGACACACTGCTCTATTGTCATGGATGGGTGGACCAATATTAGACATCAGCCACTTATCAACATCATAGTCACATGTTCAGTTGGCTGATATTTTCTTAGACCATAGAGCCTTTGATCCAATGCCTTGTCAATGTCTCTACCAATGCCTTCAACTACAAGAAAGCACCCTCGCAATAAAACTACTTTCTCAAGAACTATAAACCACATGTTCCTAGAGAAATCATCCACCAACAATAGAAAATATCTTGGACCAAGGACTACGATAAATTGCCAACAAAGCTCATAAAGATATGCGTGGATGACATCCAAGAATCCCTTAGCACGTCATGTACTTTTTGTAGTGAATGATTTCCTCTTCCTAAGGTTAAAGTTCTGTGTAAGTTGACTGATAAATAATAAATTCTTGTTCATAGCAAGAACATATCAGACATTGCATACCAAAAATTTGAGAAAATCATTCAAAACATGCCTAACATCTCCTTTCCCTTTGACCACATTGGATCGACCATCACCGAGTGAAATTATATCATTATGACTAGAATAGCAATAAACTCTACGAGTGTTTAGATGCCTTCAAATCAAAGAACCAATATTTATCATCAATGTCATCAAAAAGAATGCCATTAGTGCACACTCGGCATCTAATCCATGCTCCTTCTCAACAACTACCACACTAATTAATCACACCTCTTATGTGATAGATTATACTGTCTTTTCTACACTGATTTTTAACGAGTCAAAACTTGTTATAATAAAAACATTTCACCATTTTCTTGGATTAAGTAGAAAAAGTATTGCCAAAAGAATTTAGAAGGTGTACCCTTAAACCGTGTAGCAAAACCACTTTTAGTAGTCCTAGACATGGATTCCCTGATTTGTTGTTGTATTTACTCCTCCTATAATAAATAGACTAAACCTTATAAAAAAGTAGGATTTCAGTTTCAACCAATTGATTCAAATATTTTATAAATGTCTCAAAGGAAGGTGAGAGACTATTTGTATCCAATACAACCATGTCTTCCTCATCAACCTAATTGTTGATGGCGCCAGATTAATACTTAAGATCTTTGATTTTTACGACATGTTCAAACAAAGAACCCCTCCCTCGAAAATTTTACAATCAACATTTTTGAGGTACATAACCTTGCCTTCTAAAACTTAATAATTTTTTAAGCTATTCCACAAGGTATATGTGAAAGTTGCACTTTGGGCTTTGAGAATTAGATGATACTAACAACTATAGAATTTGCAAGGCTTCTCTATGATGTCTGTTGAAGTCATCGAAGAAATTATGGTCCTAACTGAAAAACCAATAGGATTCTGTCAAATTGTAATGCCCCCACCATGAAGGCATTATTTATAATAAGTTTATAATAAATAAATATTTAGTCAAAGTGACCGACCTGAAGAGGTAATGAAAATAAGTTTTAAATAAATAAATATTTAGTCAAAATGGCCAACCTCCCTTAATATATGTGCCACTTTGATAAAAGAAACAATAACTTAATTTCTCCTAATAATGGTTGACTTCTTTATGAATGATTGTCTCCATTGGGTGAAAGGGCATCTGAGGAGGAATTTGAACAGAATGAGAAGCAAAAGGAATACAAGGGAAAACAATTCATAAAAGAAGAAGCAGATTTGAGCAGAGAATGTATAGCAGATTTTTGAAACAGAAGACATGATAAATCAGTGAAGTTGAGAACAGATTTATGAAGAGACTTGTGGGGGAAAAAGTAAATTAAGTTCAGAACTCATTGGCAGCAGAAAAATACAAAGTTACCAGGTTCTTCTGGATTTTGCCTGGGTCCCGGTTTGGTCCTTCCCAAATACAGATCTGCATTCAGTTCGATGTGGGTCGGACAGGGTTCTGCCCACACCCTGTAGGTTTAGCAGGGAGAATTAGTGAAGAATTTGCAAACTTAGTGAAGAATTTGAAGACTTTTGATGATATTTGATCAGTAATAGCTGATTGTTAAAGTTGACATGATTATTTTTAACTGAAACATTGATATGGTGGTGTATTTTGGCATTTTGCTATATAATTTGGACTAAAATATTAATATATATGGTGGTGTATTTTTCTATGTTACTTTCATATTAGTATAGTGGTTTATTATGAACTTATTTGCTGCTGCATATACGTATATACTTTTTATTTTTTTATTTTTCATTTTTTATATGTTTTGTACAGATGAACCCAAAGCGAACCCGAACCCGAACCCCCCCTTAAAAAATTAGATCAAACCCGTGAACTTGAATCTTGAACCCGAACCCGAATCCGAACCGGGAACGGGACCGGGACCGGCAATTTAGGAAAAATAATTAATTATAGCAGAAATCCAAGTTGTTTACATCAGCCTGAGATTACAATGAAATGTGTAAACAGAAGCAAGATGGCGATAAGTAGTCATTATACACTAGCGATAGAAGAAGCATGAAGAGGTGTGATTAATGATAACAATTGGTTACGAGGGAACATGATTGAAGAGGCACGATCATTGCTGAAGTAGCAGCAACTCCCCAAGGGTGTCCTCTCTTGATGAAAATATTAAGATTTAAATGGGAGAGGACCACGATGGCTAAGAGCATCAACGAAAGCAATCAAAAGCATCGATGCTCATAGGAGCAGACCAATACATCATACACCAGTAATCAGATCAGAATCAGAAATTGATATTTATTGCAGGCAACAGTATTCTTATCCATTTCTGGTATGCATGAATATATGTTTAAAGGTGTATGCCTGATATATGCAGCAATATAATGCACAACTCCTCACACACACACACACACACATATATATATTGCACAAGGAATAATATGGATTTCCAAATAGCAACAATCAATCATGGCAAGGTGAGGACGGAAATACAAGGAGGGCGAATGGCTATAGGATACCTCACTAGATACACCACCTCATATGAGATGGCATAAGGCCACATGAGGCCAAGAGGGATGATATATTCACTCTTGGGCCTAGGGTAGAGGATTGCTTTGCGCACCCTATTGTAGTTCCTCTTGAAATGATAATCAATTTATATTCAATATTAAACAAAGGTGAGGAATACTCCTTAAATAAGAAATTACAATAAGATCTTTCCATAACGGAAATGGTTGAGAACTAAAGATAGAATAGAAAGTTACTAAACTAACTAAACGACTTAAAGAACAGAAAGTTACTAAAAACTAACTAACAAACTTAAAATAAAATTGCTTTCATGACCGTAATACTAAATATTACAATATTATTTTAATACCCCCCCTTAATGGTCATTCTAATAACTACACTACAAAAGACTAGACATAATCCACAAGTCATATGGCCACAAATGCATAGAAGGCTAACTCCTCTTCAGAACGCTATGCGACATGAGCCTGCTCCTAAGGCCCTCCCTGGTTGGACTTTTGATCAGCCACTACAGAACTTGTGGACATGACCAAGTACAAGAACACACTGAGTACCTTCCAACCTGATGTTAGGTAACGAAGCCATCCCTCCCATTATCCAGAGACACAGAAACTGAGATCAGCTTCAAAAACCTTTAGTTTTTGTTGATAAAAAATTGAAACAACGATTTTGCCAAAAAATCGCCAAAAGAAGCAATTGCAAACTAGCACCATGATTTTGTGAAAAATCATCAAACCCTTGATGCAATGCTAAGATCACACATGATCAAAAACTCTAGTACATTTGCAGGAACACTGTTCACCCTAGAAACCCTAGGTGCAACCCTAAACACTCTGCAAAAATCCATGATAAAAAATTGTCAAAACATTTTTTGGAAATTGAAAGACATGATTTTGTAAAAAAATCGTCAAAAAATATCAAAAACCTTCATTTTGTTGAAAAGACAATAAAACAATTTTCAAAAAATCGTCAAAAAACAGCAAATCCATGACAAAGAAACCCACGATTTTGGGGAAATATCGAGCAAAACCCTTTTGCATCAGAAAAAATCTTATTTTTGGGAAAAAAAAATCATGTAAAACCCACCAATTTCAAAAAATCATCAAAAACCATGATTTTTGGGGGAAAAAAATAATGTAAAATACGCCACATTTTTTCCCAAAAAAAAAACGTGAAAACCCCTCGCAACCAAAACAAATCTCAGTCATGCTACTCATAACTCCTTTGCACTAGAAACAAGAGCCACAATTTTTTGATGAAAAAATAGCAGAAAAACCTTGTAGATCTAAAAAGAAATTTGCAGAAACCACGATTTTTGTTCTTAAAATCACCAAAAAACACGATTTGTTGGAGCAAAAAACTTATCAAAAAGCCCTAAAAAATCTTCTGAAAATTTCATTAAGAAATGTTCAGGAATAGTCACAAATTTTATTCTATAAAAAATCTACCAAAAAAACTCACAATTTTTGTTTTAAAAAAATTGGGCAAAAAAACTTTTCGAGGAAATTTCTAGGTAATTAAAACACATTTTTTATTTGAAAAATTTGCCAAAAACCAACCTCTGCTCTGATACCATAAAATGATAAACGACTGATACTCAATATTAAAAAAAGGAGAGGAATACTCAAATAAGCAATAACAAGATCTTTCCATAACGGAAACATTCAAGAACTAAAGACAGAATAGAAAGTTACTAAACTAACTAAACGACTTAAAGAACAGAAAGATACTAAAAACTGACTTAAAAGAAGTTACTTACATGACCATTATACTGAATATTACAATATTATTT
This sequence comes from Thuja plicata, assembly GCA_018584345.1. Classification (NCBI taxonomy): domain Eukaryota; kingdom Viridiplantae; phylum Streptophyta; class Pinopsida; order Cupressales; family Cupressaceae; genus Thuja; species Thuja plicata. Next base: position 4,203,397 of record MU226003.1, on the reverse strand, counting down.
TAATACTAAATATTACAATATTATTTTAATACCTCCTCCAACCTCTACATTAAGCAATTGTTGGCATGACAAAGGGAGAACAGCTATAGGATCCTTCACTAGGTACACCGCCTCATATGAGATGGTGGAAGGCCACATGAGGCCAAGAGGGATGGTACATCCACCCTTGGGCCTAGGATAGAGGATCGCTTTGAGCACCCTATCATGCTTCTTTATCCAAGCCCCGTTATGATTCAACCCAAACAATAAATTAGATTTGTTCTTTTTCCCCCATAATGGTTAATATTATGAATTGTATCTTCAATATTTGTGTAACATGATTGCAGGATCTCGACAAGAATTTTTCTAGCTTCACATCTTTCAGGTAAAGTTATATTTCTAACTATATTTTGTTCCCTGTTTTACTGAATTTGTGATTCCAGGGCAGATTATAGGCCAAACCAAAAAGGGGACATTACACAAATTCTTAATAATCAACAATGACTAGTACCTTGTGACTCCACATGATATAATTTTTACCCCTAAATTTCTATAATTCGAGCAATACTAGGTTCTGAATAGTGGCCATTTGTCATCTAACAGCCCAAAAAAAGCAAGCCTTTTCCCATTGAATAAATTTCTAACCTTCCAAAAATATTTTGAACAACATTTTTAGAATCTTCAAAAAAATTAAATCTAGACTAGAATAAAAGGCTTTGCAAGAAAACAAAATTACCTATGCATGTAACTTGGATTTGGCAAGAAAAGAAAAATAAAAGAATACACATGCCCTAGCCACTCAACCTTACATAAAACCCAAAATGATTTCCTAATCTTTTTTGCCTACACCCTAAAAATGCCTAACATGATTGTTGAAACTATGAAAAGAAAGCATATGGCTTTTTTTATTTCAAAAAGCTTTTGCAACTGTGCTTCTTGCACCGTCTGAATAGACTAACCTGTTGCTTATGATTTTGTGCTTTCTGGCTGCAACCAAAAAGTTTGCAATATTTCTCTACATGCAACACAACTGGATTATCAGTTATCTTGAAAGCCTGCAATTGCAGACTTCCTGTGTGTGTGCCACATGCTCTAGAAACTCCATGTGACCTCTAAATTTCTGCCCTCAATCTATGAATTTCTTCTGCATACCCTCCACAATACTCACAATCTTCAGCTCACAATTTGACTTTTTAGTTTTTTGCCTCCTGCCTATGACTAGGGTAACCTCTACAACTGCAGACTTCTCTTCCCACTTTCTTCTACAAACCATATTGACTCCAAAATCACTGCTCATATAAGCAAAAGAATGAGATGAGAGAAGAGATTTGTCTATCTCAGAGGAGATGGCAGCCTTATATTATTGAGCAAAATCTAATAATAGACAGCAGTTACAAAGGCCATAATAATGGCAATCAGAAAAGAGCAGAAGCATAAAAACAAGTACAATATCAGTTACACTATTTTTTGTCATTATTTTAATACAGTATCAATATAACCTAATCCATTCAACGTCAAAATTGAGCAGGAAAAACTACTAGGACTCATTCATTTCTCCATCAAAGTTGTCCCCCATTGCCATTATAGGTTTTTTTTAAAATAAAAAATATATACTTACTGCTCATCTAAATCACCACCAATTGTCACATCACTGCTGTTAAACATGGACCAGCATGTAGCACCAGCTACCCCACCCTCATCACCCACCCATCTGACATCAGGACCTGCATCAGAGAAAATGACAGCCCCTGGCTGCAGCTGATGAATCACACTAAACCATTCTTTAAAGTAATATTCCATGAACTTGGCATCCTTCCCCTTGGCCCCATCCAACCATATCTCCTGTATGGGCCCATACCTGCTCACAACATGCCAACTACTCAATAACAAATGAAGCAAACCACAACAATCTCAATATCATAATATCTATACAAGGGCAAACTACACCGCGTTCTACTGCCACCTAAGTTAATAATCTCAAAAAACTTGTCTAAGCTTATCCACGATTCTAAAAAACCCCAGTTTTTACAGCATATGGTGTAGCACAAACAAGCTCGAAACATTCCCTAGAAAAACAGCAGCACTGTTATTTTATTTACCTACTGGACACAAACATGGTCCATAGTTGGAGTTGAAATTCGACAGTCAATAATCTATTTTTAGAGATTAGACTGATAAATAAGGTTTCACGCTTCAAACTTACTGTATACACAGTTTAAAGTTAACCTGTACATAAAATTTTCTAACTCATTTTATGGTAGGATTATAACATGAATTATACAGCCAAACAGCCACCCTACCTAGAAGGTAAGAGAATGGGATTAGGAATGACACAAGCTTCCAAGGAATGGTAGTGATTTGTACCATAGCTGTGTGTATGCATTAGAAAAATGATAGGATATGGGAAGGAAGAGAATTTTCAAGAGAATAGTATTTCTTAGCATTTCTTTATATGGTGAGTAAGAGTATGCATTGGCTAGGTGGATGGTCTATGATTGTTAATAAAATTTCAATTTCCTGAGATCATATTTAAGCCAGAGAAATCAGAAAGAAGAAAAATGTGATTTAAGGGAACAAACAAAACTTTTAGCAATAATAGTTCTTTGAATTTTATATCATAGTTGAATGTAGAGATTAGCTATGTGGATGATTCATTGATAAATTAATGTTAACTTTTATTTGGCGGATATAAAGGGGTCCAAAACTCCAGGTTTGTTTGGTAAACACCAAACCACAGCAAAGTTCTCATAATATTCATAAGTGAAAGAGAGATGTAGATAAAAAAGTTTTCATGTATCATAACCATTGCAGCTTCTTTTTCCAATATATTAAAAACTATGAAGAGCTTCCTACAAGGCAAGGTTTTGCATGTGATACTTTTATATTTAAAAGCCAAATAAATGAGCAAAATAATGATCTGGCCTTAAATGTTGTTAAAATTTGATTTAAAATTTTAAAATGTTAACACTGTTAAGGGGTCGGAATTCAGTCTGATATAAGTTTTAAGAGTGGATAAAATAAATAGAAAAACAATTGTCTTCTTGAGTTTTCGCCCCGCTATATTGATATCTCACTTTAAGTATTACAAAATGATAAAGACATGTAATTCTCTTTAGCGTCTTCAAATCAACCCTCCATGTGACCAGTAATGAACTTGTTCTCTAAGATAAGGCGTGATTTTATCTACTGCAAAGCCAACAGACTGTAAATATACCTTTCTTTATTCTACCATACACTGTATCTAATATGATATCAGCATGTGACCAGTAATGAACTTGTTCTCTAAGAAGATTAAAGGCATGATTTTATATACTGCAAAGCCAACTGACTCTAAATATAACTTTCTTTATTCTACCATACACTGTATCTAATATGATGTCAGTGGTGCCGTGATTCTCTAAGCATACTCTCTACCCAACATGGAGTTAGTGATGCCATATTGATATGATCTTTGGTCCAATATACTTAATTATTTTGAATGAACTGGTAATTTGTTAAAACATAACACCCAAGGAAGATCAACTATAAGATATACAAGTACCTCCCAATAATTTCTGTAAGATTAACAGGAATAAGACACTTTGAAACATTTTCGCTTAATGTATCCAGTGCTTCCTAGAAAGAGGGATCCCACAGAATAAAGAATGAGAGTTCAGTAAACATAGAACTGTACTTAGAAGCAAATTAAATTTGAGACCTACAAATATTTACAAGCATACCTATCATTAGAGAAATATCTGTAAACTACGCTGAGAGACATCTTTGATTGAAACCTAAATTTTATACAAATGCAATTGTTATTGAACACTTAACCTAAAGGCATTACCTGCTTGTATCCAGACTAAGTGTCTTGTACCCAGATGCTTCAAATTAATATGTGATAAACTCAATCATTGGAATTAACCCTAACCCCTGTTGTAGCCTAGCCTTAAGCCTAATACTAATAGTAATTGTAATTGAAACTTACATGTATTCCTAATTGAAACATATCTATGTTTCAATCCTAACCCTAATTACATCCTAACCATAACTGACCCCTAACCCTAATTACACCCTATCCATAATCCTAATTGAATCTTGATCAAAACATTGACCCTAATGCTATTTGATCCCCAATCCCAACCCTAATCCATAGATTAATCCTAGAACCCTAACCCTAAGCCTTACCTGCTTTGAACCTTAATGCAACTCTAACACTAATTTTGATTAAACTCTAACCCTTACTCTAAACCCTAATTAAATCTTGACCCTAAATAAATCATAGCCCTTGATTATATAACGATTAAACTGTAACTGTAATCAAACCAAGACCTAATTAAACCCTAACCCACCTCAATACAACTTTAAACATACTATGGTATGATGTGAAGTATAGTAAATTGCAAGTCTAATCTATTGTGCTGCATGATTATAGACAGTCAAGATACAAATAAAGGTGACATAAGAATCCCCAGATGATTCACAAAGAATACATAAAACCGAACTATAATATATATGAAAATTTTAGACATGAATGCAACTTCTAGGCATGAAAGTAGTCTAAAAACTATAGTGCATTGGTCATAGTAACTATATACTTAAACATTTCATGGATTTAATCATGACCACATCTGTCATGTGCATGTGTGTGAATCATGGGATATCCACATGCATGTGATATCGAGTGGCACGTATTTGGTTTTTTCCAAAGCTTCTTGCATTTGCAAAGATTTGAAAATTGTGACACAAAGAACCAAAAGTAGTTGAGTGGCTCTATTTATCTCTAATTGAAACCTTACCCTAACCTTAACACTTGCCTTAACCCTAACTGAACTCTCACTATAATCCTTATTGAACCCTAGCCCTAATCTTAACTCTATTTGAACCCAAAACCCAATTCGTCTGCCCGTTTGTTTGCTGGAATTGACCTGGAATTGGAAAACAAGAATTGGTTTCCCTTCTCAAAATTGAATTCTCAATTCCAATTCCATGCCTCAATTCTAATTCCAGGTTCTGAGGTGGAATTGCAGAATGCTCATTTTGGACCAAAATTAGAATTGGCCTATTCCAATTCACCAATTCTCGTTTTCCAATTCCAAGTCAATTCCAGCAAACAAACGGGAACTCTATACTTAACCCTAGATGAAGAATAACCCTAAACCTATTTAAGCTCTAACCTTAACCTTCACAACCACCCTAGTTTAACCCTATAGCTAATTCTAATTAAACCCTAGCCATAACATTAATTAAATCCTAACCTAGGACTAAGATAATAGATTATGAGGGAGAGAAAAATGGCTCTGCTACTGAGTGCGACCACAAAAGCGAAAAAGCAATTTGAATTTTTCTGCAAAACCAAATATGGTATCCATATCACCAAGCAAGGGTTTCCAAGAAAGGGAAATCACTTTGCAATACTGAACAAAGATGAAAAACCATCCAGGTATTCTAGGATTTCTGAGTTTCAATCCGAATATTCTGCACCCTCAGTGCGACCTAGGGCTCTGAGGCCCCCTCCACCCAGGAAAGATGTTTATCTACCGAACAAGCGGTGCAAGGTCTCTACATCTGCCAGTGGAGCTACCAGGTGGGATGGGGGACAATGGAACCCTAGGTTTGCTACTGATAAAAAAATTGCTCAAGGAGGCCAACAATGGCTGGCAATTGGCTAAAGGACGCAAAGAAAAACGTGCCCTTGAAAACAAGGCGATGGTGGGTTATGAAGGAAGCAAAAGAAATGGTCCTAACAAGCGTTGGGCAACCCCCATCACTTGTCAAGTGCTAAACTATGCTTCAAGAATGAATAAAATCCCGCTGGGTGGAGTCAAGACTGCACCATTAGGGAGAAATTCATGGCCGCAGCACTGCAATTACAATTTCTTGGCCCCTTTTAACAATCAGCCAGCCGAGGCTCCTCGACCTCTAAAAATAACGAACACAAGTTAAAAACAGGGTAGCAATAATGTGGAACACAAACAGCAGGACATCCTTCGTAACAGTGAGGAAAGGTTTACAAAGGTTGAAATAAAAAATGAGTACTCAGAAGGTATGTATAATCATTGCAAAACATATGGTCTTTATGCTCGGTGGACGGGGTTTGGCCATCCTCTAGAGGATGTTGTTGAATGGATAGAAAGGGCATACAAGGATAAGTAAGTATAACAATCCTCTCAGAAGATTTCTTTTTTCTAGATTGTTTAACTGTTTCTTTGAAAAATCATCTTTTTTTATATTACGATAGTGTATCAAACTGAGCAAAAGAACATCCTCGAAAGGTCTGAGTATCAAACTCAAGCTTCCATCAAGTCCGAAGCTTCAAGTATCAAAAAGAATATTACAGCAATTTACAAAATGTATTCAATTATATCTCCTGTAAGCCAAAAAGAAAACAAGACATCTACTGGACTTGCTTTAGTTTCCTTCCCCTAGTGCACCGTTGCTACATTTTGTTCTATCCACTTCAAAAGTTCCTATAGGGGGATCCACTGTTACAAGAACAACCGCTACATCTTCCCATCTGTTCTCAGACCTCAGGTTCTCTTCTCGTACCTTATGATTTTCTACATCGATATCAATATTGTGTTTCTGGGTATATTCTTTGAGTTTTCCCATTTCTTCCTCGTTTACCTCTCCCTAAGCAGCATCCCATGGATGGGCTGATTGGATGTCCGCTTTGTAGATGATCATTGCACCTTCCTTGATTAGAATATCGAACTTGTCTTTTGGAATCTCCAACACAGCAGAAACCTGGGACACAATATTAAGATGGGTGAGTTTAAGATTAAACTCAGTAGTAGGGTCTCTCGTGATGTTTTGAAAAATCTCCTCATTTCTTTTCCTCCAAATGGTCCATAGTATTTCCAAAGAAAGAACAAACCAGAATTTATTAAGGGCAAGATTAAAAAGCATCCACACGACCCAAAATAGTATTAAGCCAACCCAAACCAAGGGTAGAGTTCCAAACAATAGGACGATTGAAACATAAGGACCAAATAGAAGATGCAAAAGTACAATTGAAAAAAAGATGTTCATAAGATTCAAGGCAGTCACACAACTTGCACACAAGGGGAAGAATACCATGATCAGTGAAAAGTGACCCAACAGCAAGCTTCTTGATCATCAGCAACCATCTAAAGCAGACCTTTTTAGGTTTAGCAGAGGAGTGCCAAAACCAATCCAGACTATAGTGCCATCTATCTAAGGACCAATTAATACTCCAAATAGAATTAAGCTTATTAATAATCACAGGATCATCTTTAATTATCTTATAAATTTGATTAGTAGAGCTATCAAGCAGGGGAGTACCATCCGACCAGTTTACCTGAGAAAGAAATTGTTGACTGTCCATCAACTTACCTGGAAAAAGATTACCTGTGGCTTTAGAGATCAAGGTGTATGTCTTCTTCTGAGAATCTCTTATACCAAATTTTTTTTTTATGAGTTCCCAAGAAACTAAATGCTTATCAATCATAATGTCCTCAATCAAAGAGATACCTTTATTATTCCAAGATCTAGCAGAACAACTCTAAGTGAGAGCCAATGGTTTATTATTCACCGTATAGACCTATCAAACACTGTAAAAAGAGGAGGGCCATCCACATCTCTATACTTAACCAAATGCCCCCTTACCTAGCACCAGGCCTTCCACAAAGAAGCAAAGATTTTAGTTCCAAAGGGTTTCACCTCAAACTGACCAAATAGTAAATCTTGCACAGGGATGTCTGACCAATTCTTACTCCTCTTTCTTACTGAATGTTTAAGATTATTTCTGATCAGAATCTTCCAAGGCTCGTCACCCTAGAGAGCATTGAAGATTCATTTGGTTGTCAATGCTACACCATGACTCTTAAGATCTCTTATCCCCAAACCTCCTAGGAATTTTGGTTTACAACACCAGTCCCAAGCAACACAATATCTTTTTCTTCCTCCCATCCCATCCGACCATAAAAAGTTTCTCAGAATCTTTTCGAGCTGGTTAGATTGATATTTGGCAAACAACCGTGTAGAGTAGTATATGGCATGAGAAGCAAGGACTTTTTGGACTACTTGAACCCTACCAGCAAGAGAGAGTGAGTTTGCCACTTGGAGTGTTTTTTTTTCAATATTTTCGAAGATCCAATTCCACATATCCTTGGTAGAGGGCTCAATAGAAAATGGAATGCCAAGGTATCTTACAATAGAATTAGGGCCGATCCACTGCCATCCTTTAGAAGAGATCCATTGAGGAGTGAAATTAGACCATCCAATAACTGTAGATTTGTGAGGAGCCTCTTTTGGCCCTGAAGCCATGCAAAAAAACTGCAATCTGCCCATAGTGGTATCAAAACTTTCCTCATCAAGTTGCAAAAAAAGAGGTGTCATCTACAAATTGAAGGTTGACAAGGTCAATGCCATCAGGGAGAGAAATACCTCTTACTACCTACCCCAATACAGGAGATCTAAGCACAAATTGCATAGCTTCAGCAGCAATCACAAATAGAGTCGGGGCAATAGGGCAGCCTTGTCTGATGGATTTGCCTAAGAGAATAGGGTCAAAGAGCTTCCCATTAATATCTATCACTGTAGAGGAATCTTTAAACAAGATAGAAATCCATTTACAGAAGTATGGGGGAAAACCCAAAGCTTCCATCATGCCAATAACAAAGGGTCATTCTATCCTGTCATAGGCTTTTTCAAAGTCTAGAAGCACCATCACTGCATCCAGACCCTTATATTTAGCCCAGTGCATAGCTTCCCAGCTTGTTATTAGATTCTCCAGAATATATCTACATTGGATGAATCCTGTTTGAGTGACTGTAATGATTTTTTGGAGAATCCCCGACAGTCTTCTTGCTAATAGTTTTGCAATTATTTTATATGATATATTCAGAAGAGTTATTGGCCTCCAATTTTTAATCAGTCTCTTGTCTCCACTTTAGGAATCAGGTTAATGACTCCCGTGTTAATATCTGTCCCCAAAGATCCTTTTTCAAAAGCATCATGATAAAGTTTCAATAATTCCAAAGAAATCCACTCTTTATTCTCCTTATAAAATTCTGCAGGGATAACATCCAACCCTGGAGACTTATCATTCGCCATGGATGCTATGGCCCCTTCAATTTCTTATAAAATTTTGCAGGGATACCATCCAACCCTGGAGACTTATCATTCGCCATGGATGCTATGGCCCCTTCAATTTCTTCTAAAGAGATGTCTCTTTCTAAAGCCTTGCCATCCTCAATGGAGACTTTGCGAGGGATAAGGGAAAGACATTTTTCCAGTGTCTTCTGATTGTGAATATTATGTTCAGAGGAAAACAGTTCTTTATAGAAGAAAAAGAAGGCATCTTTTATCTCACTAGCATCCTTTGAAACCTTATCCTCAATCAAGACTTCCTCCATCAATTCTCTTTTCTGTTTGCTTCTAATGATATTAAAAAAATATTTAGACCCTTTGTCCCCTTCATGAATCCAGTTCATTTTTGCTCTGACTTTCTGACCTTGAATGTGGTAATTGTGGATTTTCCTAAGATCACTTTTAGTCCCAATAAGATCCATCTCAAGATTGTCATTGGCTCCTTTAACCCGAAGCTCAAGATCATTCAACTTTCTCTGAAGTTCAACCTCCTTTGTTCTTTTGTCCCTGGCAAGCTTCTTTCCTACCATCTGAAACAGATTTTTGCCAAACACCAATAAGATCACTCCATTGTGAGACTGGGGATTTATCATAATTACATAACTTGGAGAAGAAAGTAGCATTCCTAATAGCCTCCATGGTATCAGGATCCTTCAGCAGGGAGACATTAAGTTTGAAAGAATTCACCCTTCTATAAGGTGCCTCACTGAGATCCCCCCATTCCACCCTCGCATGAATAGGGGAATGGTTTGAGAGGTTAAAAGGAGAAACCTTAACAGTCGGTTGATTATCCATATTGCTACTCCTAAAGAAAGTATGATAAAAGTATAGTCTGTCTAACCTACAATAAACCCTGTTTTTTCCTCTTTGATTGTTACACCAAGAATACCATATATCATTCCCCTTGGAATTTGCCATTGGGTCAGCAATTTTGAATTTCAATTTAAACCTAGACCAAAAGAACAATTCATTACCTTTCCATCCTTGAGGCACTCCACCAGTTTTGTCACCCTTGTTTTCAATCATGTTAAAATCCCCAATAAAGATCCAATTAGCATCAGGGAGATGATTATAGAGCCAGTCGCAAAAAGCTGCCCTTTCTTTGTAATCATTAGAAGCATATATGTTGCAGATACCTATTAGCTCTTCCTTTTTTTTAGGATTATCCAATGAGCCCTCTGGCAAGGGGAAACCCCATCCTTAACTATGTCATCTTTCTATTGAGGGCCAACTAGGAAAGCTAATCCACCATTCCCTCTGACATGTCCTGAAAAAAGGCACCGGGCTTTATCCCATAAGAATTTGAGGGTATTATAGGAATGATATCCAGTGACTTTAATTTCCTACAGGCAAACTATATTCTTTTTCGGTAGTTTGTTACACCATTTCCTGACCATATACTTCCTGCCAGGCATCTCCAATCCCCTAACATTCCAACTGTGAATATCCATCATCATGAAGAACATTGTGAGGGCTTCTAATTCTTATACATTCTATCAAAGCACTTAGGCATGTCGGCCTTGATCAATTTAGTACAATCTTCTGAATTTTTGAGACTATTTTGTCTCTGGATCATTTTCCTTTTTTTCTTGATATTCTTATTGCAAACCTCAGTGAAACCATCCTCCATACCCTCCATACCACATTCACCAAGTTGATAACTACAAGCTCTCTACAAGTCTCTGCTTCTCCCTGGTGGTTTCCCAAATCAGGTAAGGGGGTATTTGAAATTTCTTTGCATGTGGTGACCTTCCTCAAATCTTCTGCCTTCTTCTTAATAGAATCTAAAGCACACTATTGAACACTCTTTTTACCATAATTCTCATGACCTCCTATTTTAACACTTGATTGACAAGCATTAGCTGCAGAAGGAATAACATCAAAATCAACTTCAAAGAGAGGATTAGACAAAGAAACAAAACCAATATGATCATTATCCGAAACGGAGGAATCCTTAGGGCAAGGGTCAAAAGAAGGCTGAGGAGGACTAGGGGTCGGGGTGTCCCCTCTATTCCTATGAGTCATATCCGATTGCGGGGGAGGAACAGGGTTAACATTAAAAGACATTTGAACATTTTTAAGGGCAGGGCAATCTTTGCGAGTATGACCATTAATTTTGCAATGAAAACAGGCCCCCAAATTACCTAATAATATCACATCCCAGGCATAATTGTTTCCATCAACTTCAAGGGAGATAACTTCCGGGATCTCAAAACTTGGTTCCAAAGCAATTAACAGCCTAACATTCAGGTGAGGCAGGGTGTCTCGGGATTCCTCAACTTGCAGAACAGAGCCAAGAGGATTCAACATACGCGGGATGAAGGGCCAAAATTCAGGCTGAATATTGCGAAGTTCCACCCAATTGGGGGAAGAACGGGCCATGACATGATCAAAATACCCGTTAGGAGACCAGGTAAAGGCTCGGAAAAAGGATTGACCAACATTCCAAAAACCCTTCTTAAGAACACGCTCTTGCATACTGCGGTTTTTCAAAAAAATAACAAATAGCCCCTTTTGAACCATTCTATAGAATGAAAGAGAGATTCTATGTTTTTTTCCCCAAACATTATTAAACCAATCATCTAAAAAATTTCTTGCGGGCAAGAATTTGTTATCCATACAGACAAAAAAGATAGCAATGTTCTTTAAACGAGATTGTTCATTCTTAATGGCTCTCACCATATCTTCATTAGGGGAAAGAGCGAGTGTCTTTTTATTCAAAACAATAGGAGGATCCCTACTCGTGTCTCTGTTTCCAGCAAAAATCATATTTTCTCTAGAGCTATTGTTCAATATGATGGCTTTGATTTCAAATTCTTTGACCGGTACCCTAATTTTGATCCATACAAGGTTCAGCCCTTCAATGTTAATAAATGGATTAGACTCCCTAACTTTCCTGTAGAATTAACCCATATTGAGATTTTAAAGGAAATTGGTAACAAATATGGTAAATTTGTACGCGTTGAAGATGACTATTTAGCAAACTCAAAGATTAGAATATTGGTCAATATGGAGGTTAATATCAGAGAGTTGGCTCCAATAGAGGTCAAAACTCAAGTTGCTACATATATCATTAAACCCTTATTTTATAAAGGACTAATAATCAACAAAGCAACTTATAATGAAAACAATACAACATCAAACATGGAGGAAAATCTTATCGATCAGAACATAGTTAAAGAAACAAACAAGGTTGCTCAATCCAAGACATTAGACAATATCAATCTTAGCTTCTTAGAAGACTTTAAAGTTAAAGATACAAACAAGATTGTTCAATCCAAGGCATTAGACAATATCAATCTTAGCTTCTTAGAAGACTGCGGAGGCTTTAAAGTTGAATGGAAGAATCAAACATTAACCCCTCGTACAGCTATCCACCAAATAGAAGAACCTCAGAATTTGACTTGTGTGGATTTAACAGAGATTGATTTGAAATATGGAAAGAGGATTAAGAAAATCAACAAAATGCAGAAAAAACGGGCCAATATGCATGTTAATAAAACTCAGGAAAAAAAGAGTTCACTAAAGATGGCAGAGGCTCTGGGGGAAGGAGTGAAGTAGAGGAGGAAATAATTGAGCCAAGGCTGATGAAAACAAAATTCGGAAAAAATGGGCCAGTATGCATGTTAATAAAACTCAAGAAAAAAAGAGTTCACTAAAGATGGCAAAGGCTCTAGGGGGAAGGAGTGAAGTAGAGGAGGGGGAAATAATTGAGCCAAGGCTGATGGATGACCAAGCACTTAACTCCCCAAGTATGGGAAGGCGAGATGGCAAGGATCCCCTGGGATGTACCCCCATGGGGTTGAGCAAATCAATCAAGGAAATAGAAACTATAGGGGATGCAATGAAGAAGGATGAGAGGAGACTGATATGCAATGAATCAACGGACATTAACAAGGATGTGGATATGCAAAAGATCCTGGTAGAAAGTCAAAAGAAGTTTGCTCAACTTTGGGAGGAAGTTGAGATTCTGAAGCAGGAAGTAAATGAATACTTACTATTGTTGAGGGCTACAGATATAGGGGTCCAAACAGAGTCAGAAGAGACGCAGTCTAAAACCCACACAGAAGTGAATTATATGCAGGTTGAAGAGGAAACAGCACTGGATTATATGGGGATGGGAAAGCTTGGAGCAAAGCATGATCATAAGATTGATGAAAGACATGAGGCTCTTCAGCATAGGGATATAAGGGTAAATGAGGAAATTAGAGATCACTTTGGAATCCCTGAACTTGGAGAGACATGTGAACCAAACTTGGAGAAAGGCCTGAAACTGGCACAGGAATCTGCATTACTTGATATCTCGAATATTGATAAATTAGATGGGGGAAGAAGCCGAAAATACTGCTTTCTTTGGCTTCGAGGAAAAACCTTATGATGCAACAAACATGGCACTAGAAGAGGAAGAACAAAATGAAACTGCAGAAATGGTGGTGGAGCTAAACAGTATGGAAAATAAGGATACAAATGGATTACTAGGAATAGCTCATACCTATCTGGGATTGGAAACTCCTGATTGTGCAAGACAAAACAAGAAAAGAGGCAGGAAATCTATGTCAGAACTAAGAAGCAAAGATGGTAATGCAGAAGGACAAACTAAACTAACATCCCTATTTCATGCAAGGAAGGGGAAGGTCCTTCCCATAGAGCCATGAAGCTCCTTACATGGAATGTTAGGGGCATGAATGCCCCAAACAAACAAAGGACCATAAAAAGTTGTATTACAATAACCAACTCAGAGGTAATAATGCTCCAATAAACTAATTGAGAATTTCAAAAAAAAATTAGGCATAAGAGATTATTGGCTCCCGACAAATGGAGACTCAGGTGGGCTGGTAGTTATCTGGGACCCGCGGCTGGTTGTCTTCAAAATAGAAAGATGCCAAGACAATTGGATGAGTGGATGGGTCAAGAGCTATAGAAATAATCTGCAATTTCTCCTCATTAATGTTTATAGATCATCGCAGAATAGGGACAAAAGAAGAGTGTGGCTCGAAATAGAACAATATCTACAAACAATTCCTAATCAGGTTTGTATCATTAGAGGAGACCTTAATGCTATATTAAACGGTAAACCACAATGAGAAGTGGGGAGGTAGCCGAACAATCACACAATCCGGAAAAGATTTTATGAAATGGGTTCACAAAAACAACTTGTTGGAAGTTAAGACTGCCAATGACTCATTCACATGGAACAATAGAAGAAGAGGATTCAGCAACATAGCAGAGAAGTTGGACAGATTTTTTCTGAAGGGAAGTTTGATCGACCTTCCCAATACTTTCTCAGCTGATATTCTACCTATCTTAGGGTCATACCACTATCCAGTATAGTTATCCATCACTGAAGACTCTAGGCCCAGAAAATGCCCTTTTAAGTTTGAAAACATGTAGTTGAAAGATGATAATGTTTTAAGGATGATTGAACAGTGGTGGAAGGAAGCGGAAATAAAAGGATCTAAAGATTCTATACTATTTAAGGTAGTAAGCAAACTAAAAATGGTAAAGAAGAAACTGCTGGAATGGAATAAAAATGACTTTGATAACATTTTTGAGTCGAAAGTAAAATTGGAAGAAGAATTAAAGGAGATCAATAAAGAAGTAATTGCAAAAGGGATGGATGAGTCACTCTACCTTAAGGAAAAAAGGCTCTTGGTTGAATATGAAGACATTCTAGCCAAGGAGGAAATCTTATGGCGTCAAAAATCTAGGGAAACAAGACTAAATGAAGGAGATAAGAACACAAAATTCTTTCATAATAGCACCAAGCAGAGGACAATAAATAGGATTACTAAGATAACGAACAGCAATGGGACCAGTATCGAGGACCCCAATGAAATAGCAGCTGAAGCAGTAAGATACTATGAAAACATACTTAACAATTTGTAAGGATCTAACTTGAGCACTAGGGATAATATTCTAGCAAATATTCCAAAGCTTATTACGGATGAGCAAAACAAGAGCTTAGGGGCTAAATTCACTAAGGTTGAAGTGAAAGCAGCACTCATGCAAATGAATCCGGATAAAGCACCAGGGCCCGATGGATTCCTAGCCTCCTTTTTCCAAAAATGTTGGTACTTTATTGGTGATGAGGTTACAAAGGCATTGGAGGGGGTAAGAAATTCAAGACAGATGTTGAAGGAAGTAAATAACACCTTAGCCCTTATACCAAAGAAAGACAAAGCAGACAATTTTAATGACTTTAGGCCAATAGCACTATGTAACACAATATACAAACTACTAACAAACACCATTGCTAACAAATTACATAAACTGCTACCCTTCCTCATTAGTGAAGCGCAAACGGGTTTTGTCCCAGGAAGATCCATATGTGATGGGGTGATCATTGCCCAAGAAGCTATACATTCGGTTCAGCAAAATAAGGAACCAAGCATGCTAATTAAGTTAAACATCAAAAAGGCCTATGATAAGGTTGACTAACACTTCCTATGCAAATGCCTAGAAGCTTTTAGCTTCGCCAAACAATGAATTAACCTAATATATGAGTATATCCTCCCCAAAAGTCTCTATCCTTGTAAATGGAACCCCGGAAGGCTTCTTTAGTGTATCCAGGGGATTGAGACAGGGAGACCCCATATCTCCCTCTTCCTATACATTATCATGGCAGAAGCTTTGGGAAGATTAATTACTAAAGCAAAAGAAATGAACACCCTAAAAGAAATCAAAATAACTAGTAACATGGAAAGCACAACACATTCAACAATTTGTTGATGATACCATGCTATATGGACAAGGGGAGAGACAATAAGCAGAAGTGTTTAGAAACATCTTAGACTCCTACACGGAAGCCTCAGGACAAGAGATTAGAAAGGAGAAATCAGAGATATGTTTCTTTAACACTAACAGAGACATGGAAAACACAATCTATAATATCTTGAACTTCAGAAAGGGTGAGTTACCATGCAAATATCTTGGGTTGCCCCTAGATAAAGGGTGTTGGTCCACAAAACTATAGGATCAGATGGTGTCAAAAATCAAGAACAGAACTGAAACATGGAAGGGTAAGTGGCTCTCATCGGCAAGGAAAGCTACAATGTTAAAATCAGTATTATCAGCTATGCCAATCTACCAACTATCTTGCATAAACCTCCCAGTGGCCAAGGAGGAATTGAACAAACACCTGAGAGCTTTCTTCTGGCAAGGAACTAGGGACAAAAAGAAAATGTCATTACTAGCATGGGATAAAGTGTGCAGGCCTAAAGTAGAAGGTGGAGCAGGGATAAAGAGTATTAAAGTAGAGCTCTTGAAGCAAAACTTGTCTAGAGAATGTATAAAAATCCACAGCTAAAATGGGCCAAAATCCTCTATCATAAATATTTAAACTATGAAGATTCTACCAGCATTTTTAGGACTGCAACCCCCCCAAATGGATCAGGGATATGGAACTTCATGTTAGAATGCATAAGCACCATCTTTGAGAAATTGACCTAGAATCTGGGCAATGGAGAACAAGCTTTGTTGTTCAAATTCGTGGGGGGGATACACTGCTATAGGAAAGGTGACCAACTTTGAAAACTCCAAGACCCTTTTGGAAGCAAGGTGGGGAAAATATGTAAAAGATTACATTGAAGTAACAGATGGGGATATTGCCAAAGGTTGGACATGGAGATCATTAGATGGCACTAATATTCCAGATAGAGAAAAAGAACTTACCAAGATTCTCGGATTTAGGAAAATAACTTTTCATCTTGAAGTAGATAGTCTGGTGTGGGTAGGCTCAAAATATGGAGAATACAATGCTAGAGATGGATACAACTACCTAGTAGATAAACAACTGAGACCAAAGACAAATATCCCGTTGGAACTATGTTGGGACAAAAAGTGCTTACCCAAGGTTGGATTGTTTACCTGGTTGGCACTACAGGATAGGATCCTAACAGCAGATAAATTCAGAATAATGGGTTATGCAGGGCCAAGCAGATGTTTGCTTTGTGAAGAAGAGGAAAAAACATACCACATTCTATCGACCTGCAAATTTTTACACCAATGCTGGATGTGGTTACATAAGAAACTAGGATGGAGCACAGTGTTTCCAAGCCCGATTTTAAGCATGCTCCAAGCATGGCCTATCAGAAACAAGAATTGTATATTTGGAGGGATCTGGACAATAGCACCATCTATAGTCATTTGGGAAATATGGAAGGAAAGAAACAAACATATATTTAAGGACAGAAGGATGGGGTGGGAACAACTTACTAACAAAATGGAGGCTGCCATCATAGAGACTGTGAACAGTAGAGTCTCAAACAAGCAAAAAATTGTGGCCAAGATGACCTATTGGGATGAAAAGATAACGGGCAGATGGGTTGGCCTCAAAATCCCTCCATTTGTGGGGCCTGGAGCAGCAGAAAATAAGCACAAGAGGGCTGAGTGTAAGTGGGAACCACCCAAGAAGGGTTGTTTTAAGCTCAACTTTGATGGTGTCTCTCGGGGAAACCCAGGCCAAGCTGGAATTGGTGGATGCCTTCATAATTCAGAAGGAAATGAGATAGCTAGGTATGCAAGACCAATAAGAATGGAAACCAATAATGTTGCAGAATTAATGGCTCTTGTAGAAGGATTGTTGATAGGTAAAGAAATGAGGATAAAAAAGTTGGCTGTGGAAGGGATCCACGCCTAATCGGAGATTAAATTCAATACTTTCTAGAGCTCTATACTTGGCTCAATCCTTCAAGAAAATAACATACAATCATATTTACAGAGAGGGAAACTCTAGAGCAGATGAACTGGCCAACAAGGGTGTTGATGGAGATACCATCAGTTAAGCAGCATACATTTTGAAATCATGGCAGTAGTTTCCTTGTTTTCACACCACTAATAAGGAAAAGTGTAGGGCTGCCAGCTTGGTATCAGGATAATACCACCATACGCTCAGAACTACCAAAACACTTTGAAGCGCCTAAATACACCATTAATAACAATACACTCTACACATAACCACCTTAAAACATTCAGTTACAGACAGTTACAGTTATATAATAACAAACTTTAATGCTCATAAATATACATAAATAAGACTCACTTACATCCCATTTATATACATATATGTATATTTATATTCACATAGCTGCATATCTCCCCATGTATTTACAATAAAAAATTTAAATATATATATATATATATATATATATTCTTACACATATATATACACAGACATATATTATATGGATATATTCAAAGATATTTATGTATATATATACATTACGGTATATATATATATATATATATATATATATATATATATATATTCTCTTCTTTCGGTTTCTGTTGTTGGCTTTATATTGTGGTGTCCTGCTCTTCCACTTTCAGAATGCTGAACATTCTCTGCTTATTTTTATTTAAAGGAAAGATAAAGGTGGTATTGGATATTCTATCATTTTTCCTGTATAACAGAGGCAAGGTTGTGGTTACGTGTTTTTATCAGCAGCATTTATATTTAGAGGAACTCACTGCGCTTTTAGTTTTCAGTTTGTGACTCCTTTCAGAAGTTAATCTATGGGTATCTTTGATTAAGTTACATCCATGGCAACTCTTTCCTTACATATATATAGAAATGTGTGTGTGTGTATATGCAGATACATATATATACAGGAGATTAATTACATATATATTCATACTTATTCTCTACTTAGTGTTAAGGATTGTACTGAAGGGCGGGGCATCCAATGGTTTCCTTCAAGGTATAGTTTTCATTTTCCTCTACTCTAGGCAAGGCCACTTTGGGTTCAGATTGGTATGGGCTTTCCTCATCAGGCATTCTAATTTGTTCCTGAGTTTCTACTGCAGCTAGATATGCTTTCTCTGACGGCTATATTGATTAAGGCAAGGTTTTCTGATATTTATCTTCTTGACTAATGCATCCATGTATCTTGGTTAAGGTTATGGTAAGGTCTCTTTACAGACAATTTGCCAAGTAAATAAACAGTTGACATTCTTTATATTAAGCTGTTTGGTTATTATTTGGTCACCTTCTGATTAGAAAGGCAGAATATAGACTGTGCCTTCTTGTACATTATTTGTTTCAGCTGCTTAAAGGATCTGATTAGATACCACCAGATAGTTATGGTTTGAGATAAACTCTAACTGAAAAGGGTAAAGTCTCTTCAGATTCCAGCTTTAAATCTTATGATCTCTTTCAATTTGTTTTTAAAACTGATAAGGTAGGAAGCTAAAGGGCAGAGTGCTTAGTGTTATATTGCAGTATTGTGTTTGGCCAGTGGTGTTTTGTGTGCAGCATCTATTACAGGTTGTATCAGAGTGGCAGAAAGCCAGTATGAAGTAGCAGGAACGGTTTAACTTATCCGAGATTTGGAAACATATCAGGGATAATGATAATTTCCTCTTCAGTCATCCTCGAATTAAGGATCATCTCTCCTATTGTATTGTAAAGCCATAGAAAGATAAACATGGCTGAGATTAATGTATATCAGAAGAATGTAATACTCAAGCATATATCTGTAAGGACTCTAAGTCCTCATATATTACTAATCCGAATATATGGATTGGAACTTTTAATTTGTAAATAGTCCGAACTTTCAGAAGATCTGGGCTAGACCGGAGGTTTTCTTGACTCCGTTCTTTCCTACCGGTGCCCACACTAAACGGAGATGTAAAATTTTAATAATTAATAATAAAAAATTGGCCAAGGCCTT
Organism: Thuja plicata; assembly: GCA_018584345.1. Taxonomy (NCBI): domain Eukaryota; kingdom Viridiplantae; phylum Streptophyta; class Pinopsida; order Cupressales; family Cupressaceae; genus Thuja; species Thuja plicata. Next base: position 4,183,655 of record MU226003.1, on the reverse strand, counting down.
TTACCGATCAAAATAAATAAATAAATCCTAACCTGGTGTAAATCTTAAATCTAACTGATAAAATTGACATATGTAATTTGAAGATGAATAATTATTTTATATTAAAAATTTTGATAATCTTTAAATAAATTTATTTAAAATCTGTATTAAACCAAATGATGATGTTATATAACACTTATAAAACAAACAAACAAAAAGCAAAATTCTTGAATAATAGTCAGATTTGGTTTAGCTTCCTTAAAAATGCCCTAGTTGCAGTTTCTTTCTATCATTGCTTTGGCAAGTCTTTTTTTACTAACATAAAAATTAGTACATTAATAAATTGATGGTTTGGTGAACTGGTGACATAAACTCCAGCCCACCACATGCAACGAAATAAGGAACAGATGTGTAAAGTACTAAAGACCAACATGAAAACAATAAAATATTAGCAAATTTGACACCAATACTAATTTAAAGAACATGAAAATGTAATCAAAATTTTGGCTAGCAGAGTTGATTGCTAAAATCATATAACAATCTTCCAAGGGCCGTTTTCCATCTCGAAGATTTGGTAGCCACTGACTTTTAACTTGTTCAATAATGTTTTGAGATATTCAAAAAGATGATTGGAAGAAAAGGTGCATAGACTCACTTAAATACATTATTATCAAAGCTTGGAAAATGGGTTTAATTTCCACAAACAAAAACATGTAAAATGTCAGTAGAGTCGTGATTGTGCACAATACAATTGATGTATCTCTTGTAAAATGTTCATCTTACCGAACATGTTTTTCACACACATTCATTGACTCTCATCTTCAATGATATTTTGGGTATGTTTTATATTTGAAGTGGCTCTATCTTATCCTTGATTGTGATAACCCCACGTGGTTTAGAATAAGAACTAGGATTTGATGTCTTCTCATTTTCATGCCAATGAAATTTTGTTTAGTTATTGAGATGCATTTACATTACTCTGTGTGTGCTACTACCCTCTATCATTTGGATTTCTATTCAACCTTGAAAGATGAGGATGATCCAATCTTTTATTTCATCTTTTGCTTCTCTTTCAATACTTGTAATTGTTAGTGTCTTCCTTATATCATCTACTATCGCTTTACAGTCATTCTCTCTACCTTCTACAACCGGATATGGAAGCATTACATGGATGAATAATATCCAGTCTTTAGAGTCGACACCTGAATCAAATGGCATAAGCACACTCACAGTTAGACCTATTCTTCTCTCCAATCATATCTTATACGTCAGTGAGAGCCTACAGTTTGGGTGTGGATTTTTCTGCTACTCTATTCCTTGTGATATGGATTATTTATTTTCAGTTTTGTAATTGTTTCTTATGTATGAAACTAACTATAGTGATCCAAGTGATCTACAAATGGTGTGGACTGCAAAGAAATAGCGTGTAGTGTAAGACAACTCAAGTTCATTGGGAATCTTGTGTTGAAAGATGCAAAGGGCAATCTGGCCGGGTCTATCAATACATCCTCCAAAAAAATTAGAGGAATAAGGATGAAAGAAATGGAGAATTTAGTGCTCTTCAACAACTCTAACGGAACCATGTGGCAATCTTTTGACCATCCCGCTACCGTGCCCCTGCAAGGTCCTCGAACCCGATTTCCCCCACAACAAAAACATGTTTCTTTGCAGCTCACAAGGCACCCAAATACTAGAGCTTCCTCTCCCATGGGACCTTCCAATATTCTCCACCCGAACTGCTCTCATAAGCCATTATTTCATCTGCCTCTCAAGTAGTGAAATAAAAGCTTACATTATAGAAAATGGCATCACTCTTAAGACTTGATTAGATACCGACTCAATATGAGGCAACTAACAATCTGATCATGTGTTGTAAATGGTTACTTAGCCATTACACAACATGAAGAGAACATCTTCGTCTTCGGAGAGAGCAGCCATCACAATGGCAATGCAATTGGCACAGTGCGTATCATGTTAATCGATGTAGAGACCAGCTGATCAGATGGCTTTTGCTTGAAAAAGGCAAAAATTGCCAGAGCCCTCTTAATAAATAGTCATCAGATAAGGATAGAAGCATGCTGGATATCGGAGAAAATAAAACTGTCATGGATAAAGATATCTTCATGTTTTTCTTTCATAGATGCTGACATTGTATACTAACGTCTCTCAGCGTAATAAATTCTAGAGGAATTTAATTTTAATATTTAGAAGCAAATCAGTAAATTGGAACAATTTCATGAAGGTGTAATCAAAAAGATTAAAGCAATCAAGTCTAATGTGAGTTGAATGTCGCCAACTAGAACCTCAGGTAATGATGAGAGGGAATTGATCAGAGCAAACTTCCAATAAATCAGGTCTGCTTATCAGACAATGCATTACATTATAATTGACTTGGGAGTGGACTCTAGCACTCAACTTTTCTTGCTTTCTATTAATGATTGTTTTACGCTTCAATTAATTGCTTGCAAAGATAAATAATCAACCACCAGATGATGAATCGCAAAGCAAATTCATTGCTAGTTTGCTTCCAGAAATTAAAGATTGGATTATATTAAATTTTAATGATTAATCATTATGCTACATTTTTGGATTTGTTTGTAAGCATTATAACCATGAGCTTAAATTATTGGATGCTTATCTTCTAAACCAAAGTTCATGTAACACTCCTCTATCTTCTCCATCCTCTCTTTCTAATTATCAACCAAATAATGATTTCAAAAAGGATAGTAATAGTTCATTCGACAAGCAAGATTCTAAGCCCAATGTAAATTTGATTAATAATGGACAAGTGGCTTCAATACTATTACTATTAAACCCTATATGCAAAGCAAATTTAGAAGGCTTCATCTTGATATTGTGTTGTAAAAGATTTTACAAACAAATACGATTACTATACCAACTACCAACCAATGGACCTTTGGATACCTCTACTTATACGCCTAAAGTTTTTGTTTCTAAAACTTTTTGTGAATACAAAAGTGCATGGAAATGATACAAAAAGCATATACCTTTAAAACATAAGATAAAAATTTTGATTGATAAATTCATGTGGATGGAACAGAAAATGGGGGCAACAAACCAAAAACTACTTACAAAAAGGATAGTAGTTGTTCATTTCACAAGCAAGATTCTAAGCCCAATGTAAATTGTGTTAATAACAGACAAATGGCTTTGAACATCATTACTATAAAACCCCATATGCAGAAGTTTCCAAGGCTACATGATCTCCTTGATATTGTGTTGCATAAAAGTGACAAATATGATTATGCTACCAATTATTAGACTACTAGATACCTCACCTTATGTGCCTAAAAGCTTTGATTCAAAAGTTTTTTGTGAATACCAAAGTCTGGTTGTGATACAAAAAAGTGATTGATTTTATAGTCTTTTAGAGCATAAGATAAAAAAAAATTGATTGATAACAATTAAATTAATGTGGAGAGAATAAATGAGAGGTGCAATAAATTTGTTGCTTCTCCCTACCAAGATCTCCAAATAAACACCAATCCTTTTTCAAAACATGATCAATCCAATCAGATGGACACTCTTCGGGAGATGAGCAGACACTTGGATCAATGTTAGACACACCATTAGCATCTTATGAGAAGTTTGTTGGAGTTATTGATTAGCAACCTATTGCATCATCCACTTTATCCATTACATTTTGTCATGATGAAAAACCTAACAATGGATTCCAGGGGAACTTTAAATGGAGATGCCATTTCCATGTTTGTAGTATAGAGTTTCTTTTTCCCATAATTTACAACAAGATCAATATGTACATTCTAGGGTTGCTTTAGAATGTTCAATGTTCTAATTGCATCATGTAAGACACTATATCTGGCATCATCTTTAAGCTAAAAATTGAACAAAGAGAGCAGCTTGTAATTTTTCACATTATTCCAACTTTCAATAGATTTAGCCTCTATTTAAATAATATCTTTCTATCATGTTTAATGGTTATCTATTGTGTAAATATCTTGTAGATATAATTTCTATTTTCTGACTGTTTCTTATTAGAAAAATCGTTCTTTGTAAATCTATTTAAGAACGCATTTGTTCTTCATTCAATACATAAAATAATTTACCAATTACTTAGCGAAATATTCATTATTGAAATTTCTTTAGTTATTTTTCGAAATAGGTTTCGAAAATCTTTAATTTCTTCATAAAATTTTAGACTTCAGGTTTTCGAAATCCTTTGCCTAGGAATTTGGTTTTTAAAACCCGACCAGGGTTTTCGCGTCAAGATTGATGTCATCTTCTGTGAAATTTTCTATAACTCGCACGGCTTGGGCGTCGTTTTCTACGTGTTTCAGCCCTAGTATTTGCGGCTTGCCTCTTGTAGACAGTTGAAACTCTCACAAACGACTCCTTGCTGGTCGTTTTTTTGTCCCTCTGCAAATCGACGGGCATTTTCCAACAAAAACGCAATTTATTCAATAGCGATTTCTGGCATTTTGGTGTTGTTTGGAGCAGTCACACAACATTTTCAGTCGTTTTACTAGTTTTTTCGACCATTCTTCTAGTCATCTTTTGCTGTCTTCGAACCTATATGGTTGCTTTTTTATGCAACCCGTGGCTTTGTCTGCAAGTTTTTTAAGTTTTTTGGAGCTAGCTAGGGTTCAAAATCTAATTGCATATTCCTAATGGTTTTTTCGAGAGCTCAACTGGGTCGGTCTCAGAATTTTCTGGGTACTTCGTTTTCCATGCCTCAATTTTTGTGCCAGCGGATTTCAAATCGGACTTCAAATTCCTTCTAGGTTTTTTGAGTTCTCTGGTTGTCTTCGGATTTTTTTGGGTCTGCTAGAAAATTTTCTCGAATTTTGTGTTAGTCGTACTTCATTGGTTATTGAAGTCTATACCTGATTATGCCTTTGTTCTCTACATTGGAATTCATATTTCGGATTTCCCGATCGCACCTCTTCTCTATTTTTCATTTTCTATACATTGGGAAGCATGCATGATGGAATCACCAACCAACTTGATGTTGGAAGGCAATCAGCGATTTAACGGCCACAATTATAACACCTGGAAGCAGCGCGTACTGACAATCTTCGAATTGTTAATATTTGTGGCCTTGAGACAAAGATAAATTACATTGCAAATGATTATTAATATTATGGACTTGGCAAAGATTAAAATAAATAATAAGTATGCTACTTATTATAAAACATATCACATTATGATTGAGAAGAGGGACGACTTGCATACTAATTTGTTGAAATTGCTATGAGTGCCGACCAGCATTATAGTCGGCTACCTATTGAGGTTAGCGACTGAATAACATTAATTATTAAAGCCAACTTGCATATGCAAGTCGGCTGCCTTATCATTTTGAAGAGACACCTCGCTTGAGGCATACTTATATGGGATTGAGGAGTGCGAAATAGGCAATCATCAAAAAACTAACATGGCTGCCTTATTTCGCACTTTCAGCAGTCATATAATTCAGATCAGCATTGCGTGATTGTTCCTACATTATAGCAGCTTCTTGGAAATTTGAAAAGACCTAAATATTGTAGCAGAATTGGAGAGGCATTATAGCAGACCTTAAAGAGCAAATTGTAGCAAAATTAAAAAGCCAATTGGAGCAGAATTATAGCATTGGATTGGAGGCCTCTACATACAATCATTCAGCAGATTTCAAGCATCTAAACCGGGTATTATCTATCTTCTATTCATCTATATTTTGGAAAGGGCCTAAGTCTTAGTTCTAAAAGATCATCTCTAGATTGTTACTTTCCTTTCATGTCTGAAATATTAACATGGTATCAGAGCCTTGGTGAGTTAAAGATCTACTTTCACATTAAGGAAATCAATCTAAAACTTTTAAAACTAAGAAATTCAATATGACAAGTGGGGTTAGACCAGAAGATAGACTTGAAGGAGCTGTTAACATATTGTTCGTTCGTGTTTAACTATATATATATATATATATATATATATATATATATATATATATTAGTTATTAATAAATGATATGTATAATGAACAGTCACTTCATTTAGTATCAACAGCCACATCTCTCTATAATGAA
>MU226003.1:4157803-4170747 GCA_018584345.1 Thuja plicata | reverse complement strand
TATTAATATTATGGACTTGGCAAAGATTAAAATAAATAATAAGTATGCTACTTATTATATAACATATCACATTATGATTGAGAAGAGGGACGACTTGCATACTAATTTGTTGAAATTGCTATGAGGGTCGACCTGCATTATACTAGGCTACCTATTGAGGTTAGCGACTGAATAACATTAATTATTAAAGCCGACTTGCTTATGCAAGTCGCTGCCTTATCATTTTGAAGAGATACCTCGCTTGAGGCATACTTATATGGGATTGAGGAGTGCGAATTAGGCAATCATCAAAAACATAACATGGCTGCCTTATTTCGCACTTTCAGCAGTCATATAATTCAGATGATCATTGCATGATTGTTCCTACATTATAGCAGCTTCTTGGAAATTCGAAAAGACCTAAATATTGTAGCAAAATTGGAGAGGCATTATAGCAGACCTTAAAGAGCAAATTGTAGTAGACTTAAAGAGCCGATTGGAGCAGAATTATAGCATTGGATTGGAGGCCTCTACATACAATCATTCAGCAGATTTCAAGCATCTAAACCGGGTATTATCTATCTTCTATTCATCTATATTTTGGAAAGGGCCTAAGTCTTAGTTCTAAAGATCATCTATAGATTGTTACTTTCCTTTCAAGTCTGAAATATTAACACAAATATCGCCACTTGGTGAGCTTGTTTTGAGCACAGAGACTCGTCCTACCACAGTCCAAGCAGACCAGGACAAGTTTGATGATATGAATCGAGAAGTTGTTATGCTTTTCATGCTCTTTGTCACAGATGATCAGTTGCCTCAAATTCCTTCTGGCATGTTTGCAGCAAACATCTGGAAGCATTTAAAGGAGTTGCATGAGACATCCAACAAGAGTCGCGCGTTCTTTCTGAAGAACCAGTTGTTTTCCATCATGATGGATGAACGCATGTCCTTACAGGAACATCTCACAAAGATTAAGGACATTCGCAATCAGCTTGAAGCTATTGGTCGAAAGATGGAGGAAGAAGATATGGTAGTCATTACTCTGAAAAGTCTACCTAAATCTTATGAGCACTTTATAGAGACTCTCAACATTACTTCCACTAATGTTGATCTGAAATTTCAAGAGTTGTGCACCAAACTTCTGCAGCAGGATCGCTGGAAACAACAGTTTGGTAGCAATGCCACCACGTCCTCCTCAGAGCAAGCCTTTGCAGCCAAATCCTTTCACAAGGATAAAGGCAAATCTTAGCCATCTCAGTCATTTCAGTGTAACTATTGTCATAAATATGGCCATTTGCTCAAGGATTATCGCCATCGATTGGCTTACGACCAACAAAAGCAGGGACGGCCTCAGCCTAAAACCAATGTTGTTAAGCACGCGGAGCAGAAAGAGTCTGCCTTTTACGCTTTCATGGCTAAAAGACCTGCAGACCATGTCAAATCTTTTGCTTGGTTCATTGATTTTGGTGCTTCTCGGCATTTCACTCACAGGCATGATTGGTTTATAGAATTTTCTCCCTTTACTGATTCAGTTATATTTGGAGGAGGTGAAGAGTATACAATTTATTCTCATGAGAGATGGGTTCATGTTGAACCACTACTCATGAATTATGGGTCAATGAGTTTGACTCAAAAAATACACAGTTAAATCCTGATAGCAATATCACAACGAGTATACAATTGTCGGCAAGGGCAATGTTCAGATTCAATCTAGTGGGAGGAGTCTCATATTCCTCAACGTATACTACGTTCCTAGCATGGAACTTAATCTTCTCTCAGTGAATCAAATTATGCAACACTCCCCTCAGCTTGATGTGGTATTCAGTGCACACAAGTGCTTGATTGTTGATCATGCGACACGCACTATTGTAGTTGTTGGCATTGAGGATCATGGTCTATACAGACTTGTGGATACAGGTGATTCTCTCGAGCATGCCTTCGCAGCAAAATCAGCCTCTATCAGCAATCTCTAGCATCAGCGATATGGTCACCTGAACATTCATTATCTTGCTTAGCTTGTTCGGGATGATTTAGTACTTGGTTTACCTGAACTTCAAACTCAGAATCAGCGAGTTTGTGGAGCTTATCAAGCTGGAAAGCAGCACAAGACACCGTTCAAGGATGATGACTCATGGCGAGCCTCAAAGGTACTACAATTGGTCCACGTTGATGTATGTGGTCCAATGAATACTACTTTTGTTACTAGGTGCAGGTATTTCTTGCTTTATGTTAATGATTTCAGTAGAAAAATGTGGGTGTACTTTCTTAGACAGAAATCAGATGTGTTTACTGTATTTCAAAAATTTAAGGCCTTAGTAGAAAAAGTGTTTGGTTGTTCTATTATATCTCTTAGGTCTGATAATGGGGGGGAGTTTTGTTCTACTGCTTTCTCCACTTTCTATGATACACATGGCATAAAACGTCAGTTAACCACACCATAAACCCCTCAACAAAATGGCGTTATAGAACGTCGCAACCGCACGATTACAGAAATGGCCAGGTCTATGATGGAACACAGAAATGTTCCTAAGAAATATTGGGCAGAAGCAGTATTTACCGCGGTCTATCTCCTTAATAGGTCTCCCACACATGTTAAAGGGAAGACTCCTGAAAAAAGCATGGACTGGTCACAAACCTAGGATCAACCATCTGAAAGTTTTTGGCTCTTTAGCTTATGTATGGATTCACAATGCCCAGCGCTCCAAGTTGGATTCCAAGAGTCAGAAGCTTATGTTTACAGGTTACAATGACAACCATAAGGCTTACCGGCTGATTGATGTAGACATTGATCATCTTATCTTTAGTCGCGATGTTGTCTTTGATGAAGAACGAGGACCATTTCAGCTTTCCTCATCTGAGCAGAATTCAGAGGATCAGCCTTTGAAGGCTTCTGATTTGGGTGTCCATCTTCCATTGGGTTCATCTGATGGGAGGGATGATGCAGATCTGTCTTTGATGATGCACCAGCTGACTTTCCTCCGAATGATATTGATCTTCCACCTGTTGCAAATCCACTTCCACCTCCACCTCCAGTTATTCCTCCTCCTGATGTTGGCACATCTACTCTCCGGCCTAAATGGTGGGCTAAGACGATCAGTGATCTACGTCTCGATGAGCTCATTGAGGTAGATCTTCTAGAAATAAGGGCAAGCAGCAAAATACAATTAACTTTGCTATCATGGCCAACCTACATAGCATTTATGAGCCTCAAACACTTAAAGAGGCAACAGGGATTCCAGAATAGGAACATGCAATGGATGCGGTATACCAGCGTCTTCTGAAGAATCACACCTGGGTTCTCTCTGATCTTCCTCTAGGCCCCGTTTGTTTGCAGGAATTGGAATTGAGTGAAAACCTTATTATCACAAAACCAGGTTTTGAAATCCTGGTTTTGCATCTTGGGGAATTGGAATTTGACTCAAAACCTTATTATATCAAAACCAGGGTATGATTTCTAATTCCATCTATTAGTAGGAAGATGATGCCACTCATTTTGGTGTCTAAACCTAGTTTTACTTGACAAATCCAGAATTGCAATTTAGAGAAACAAACAGCGGATTTGCAAAAACGAGAAGTGTCACTCCCAAAACCGGGAAGTGTCACTTCCAATTCCTGCAAACAAACGGGGCCCTAAGGAAGAAGCCCATTAGCTGCAAATGGGTATATAAGGTCAAGTATCATGTAGATGGTACCTTAGATAAATACAAAGCCAGATTAGTTGCTCAAGGGTTCACACAGCGGGAGGGCATTGACTATGAGAAGACTTTTGCTCCTACTGCCAAGATGAATACAATTTGTCTTCTTCTCGCCATTGCAGCTCAGTGTGGATGGAAAGTCCATCAGATGGATGTTAAGAGTGCCTTCCTCAACAGTGAGTTGCAGGAAGAAGTCTACATGACGCAGCCTCCTTGGTTTCAAGGTTGCCGGCAAAGAACACCAAGTATGTAGACTCCAGAAAGCACTCTATGGACTTAAACAGGCTCCTTGAGCGTGGTACATCAAGATTGATCAGTACTTGGTTGCTCATGGTTTTCAGCGTTGTCCTTCTGATAGTAATCTGTATATCAAACGCTCTAGTGATGATATTATTTTTCTTGTTGTCTATGTGGATGACTTAATCATTACTAGCAATTCAGCACATTTGATTGCAACAATCAAACAAGACTTGTGCAAGGATTTTGATATGACAAATTTGGGGCTTCTCCATTATTGTTTAGGTGTTGAGGTTTGGCAGACTAATGGTAATATTTTTTTTTCTCAGTCTAAGTATGCCAGGAACTTGCTTGACAGGTTTCGAATGTAGGATTGTAAACCTTCTTCCACACTTATGGAGAAAGGGCTGAAGTTGTCAGCCAAGTCTGATTCTCCTCCTGTTGATGAAACCACTTACAAGCAACTAGTGGGCAGTCTCATCTATCTTACTGCCACTAGATCTGATCTTCGTTTTGTAGTCAGCTATATTTCACGCTTCATGACAACCCCAAGGCTGATCATTGGGTAGCAGTGAAGCGTGTGTTGCGTTATGTGAAGGGCACCCCTGATTATGGACTTCTTTACACTCGGAGTCATGATCCTAGACTCAGTGGATTCACAGATTCAGATTAGGCAAGTTCGGTTGATGATAAGAAATCAACCTCTGGATATTTGTTCAATTTGGGATTTGGTGCAGTCACATGGACTAGTAAAAAGCAGCAGGCAGTATCTCTCTCTTCGACAGAAGCAGAGTATCGAGGAGCTATTAAGGCAGCTTGTGAAGTTGTTTGGCTTCGTCGGATGCTTGTGGATATGCAGATGTCTCAAGTAGGTTTGACTCCCTTGTTTGTTGATAATGAGGGCGTTCTCAAGATTGTCAGGAATCCAGTCTTCCATGAAAGAACCAAATATGTGGATGTTCATTGTCATTACATTTGGCAATTGGTTGAAGACGGGACAATTCAGTTCCAGTATGTTCCAACTGCGAATCAGACTGCAGATATTATCACCAAGCCTCTTGGTCCAGATAAGTTTGTTAATTTCAAAGGGCAGCTTGGTGTAGTTGATAGATTAACCATTAAGGGAGGCTATTAAAATAATATCTTTCTATTATGTTTAATGGTTATCTATTGTATAAATATCTTGTAGATATAGTTTCTATTTTCTACAACTGTTTCTTATTAGAAACATTGTTCTTTGTAAATCTATTTAAGAACGCATTTGTTCTTCATTCAATACATAAAATAATTTACCAATTACTTAGCGTAATAGCCTCATAAGCATGTGTGTCTGTGTAACATACACACACACACACACACATAATACATCTAGCGAACACAAGTCTATTATGATCATCAATTTATCATGATTCAAAAACTAAATATGGCATATGACTCTCAAACACTCAAAACTTGAAATTTTGAAGTCAAACATTACCTTACAATTAAATTATAATTAACAATACATTGCATTACAATTAAATTTGAGGCTTCAAACCAGATGGTAAGTTGATTACATTATGAGAGGAGCCTTCTACCTTTTTCATTTAAGGCAAAAGTTGTAACATGCAAGTAACAAACAGGCGTTTCTTTATGGATTCTTTGTTCTTTGTTCGAGCTCTCATTTTTCTATATAAAGTGAACTGTATTCAGAGTTACGGCTGCTGGGGAAGTTAAAAGTTAAGACGTCTGAATTTTGCTTCTATTGGTATTTGATATTTCAAGGAAAGATGGATTCTAGTATTTTTGTATCTTTTGTTGAAGCTGAAAAGTCACCGCGTAAGGGTGATGTGGCTTCGTATGGTCGCTGAAGAGTCACCGCGTGAGGATGTGGCTTTGTATGTTCTCCCGCGTCTGCTCACAAAGAGTCTCCTCTTCCATTCGAACAGACAGGCGTTTCTTTATGGATTCTTTGTTCTTTGTTCGAGCTCTCATTTTTCTATATGAAGTGAACTGTATTCAGAGTTACAGCTGCTGGGGAAGTTAAAAGTTAATACGTCTGAGTTTTGCTTCTATTGGTATTTGATATTTCAAGGAAAGATGGACTCTAGTATTTTTGTATCTTCAGCATACATATATTCTGAGTGTGCTTTGCCGTGAGGTTATGTCTTTAGTGTTCTGATTATTATATTGTTTGCAGAGATTTCATTGAGACTATCTTTCTCATTCATTTGTATTTAGGTCGTATCAAAGTTTTGAAAACTTCAGTATTGTGAGAGTTGATTATTATTCTCATTAGAGTCTCAGATTTTGAAGTATTGTATTCAGTTTATTTTATCTTAATAAAGGAGATCATTTTTGTGGTGTGGCTGGGTTTTTCCCTCGAGTAGGAGGGTTTTTCCAGGGTATATCAGGTGTTTTGTGTTTTGTTATTTCTGCAACTCTGTTTATATATAATTCTTGTTCAATTTTTAACATTTGGAGTTTAGATCTTTCTCTCTTGAGGGTTGCCCGGGGTATATCTTGTGGCTTGTCTACTTTATCTATGCATTATGGTTATTTTGTAAGCTTGTGTGCATGTTTCTCTCATGAGGTTATGTAAGAAACAGATTAAATGTACTAGGTAATATGATTAATTTCCTAACAGATATAACAATACCAAGCAATACCTTCCATGTTGCATAAATGTGTAAAGCTCATTCGTGATAGTAGAGTTGTCACAATACCAAGAGATCCATACCAACATCTCTTGGAGCATGCAAATTTTACCATTGATACATTTGTGTCTACACCAAAGAAGCCACCATACAAAATAAATGGTGTTCTTAACAATGTATGCAAATTCTTTAAGGATCAACTAGAAAGAGATAAAATGGTTATCACAAAACAAGAAAAATATTGTATAAAATATAATTAACACTAAGAATACAATCACAATGGCACCAAAACAAAAGCTACATCCAAATCTAATAATGTATTGATCAAGGAACCTCCAACAAACACCTACAATTGAAATGCAAGACAACGTAAATAATGTGGTGAAGAAAGAAGCAAAATAAAAGCAAGTATGGGCGCCAAAGCCCAAATTGAAAATTGTTCCTTTAGCACACATTTTTTTAGGGGCCTAATTTACATGATGATTCGAGTCTATCAATAAGAATAACCTCAAGTGGGTTTTGGTAATTTTGTGGTTGACAATTAGGAAGATGGTGACATATTGGACGATAGTCTTGTATTTACTTATGCTCTAATATATTTCACATGTTTCAAATATATAGAGGATAAAAGTGTACACCTGGCCTTGTTTCCCTATTGTTTTACACTCACTCTTGGTCCAGTCACAAATGCAATGTCCAAATGCTAAATCTGTCCTATTTTGGGCATAAGCTACACAAACCTTAATCATATTAGCCGTCAACCTATCCCTGCCCCCAATGATCTGGACCAGCTCCCTCTGTAATCATTCACATGCCCTAGAGTTGATCATGGTCCCTGAAAAGGATTGTACCTGCAGCCTCGTCTTCCTAATCAAATCTTTTTCCCACTTTCTCAATTCAACCCTTTCAAAAACATTGATCACTACCCTCAACTTGTTTGCCAAACACTGCAAGTTAAGCATAATGGCTCTTGTATTCAAAGACAAGCCCTAGCAATCATCAATGATCATCAATTAGATCTTGTTGGCACCACATTATTTAGAATCTAAAAGTGTTACATCAGAACTTCATTAACAAATACTAAACTATCAATTCATCATTTAGGCATCCTACATTTCTGCTTGACATGTATTTGATTGTGTTGAAGAATAGAGATTAATAAATTATGAAGGAATTTTCATATTTTCCCTCTGCACGGTAACAGTGTCCCCAAGGTGCTTTTCAACAATATTTATTTTCTGATAAACAATCCCACAAGTATAAATAACGGGAAAGCATGGACGTGGCCCAGTCCAAAAGCAGACAGTCTTGGCAGGTTTCTGACAGCATATGCAATGCTGATCCAATTGCAAAAGTCGGATTTAATCATTAATCATTGCCTACATTATATAACTCAAAAGAAACTAAACAGAGCTAAATTAAAACTTATGGGTCTCAATTCTTAAATTAGGTCTGACTGCTTGTTTAAATGTTTCTATCAGTTAATCAGGCTCAACTTGCGATAGAGTGCATTTATTTCCTGAAATTCCATTGAATAGAATAAACTCACACAAGATCCTGTTTTTACCTGTTAAAAACATATAAATGTTGAAAATTGAATGGAATCATACCCAAACAAAGATCACTCCTCACAAGATAAATTTAACTCTTGTTTTAAAAAACTGAAAAAAAAGGACATCATCTAAATAGCCAAAAACTTACTTAGTAAGAAGTTCGCGCATCTGCGCCAAGTAATACTGGTTATACCCCTTCGTATCACCATAAGAGGCATCGTGACGGTCCCAGGGGGACAGATATAGACCAAGCCCTATCCCTGCCTCCCTGGCGGCCGCTGCCAACTCAGCAACCACATCACCCCTGCCCCCTTTCCAGGGGCTGCTCTTCACAGAGTAGTTGGTGTAAGCGGAGGGCCAGAGGCAGAAGCCATCGTGGTGCTTAGCTGTCAGGATGACGCGGCGGAAGCCCGCCTCTTTGGCGACCCTCACCCACTGCCTGGCATCCAGGTGGCGTGGATTAAAGAGCGAGGGGTCCGCGTGGCCAGTCCCCCACTCGCTGTCTGTGAAAGTGTTCATGCCGAAGTGGAAGAACATCGCCATGCCGCTCAATTGCCATTTCAACTGTTGCGCTGACGGAAGCGGCAGAATGGGCAGAGGGGGTGGAGTATTCGTTGCCCTTGCTGACCATGATGTTAGGAGAATCAACAATACCAATACAGATCCCATTGATTGTGGAAAGTATTGTATATAAGATTACTGTGCATCTCTCTGAAGCTTCAAAGACCGTAGATGATCATTGTGAATCTCTCGGTGTACTTGCATTATCAGTTTCATTTGAACGTCTCTTCAGGGGAAATGGTAGATCTATGGTGTTGTGTGAACTCTGAAAACGTAGAAGTAATGTTAGTTGTGGTGATTGAAGGACAGGTAGATGAATGAAAATTGTTTATTATTGATGCCAATCATTGGTGCTCACTTGAAATAAATAATAATAAAATGATGTATTTGCTTACCAAGTTTTCTTTTTCTTTTTCTTCTTTTTTTTTTGTTTTTTTATAATTTTTTTTGTTTTGGGTCAAACATCATTTTCTTTGGAAAAAATTATATAGCGTTTTCACATTAGGGAGAGAGGTCTATAGTGGAGGAGGTATATTTCGGGGTTTGCGTGGAGTGTAATATGTATAAAAAATATATATATATCTTTGCAATTTCATTAATTTTATGGTGGATCGAAAAAAAAATGTTTACACATATGTTCAACTTGTATGTCACATGTCCAATGATGAGAAGTGTAGTGGGCAAATTTTTTGGCTGTTTGGATGAGTGACCGAATGTGGGTTGAGACGACCCTATGTCCTTACGTGGCATAATAGTGCTATGTACTCACTATATCACATAGTGAGCAGGCAAAGCACTACTACTAACCTCCATTTGTTGATGTTTAACATGTGTTGCATCTTCTTTCCCTCCTAATTAGTCACATTAGCTATGTGTCCCTTCCCATTTACTTGTATGGGAACGTTCTAACTTTCCAAGCATTTGAGCATTCAATGCTTAGGAACCTTTTCTCACTCACCAACACCCCATTACCAAGAAATTTATTCCTAATGATTTATTTTAATAGGCACCAAAATATGTTTGCCTCTACTTTGTATTTTCTCATTATTTCGCCAAAAGGAGTGGTCACCAATGTTGGGTTATTGTTCATTGACCCTAAGGTTAGCATCATCCAACGAAATGGTAGCCAATGCTTCATAATATATAACATTCCTTCTCTATTTTTCAATTAACTTTGTTGAATCCTACCTTCTCTCAATGCTTTCAAGTTCCAACAACAAGTTAAATGGCATGGCCAATGTTGCAGTGTTGATTGTTAGTTTTTCACGAAGTAGTCACAAGTGTTCGACCTAAGCAAGGATTTTTATCCTCATTAAAGCAATAAACCATCACTTGTTTATTTTGGGTGTTTTTTTTATAATGGTTTCCTTGTATTTTGTTTGTTTAGATAATGAAATATGGACTTCGTGAATTTAGCTACTAACAAGATTAATTTCATATCTATGACGGTAAATATAGATCCTTTGTTTTATTTTTTATATGCCTAATTTGTACGAATGGATCTCCTTTGTGACATATTCGACTCATTGCCATCACCTTAGAATTAAGCTTCCCATCTCCACCAACAAGTGAATGTCTTTCCAATCTTTCATCACCTGATGATGATAGTAGGTGTGACATTTGTAAACCCATTTGAAGGACGGTTCTTAAATGCAATTCATTTCCTAACCTGGCTAACTCATGTGAAGGGGCAATGGCTCTAACTATAATTAGACACAATTACTTGTATTTTCATTTAGTCTAAAATGGAGACATCGATCAAACTAAGGTGTAAGAAAAGACAAATGTCTTTCCTCAGCTTGATCATTGATCGAAGACTAAAAATTCATTTGTAAAGACCCTGACATTCTTGAGATAGAGGCTATTCAAATGGTTTTAGCCTAGGATTTCATCAAATCAATGGACCATTTCAAAGTGAAACAAATATTTCTTCAAGATTTATGACATCTTTTCTCAACCTTATAGAGCTAAAAGTGTAGACTCTATTGTTTCTTTGAGAGATTTTCCATACAAACTTTCTGGTGGATGATATTGACATAGTAGTGTTGGTTGAAGAAGGTATAGGGATCCCCTACCTATGGGACAACACTAAGTTATTCTAGCCTAGAGTTGTGGCATGGAAAAAACCCCTCCTACTCAATTTGGATGCATTATCTCTTGCTCGTCACTAGCATTGGGCTAAAATTGGTCGAGATTTCCATCATTGTCTTGTGGGTGTTAAAATTAATAGACAAGTTGGAAACCACAAATCATACACAAAAAGAGACACAAGGTTTAACGTGGTTCACCAATTTGGCTACATCCACCAAAGAGTAGATCATCAATATTTATTCAGTCATTGCAGCTTACTTACATCAGGTTTTACCCTCACATATATACAATAGTCTTCAAGAGAAGATGAAGAGACAAAGAAAAGAAAGAGAAAATGAACAATAGTCTTAGTGTAGGTTACCCCACTTTGAAATAGTTTAAGCATAAAAAAATACCATATGTGATAAGGAGAGGGTGAATAAAAAAGGAAAATTGAACTAATGTAAGTAGAGCCTAAATACTTTCACATGTGGTCTACACTTCTTGCTCTCCTTATGAGTGGGTGTAATATGCAAGCTTCCAATTTAGATGTAAAGGATCACACACATTAATTATTCAACCATCTTTAACATTTGCGATGATTGCATAGATTGGTCTAGAAACCAATTGATTCACATTGAAAGCACTTCATTCCTTACGAAAAAAGAGATAACTTCATTGAAAGAAATTTGATAACTTTTTCCAAAAGAGATTTTAGTTTCTAATTTGGAGCATTTCTAGTCCATATTTCATTAACAAAGATTTTTAAGTCATCCTTGATGTTAATTTTCTTATGGACCAGTTTTTATATACTTGGAGGCCATGGATTAAAGCCCAAAACTCTTCTTCATTATTATTCATTCCAAGAGGAATAGGTTCTGAGGAGTGTATCATGGCATATTTCTAGTCTCTGAT
Source organism: Thuja plicata (assembly GCA_018584345.1). NCBI lineage: Eukaryota > Viridiplantae > Streptophyta > Pinopsida > Cupressales > Cupressaceae > Thuja > Thuja plicata. Next base: position 4,159,101 of record MU226003.1, on the reverse strand, counting down.
CAAACACCTTGCTCTCAAGACACCTAGGTTACCTCTCGAGGCCCCATCAAAGTTTAGTTTATACTATTCCATCGGGGGCAGGGACTACACAAACTAATACCTCGCTTATTTTAGAGTAGAATTCCTTGACCCAAACCAAGGAGGAACCCTCAATCCAAGACAATTGCACTACATCATAGCATCCTAGTTTGTCAATTTTGCATTCATGGGGAGTGATTGGGTCAATCTTCTATCAACAAATTCCACTTCAACCACCTCAACTTTGTTCAACATAGAGGCTATGTTCATCTGTTTCTCCTGAAATATCCTCCTATTTCTTTCCTTCCAAATTTACCAAAGAACGATGGAGGAACATTTAATCCAAAAGATACCCAAAGTTGATAACTTCTTTAATTTTGGCCAAGACTAGAACAAACTCAAAATGTCAGTTGGGAGAAAACATGACCAACCAATTTGGTGCAAAGCCAATGCCAACACTCTTGGGAGAAGGCACAACCCAATAAAAGTTATACAACAGCCCAAGTAAAAGTGCCTACTTTAGTTTCTTCAACAAAGTTTAAGGGGAATGTTTGTGAGAGTTTGTTCCTTGAGCTTAGAGAGGCTTAAATATATGTCTTTGTGTTGTATTGACCCAACTTAGAACCACGCCAAATCGAGTTATTCATTCCAGTTCTAAATGCAATGTTTATGTCATTAGGGGCTACGAAGTGAAGATCAACGTCCCTATTAGGGAAGCTAATCATAGAATCTAATCCTTCTATTTCTAACCTAAAGACTAGTCGTCAACTAGAAGAATGAAATAGTCCCTAACCTTATCTCCCTAAGAATTTTTTGAGGTGTTGTAGATCTATCCCAAATTCAAGATGTTGTCCAAAATTAGAAGAGTGTGTATTTATTGGATCTGCAAGCTACAACACAACACTTCAATATGTCATTAGATTAGTGATAAAAACATGAAAGATTAGAGAAAAAGCATATAAAAACCACTAAAACTAACATGTTGCTTCCTATCTAAGAAGAGTATGATAAATGCTATAATTGCCCTCAGATTATGCATAAATCAGTGACATATACAAGATTAGAATGGAAGATTCAATAAGAATTCAAACTAAATGCCAATGCAAAGTTCATTTTAAGTGCACCAAAAGAATGTTATGAAATTATTTAAATGATGAACTAAGAATGCATTTAGATTTCTACAAAATTAGAGCAGCATAAGATTACTTTCAAATTCTAAAATTAGGGGCCAATTGAGCTCAAAATTCATTCCTTTTATAGAAGAATTTGAGGAATGAGTG
>MU226003.1:4108965-4145360 GCA_018584345.1 Thuja plicata | reverse complement strand
GTACCAAGACGTCTACACCTACCTCCAAAACAATGTCTTACCCCAGAACCTGTCTAGAAACCAACGTAAAGCCTTCATACGTCAAGCCTCTAGGTACACAATCCTTTCCACTACCTTATACAGACGAAGTCTTGATGGAACGTTGTTACGTTGTCTCACTTCCTTGGAATCCCAGAAAGCTTTGTACGAGGTACACGAAGGTATCTGTGGAACCCACGGAGGTGGCAACAGCTTAGCTAAGAAAGTTATCTGCATGGGATACTACTGGCCGACAATTGAGATAGATGCACATAAACATGTCCAAAGGTGTAAAAAATGCTAGATTCATGGAGACCTCATCCATGCGCCAACCCAGGAACTGAATCCCATCGCATCACCTTTACCATTTTTGATGTGGGGTTTTGACCTAGTGGGCAAGATAACACCTTCCTCAGCTAATGGACATAAATACATCATAGCAGCAACAGAGTACTTCACAAAGTGGGTAGAAGCAATTCCACTCACCTACATCACGGGTAAACAGATTGCACTGTTCATGCTCAATTACATCATCTGTCGATATGGGATCCCACAGACAATCCTGACAGATCATGGTACACCCTTTCAGAACAAGGATGTCGAGGACCTATGCGAGCAATTCCATATCAAACAAGGCTTTTCCTCATTTTACTACCCGCAAGGAAATGGACAGGCCGAGGCTACAAACAAAACAATCTTGAAGATCCTAAAGAAAACAGTAAACGATTCAGGGAAAGACTGGCATCTACAGCTCATTCCTGCATTATGGGCATACAGAACTAGTGTGAGAACACCAACGGGGCAACTCCTTTCTCCCTAGTCTATGGAACAGAGGCGGTATTACCCCTTGAAGTGGAAATCCCATCCCTACGCATATCATTGAAGAACCTGATTTTTGATGAAGACTATAGAGTAGCAAGGCTCAGCGAACTAGAGTTGCTAGATGAGAGAAGGCAGCAGGCTTTCAACCACTTACAAGGCTATCAGAATCGCCTTAGAAGGAACTATCACAAAAAGGTAAAACCAAGAACATTTGAGGTCGGAGACCTTGTCCTAATGGAAAATCAAAAGAATCAAGCGGAACGAGTCAAACCAGGGAAATTCGAGCCTAACTGGTTAGGACCTTTTGTCATTATCAGCTCTACCCAGAGTGGGGCATTTATTCTAGCTACACCAGAAGGAGATCAGCTCCCCGGCTATATCAACAGCATGCACCTGAAGAGGTTCTACCCTTGAAGGTCTCAAAGGTTAAGGCATCTATCTACACATTGTCTATGTCTTCAATTTTATTCCCGATAAATTTGAGAAGAACAAAATTGAATTTTGATAGTCCGGGAGGAATTTTGGAACTTCTAGACATCTCAAAAAGGTCAATATAAGTGTTAAAAATCACTTTTTACTCATTCATTTTCACTTTTATCCTCGGTAAATCTAGAGCTCTGCAGAGAAGATGGTGGTCCCCATGGAGAAACATCGATTTGAGCTAGCATGTCGACACTAGCACCCGACCCATTACGCACAACCGGTGAGTATATCAATACCTACCTATTTATGCTTTCTATTTTTCATTTTGTTATATTTTGCAGTAGTTATGAGCCTTTAAGTTTTCAATCGCATCCTGTGTCCTGGATTGTTTCTCGTTAATCTCGCATCGCATCCAATTTTCTTACAAAATTTTGGATCACATCCTGTCAATTTAGGATCGTATCCTGTTAGGAAATTTAGCATCATTTTTTGTAAATTTGTTCCCATCCTTTGAATGTGTCACATCCTGTGAAAATGGGATCGCACCCTGTATCCCGTGTCGCATCCTGTTAATTCAGAATCATTTCCCAGATTCCCCATCACATCTAGTAAATCACGCATCACGTCTGGTATGCAAGATCATACCTGGGAAAAATAGTGTCATTTTCTGTTTAGGAGTTAGTTTCTTTCCAATTTTATTGTTTTGCTCTTTCTGAAGGCCAAAAAGATAATTGTTAGATTTTTTGTGTAGTTTCCTTAGCTAGGATACTGATGTAAACTTGTAAATGTGTTCTTTGATAGATCGATTTAGAGGTTGTGTCTTTTCAAGGACCTCATCCTTCACAATTCCTTGCCTTATCCCAATTATTGACAGACATTGAGCTGCAGATCATAGGGAATCTCAAATTGACATCACTGATAGATTTACCTAATATTAGGGTAAATCGAGGGTTGTTGACTGCTCTGGCCAAGAGATGGAATTCAGAGCACAACACCTTCCATCTCCAGACTAGTGAGATAACTGTCACCCTAGAGGATGTGTGGCAGATTATGCACATTCTAGTTATGGGTCAAGAGGTACGGTGTGAGTCGCACTCTGCCATAGTGATTGCTTCTGTACAGAGATACTTTGTAGATCCATCTATAGTCCGTCAATATCTGACTTGGGACTACATGTGCGATCAATTACCTATTTATATTTTTGGATTGATTAGAGGTATACTAATGCTTGATAGAGGTCAGCATGGATTCATGTGCGGCTGGGTAGAGAAATTATGGTAGATGGTCGTCTCTTCTCGCAGATTTGGCTGGGGGAGTTGTATACTGGCTAATATGTACAAAGAGTTAGACGATATTATCTATGAGTACTCTCAGAGTATGACTGTTGGGATATTGATATTACAAATATGGGCCTGGGAGCACATCCTAGTTACACGACTGATAGTAGATAGATAGAGAGCACCTGAGGAGCCATATGTGTACATGTGTCCAAGATTCATCCAACAACCCCATCTAGGTAAGCTGGAATACTAGCGCCATGTTTTTTATGACACCACAGTGGTCGAGTGGAGACCATACTTATATTGTGAGGAGTGGACCTCAGACAGGTGGCACATGCCTTATTTTTTTTCAAATTAGATATTTAATTGGTCATACACAGTACATTGTTGAGCGGTTCATTGCTACTCGTGTCTTGAGGCACTATGGTCGTATTTAGGGCATGTCACAGGACTTGAAAACTTACGCTTAGATATGTGATGAGGAGCCATAGTGGGGAGCCTGGTTGGCTTATGAGACTGCACAATTAGAGATCACTCAGATGGTCACAGTTGGATGGGATTACCTTGGTGATGTTGCAAATGTTGGGTGTATGGATGTGTATCTTGCACATTTGTTACAATTTCCCTTTTCTCAGTTTACAACACCAGATGAGGTAGCACCTCATATAGAGGATGCCCTTGATTATGATCCTACAGATGATAGACCAGTGAGAGGTATAGGCGGAGCTCAGAGAGATGGTAGAGGTGGGGGTGGTAGGGATGGTGACACATATGGTAGACGCCCTCCCCAGGATAGAGGTCAAAGACATGGTTGAAATTATAGAGGAGATGATAGGGGTGGTGGTGGAGTGGGTGGTAGTGGGGAGGGTAGGCAAACGAGATTCAGATTCATTCCTCCATGTATGGATCTAGGTCCTTTACTGACCAGGCAGCAACAATAGCAGCAACAAAGACCATCAGGGAAGGTGCCGAGAGGAGGAGTTGGACCTCCTAGACAGGATCCTCCTAGGGATACAGGTAGAGATATTAGCAGAGATAGAGATGTATTATCACAGTGCCAAAGAGAGAGAGAGCAGCTCAAAGCTTGTATTACCACTTTAGAGACATTATTGGTAGATAGGGACAGACAATTAGATGTTATGAGATTAGAGAGAGATGTCCATGCCCGCACAACTACTCATTAGGGACAAAGAGTTGCTTATTACTTTGCTTTATATTGTGTTGCAGTGCCACAACCGCAGAGAGTTCCTTTATATTCCACAGTCGCATAATAGTCAGAGGGAGCTATGCCTCCACCAGCTCATCATGCTAGAGTCCATGCACCACCACCTCCTCCTCCTCCAGATCAGGGAGAGGGTGGTAGTCAGATCTAATTTGTTTATGATATCTAAGATATTTTGTATATTGATCCTTCTGAGATCATCCATTGTACTGTATACATTGATACTTGTGTAGAAAGTTCCACATTTTTTATCTGAGTATTTACTAATATATATTTGAGATAGCTATTTTTGATTCTGATATGTTCATGGGTTCTCTTTGTTTGATAGATGTTTAGATTTATGCACATTGTGATTATGTACTTGGTCATTGATGATTTAGAATAGATTCATGTGATGACATCATTTATGCTCTTTGATTTATTACTAATATAGAGATGTGTTTGAATGATTCTAGATGAATATGTAGATGTATATTTTTTAGATTTTCTTTATGCAAATAAATGTATGGATGCACTTAGGATGTAAAAAGAAATGCAGTGCTTGAATGCTTTGTTTTTGTATTTTCTCTTTTTGCTATTTATGAATGCAAAATGAATGTGATGGATATGCAACGACATGGATATATTAGTAATATAGATTAAGTAGACAAACTTGGATTTCGAATGAAGCAGGAAATCATCTTGAGCTCAAACCCTTATGTTGTTTTTGTAAAATGAATCATGCAATCTTAAAAGCATCTAAATGTAGATTTCTAGGATTGTCACTAATTTGTATATATTGTAGCATTTCTATCATCATTATGCATTTGTGTAACGAACATCATCGAATAGTACAACTGCCACTAATACCCAAAAAGTATCATGAAAGTATGAATACTATGCTTATTGGATGCAATGTTGAAAATAAACCTAAGCATCAAGGCATAGAGGCCATGATGACTTGTCAGTTATCTCCTTTTGCTTTAGGAATCATCTTCTGTTCATGTGTAAAGTAAGATATGTGACCCGCAATGACCTTCAATATTCATATCCTTGGGTACATAATGTGTTGTACACCTTACTTAGAAATTGATTTAGAAACAGGCAAGGAAATTGGTTGAACCTCACCGTAGTTTACACAGGAAAAGGATCGAGATATATGTAGCTATCCACTCATGTTGATAGCTCATACCATAAATATCCAAGTTAGGTTAAATTTATAGGATCATTGAAATAATCACCATACATAGAAAACCAATAAAATGTTATGCCTCTGTCCTTGTGACTCTTTGTCTTAAAATAGACGTCATGGAGTGACTCAGAAGACATAACAATAAATAACTGATAATCAATCAAAGAAAATTTATAACTTCTTACACACCCCTAGTTTGATAACATCATCAAAATATAAAAGAGTCATAATCAAACCAAGATCAGTCTATATGTGTTTAAGTGGTATTTAAGGAATAGCGTTGATTCATTTTTCAATCACAATAGAGAAATCATCAATCGCAACTTGGAATCAAGCCATATGTTTTTATGTCCGAGTAAATGCAATAAATTTTTTCAGCAATTGCAATCCAATGTAGTGTTAAGGAACACTATTTGATTAAAGTGTTGAGAAACACTGGTATGATTAAAGTGTTGAGAAACACTAGTATGGTATATGTTACAAGTAGGTGGTGTTTAAGAAACACCCTTGTTTGTGAGAGTGACGGTTTGATGCAAGTATGAAGAAATACTATTTGTAGTAGCAAACCATCCTAGACAGGAACCTAGGACAACCTAGCAAATGCAGACCGAACATGCTAGCAGAGATGCCTCCAGTGCATAATGACTATTCCTAAGATGCAAATGCAGAAAAATCCCAAGCAATGATAGGACATTTGTAAGGAATTCAGAGTCAACCAATAGCACATGTGTGATCATGAAGGATTAGTGTCAGTAGTGCATTGATAGATGAAGCATAGAGTACAAGTGATGTCTGTTTTCCAGGTTTTCACCACTCGAAAAAACTTTTTATTTTTGCTACCAAGACACCTATTTGCGAGGTTTTTGCGAAGGCACTTTCTATTTTTCAATTTTTTTAGTTCTTTTTTCTTTTTTCCTCTTTTTTTAGTTAGTATCAAGGTGCGTGTTTTCCAAGTTTTCACCAAGAATACCTTTTTTCAGGACTTTTTCCACTATTTTTGCCTTTCTTCAGGATCAATTTTCTAATTTTTTGGGTATTTTCTGAGAACTATTTCCACTACACAAGCCCTTTCAAGCGGATGTCAAGCATAGAACTGCTTGAAGTGTAGGGTATTGATGGGATTAGGAAGGACATCTCCCTCAGGTGTTGCTCATTGATAAGCTCCAGTCCCAAAAGTTGTTGTTATAACAAAAGGCCCTAGCCAGTTGGGTTCAAACTTGCCCTTGTGTCCTCTATTTCGCTGATTTTTAGGATTTTCTCTTAGAACAAGATCCCCCACTTAAAATTTTCGTGGCTTTACTTTCTTGTTGTAACCTTTTGACATTCTTTTCTAGTACACTTTGAGATGATCGAACGCTTGTTGTCTACGCTTATCTAGTAGTTCTAGTGCATGAACCCTATTAATGTGGTATTGTTCATCTATAATAAGACCTTGGAGAGATACTCACAAAGATGGAATTTATACTTCAATGGGTAGCACTGCTTCTGTGCCATAGACTAGAGCAAATGGTGTGGCTCATGTTGGTGTTCGGATACTTGTTCTATAGGCCCATAGTGCCAGATTTAGTTGCAAATGCCAATCTCTACCAAACTTACAGTTCTATGTAAGATTTTTAGAATTTTTTTCTTTGAAGCCTCAACTTGTCCATTACCTTGAGGATAATAGATTGAAGAAAAATGCTAAGTGATATGAAACTATGTACAAAGGTCCTCGATATCTTGGTTTTTGAGCTGACCCCCATTGTTTGTTATAATAGAAGAGGATATCCCATACCTATAAATAATGTAGTTCAAGATTAACATAGCAACTTGTTTTCCAGTGGCTTTGATTAGCTACACTACCTCAACCCACTTAGTGAAATACTCAATGGTTGTAACGATGTATTTGTGTCCACTTGAAGAATTAGGATAAATTTGTCCAACAAGATCAAAGGCCCATTGCTAAAATGACTGATGTGTTATAAAAGATATGAGCTCTCTAGCTGGAGCATCGATAAGGTTTCCATGTGTTTGACATTTGTGACATATTTTAGAAAATTGCACGACATATTTTTCCATTATAGGCCAATAGTATCGAGCTCTTAATAGTTTCTTAGCCAATGAAAATCCATTCAAGTGCGATCCACCTACACCTTCATGAACCTCTTTTAATGCGTGATCAAACTCTTCTTGTTCTAAACACCTAAGAAATGTTCTGTCAAGACCTCGTCTATATAAGTTAGTAGTGATGAGGAAATAATGCGATGTTGTCTAAATTAAAGCTCATTTTTCATTCCTAGATAATCCATTAGGTAAGGTTTGATCAATAAGATAAGCAATTATTATGGCATATCAGGATTGGTCTTGGGCATTTAAGGAACAAATCACTTGGGATTTAGGTGTATCAAAGGATGGAAAGGATAGTTCTTCCACCAAGAAGTCATAACAGACTTGGTGTTCTTTCAGTTGTAACATGGATGCTAGTGTAGCCATAGCATATGTAGATCTATTTTCTATTCTTGGAATTTGTTGGAATGTGATGAAAACAAAGTACTTTTTCAAATCTTCTACTAGCTGTTTATAAGGCATCAATTTCTCATATTTTGTCTGATAATCACCATTCACTTAGTTGATAATGAGATGAGAGTCACCATACACGTGTAACTCTATAATTTTCCATTCCATAGCAAGCTTGAGTCTATTCACCAATGCTTCATATTCTGAGATGTTATTAGTGCATGAAAACATCAATTTATATGCCTTAGGTATCTTGTAGCCTTGAGGAGTGATAAATAGTACCCCTGATCCAGATCCTTGTTGTGTGAAAGAACCATCAAAATACATCTTCCACGGATATTCAGTTAAGTGCATGATTGTCTCATCTAGAAATTCTATAATGAAAGGTGCATCATCTTGCGATGGCAAATCAGCTAGTTGATGTGCTAGGACTTGTCCTTTGATAGTCCTTCTATCTACATACTCGATATTAAATTAACTTAGTATCAAGACCCATTTTGATAGTCTTCTTGTCAATGTTGTTTTACTCAAGAGGTATTTGAGAGGGTCAATTTTTGCAATAAGTTTCACTATATGGGAAAGCATGCAGTGTCTCAACTTCTGGGATGCAAAAACAACCGCTAAGCAAGCTTTTTCAATGATATTGTAGTTGAGTTCATAAGACACCAAGGTCCTGCTGATATAATAATTTGCACTTTCCTTTTTGTTTTCATTCTCTTGTGCTAGCAATACTCCAAGCGATGTATCATAGCTGAGATATAGAGTAGTAATGGTTTTACATGAATATGCACTATGAGAATAGGAGGATTAGCCAGGTAATATTTTAATTCTTTGAAATTGTTTTCACAATGCTCATCCCATTTGAAAGTAACACCTTTATGTATCAATTTTGTGAAAGGTTGCGCTCTATCTGCTAGTTGGGACATGAAACTCCTGTTGGACTGGAGTCTTCCTTGAAGCGTCCTCATTTGACTGATATTGCGAGGAGGTGACATTTCCATTATAACTTTTACCTTTTTGGGGTCCACCTCAATTCCTTTAGCTGATACAATAAACCCTAAGAGTTTTCCTGATTGGACTCCAAATGCACATTTTTTTGGATTAAGTCTTAGTTGAAATTGCTCCATTCTATCTAGTATCTTTCTCAAGTCTTCAATGTGAGTTGTTCTTATTTTTGACTTGGCTAATGCATCATCCACATAGTCCTCCATGTTTTTGTGTATCATGTCATGGAAGATTGTTGTCATAGCTCGTTGATACATAGCTCCAACATTCTTTATCCCAAATGGCATGATGTTCCAACAAAATGTTCCTCATGCACATGTAAATGTTGTCTTTTCTTGGTCCTTAGGATAAATCTTTATTTGCTTATATCATGAGAATCCATCCATGAGTGAATACATTTGATACCCTATTGTAAGATCAATAATCATATCAATATTTGGCAATAGGAAATCATCTTTAGGATGAGCTTTGTTTAAGTCCCTAAAGTCTGTGCAAATTCTGATAGACTTATATGTTTTAGAAACTAGAACCACATTAGAAATCCATCCTACATAAGTGATGACTCTTATGAATCCATCCTTTAAGATTTTTTCCAGCTCTTCTTTGACCAATAATGCCACATGTGGGTGTATCTTTCTTACTTTTTGTTTGACGAGTTTAATTCCAGGAGCTGTAGATAAGTGATGCATTATTAACTCAGGATCGAGTCCAGGCATATCAATATAAAACCATGCAAAGTTAATCTTCTTGTCTTTGAGGAATTCAGTAAACTGTATCTTTTCTTCTTCTAATAATGATTGTGCTAGGTGAACAAATTGAAGAGCTTCTATTGTTCCCAAATAAACTGGTTGTGTTGGTTCTATTAGTACTGAATATCTTTCTTGAAAGTGCTCAGGGAGGATATCAAGAATCTCATCTTTTGGCACCTCTAAGAGGTTTTCACCATCATATACGTCTTTTATTTTTACTATTTTAGAATATGATACTGCCACAACGTGGTTTTTACATCAGTTATTTGTTTCTTTTTATTTTTGAATTTGTGACTAAGAAACTTGATATCCTTCTTTGCCAGGTTCACACTCCTTTCATTGGTGGAAGAAGGATAGGGATCGCAAGCATTTAGATATCAGGCCAAAGTATAGTCATTGGGAAAGTTTATGATAGGAGTAGGGTCTGAATTGATCCAATCAATAAGGTCGGGGTTTACCAATGATAATGATTCAAATTTTTGTAAGGACAACATCGCGTTAGTGTTAAGACTATTAACTGACAAGACATGTTCTGTTAATTCGGCTTCTATAGCGTTTATATCATTAAGAGTTGAATTGTCAATATTAGGGTTGTTATTAGTAATATGTGGACCTAACTCTAGAGACTCGTCAGTAGAGATTTATCGTTCTTCTCTTATCATATTGAAACTCATATCTTGTATCCTTTAAAGTTCTTCTAGACCTAGTAAGACACCAGTGTCTTCGTCAATAATCCTAGGTATTGCTACGTCATCTGATTATGTGACAACAATAGTGTTATAGGAAGTGTTAGATCTTTCTCCTCTCTCCAATAGAGGTGAAAATTTATGAATTACATCTACCTCAATATCCATGGTAGCATCAAACATGTGATCCCATTCATAATCATGTGAGTCTGTGATTTCGTCATTAGATATGTTTAAAAACTTAGCAATAGTAACTCGTACCCTATTAGCCATTTGTGGATCAAAGTGTTGTAAATCTAGGACATGTGAATTTGTCACCAGTTGTCCCCAGTTAGGATGTACATCTTATTGTTGGGGTATTTCTTCATGAGTTTCTTCTAGCTTTTGGATTTTTGGAGAGTCTTCTTCTTCTTCCTTTACTTCTTGGACATAAATTTGTGACAACAGAGGAACATGATGCTCTAGTTGTGCTACAAAAGTAGGTACATATCTTTCTCCTTGATATTTGGGATCCTTAGTACCAATGTGTAGTAATATTTCATATGTCCAAGGTACAAGTTTTGTTTCTTCTTCTTCTTCATCACTTCCTTTGTCAAAGATTGGACCATCTCTTGAGGTAGGGTGTTTTGAATTGTTATTGAAACCTAACCCTATTTTGTCTTTGGTGCCTCTGAATTCCACGTTTATAGGCTCAATGAATCCTTTTCCTTTATCTCCTAAAGGTCCCTTCCCTTTGTATCCCATTTGTTTAAGAAGGTCATAACCTTTGCCATACTTTTCGGGAGATATCTCAACATGTTTTACTTCATTTTCTCTATGTTCCTCTTTATAGAGCTAAGACAAGACTGCTTTATATTCTTTTTCATCCTCTTGGGAAGTAGAGGCTCTAACCATACTAGTTGGTTTGTGAATGTCACGCACTTTTGATGCATTAGGTGTGAAAGATGGGGAGGATTTCCCATAAGATCTCGGAGGCATAAGAATCTTAGCCAATGATGGCATCATGTCTAGTTTGTATTCCCCTATGCTAGTTTCTTCTAGTCTTAGTGTCTTTCCAAAGCTTCTCATCACCATGTCTTTAGAGGTTTCAGGTGGGAACTCTTTTGGGACTTCATTATTATGAGAAACCATACTGTCTTCTTTAACATTGTTGCAAGTGTAGCTTGAATCTGTAGGAATTGTCACTTCCACCCCATTGTGTGGGAATTTGATGCATTGGTGGTAAGTAGATGGCACTTCTTGCATTTCATGTATCCAAGGTCTCCCTAATAATATATTATAGTCCAATGGTAGGTCAAGAACTTGAAAAATCACATTGCATTCAATTGGTCCTATTCTGGTTGGTAAGACAATGAGCCCTTTGGATGATCTTTCCTCTTCATCATAAGCCTTGATGGTTATCTTACTTCTTGAGTCAATTGTTTGTTCTGAAAGACCCAATTTCTTGATTAGATTGAGAGTACATATATTCAAACCTGTGCCTCCATCTATCAAAACACATTTTACATGGGATTTATGGATCAAGACTTCAATGTGAAGTGGTTGGTTATGTAGATTAGTCAAGCATTTGTCATCTTCCTCTGAAAAGGAGATGTAATGTGGAGTTGATATGTGATTGACCATCACCTGAAACTTGTCTACATCTATGTCTTTTGGAACATTTGTGAAATGTAGGACTTGTTCAAGAACTTCCCTATGTACTAAAGAGATCTTTAATAACTCAAATATAGAAATTTGAGTTGAGGTCCTTTGCATTTTGTCTACCAAGTTATAGTTAGCAGATGGTATAGTAACTATTTGTCTTGTCATTGTTATTTTAGGAATTGTGACAATAGGTTCTTTAGAGGATGTCGTTTGCTTAGACAAGGAGTTAACTCCTTTAATCATGACTTGTGCTTGGCTTTGAGTTACCACGTTTGAATGTGTCAATTCGTCTGTGGCACCTTTGATAGTGATCACATTGATTGATTCACTTTTTATGTCCAACATATTGATCACATTATTGTTATGAGAGTAGGTGTAATTGACTTCATTTCCCTTTCCTTTAGAAGCTTCCCCTTTTTCATAGTTAGGGAATGGTTTGTTATATGCCTTGTGATCTTCATTAGAGGTATGTCCTTCCACTTTGATCTTTCCTCCCTCAATGAGGTCTTGTATAAAGTGTTTGAGCTTAACACAGTCATTAGTCTCATGTCCTTTATTCTTATGAAAGTCACAATAAGCATTATCATTCCACCACCTTGGTTTAACTTTCGGTTCCCATGGTTTTGACTCCAGTATTATGAGGACTTTGTTATCCAAGAGATGTATTCAAAACTATATCAAGAGGTTCTCCCAATGGAGTAAATGTTCTTTTAGGTCTAGATGTCCATGGTTTACTCTTGTTGGTATCATTGTTTTCTCTTATTATTGTGGTTGTTACCTTAACTTCTTTGCTTGCTTGTAAGTTGTTTGTGAGATTAAACATAATTGGTTTAGCATTTGCATTTGATGCTTCCACCACTCCATCACTAACAACATTCTTGTTCTTGTTCCACCATTTAAGTTTGTTGTTATAGTTGTTAGATTTATTGTCATTTTGGAGTGTAATTTCTCCTTTCTCAACCATAACATCTTCGGCACGAATAACGTTATTGATCATTCTATCAAAACTAGGAGAATCTTGCATTGGTAAAGCATAGTTCATTTTGGGTACTAAGTTGTTGATAAAAATTTCCATCTTTTCAGATTTGGGTATTGCTCTTGAGTACCTTGCAAAGATTCTCCTCCACCTTTGTAAAAAGTGTATAAAGGATTCACCCGTCTGTTGTTTTGTGTTACAAAGATCCATCGTGATTACGTTATGTTGTATGTTGTAGGAGTAATGTTGGACAAATTGTTGAATTAACTCCTCAAAAGATTGCACACTTGGTGTGAGTTTGGAGAACCATTCCATAGCATTTCCACCTAGACTTCCCAAAAATAGCCTCATTAAATAAGTTGGTTCATACATGTACTCTATGCTCAGGGCACAAAATTCTCTAACATGGTCATGTGGATCTGTTTATCCCATGTATTTGTCGTATTTGGATCATGCCATGTTAGGTGGAAATGGAACCATGTTTATACTCTTGTCAAAAGGAAATGGACATATGTGTTCCAAAGAGTATTTCTTCGTTGGTTTAGTCTTTTCTTGCTTGAGTGTCACAAGTTTCATTTTCATTGGTATAATTGCTAGGAGAGTATTGAAATAGGTGTTTGTACTTCATGTTCCTTCAATCTCTCAATGTCATAGTCTTTAGGGAGTTTGACTCCAAGAGAAGCTAAGCGTAGGAAATATTTCTCTTTGTCTTCTCCTATGATCTTTTCTAAGGTTCTTTGAAACCTTCTACTTTGTTTGAGTTTGTTATACTCTTCTTCCGATACATCTTCCTCATTGTCAGAACCAAACAAAGGAAGACCATGATGTCTTTCTTCTTGACTTTCTCTATCGTTGTGGTCTTGGCTATATTTGTCAAAAGCTGCACTCCATTTGTGATGAGGTGCATCCATTTTGGGTGAGTCTTGATCAAATAGGGGATTGCGAGATGTCTCTCCTTGTTGAAACTTGAGTAATCTATGAGGTATCTCTCAGTCATCAGCAAGGTATTGTTTTTGTCTTGTGTTAACCATGAAAGCTGGGTCTCAAATTTGTCAAAAGTATTCCAATTATGTCAATAGGATTTCCAAATTATCCAAATAGGTGTGTCCAAGTTGTGAAAGAGTGTATGTGTTTGTTTAGATTGATTGACTCCAGCGTCAGAGGGTGTGAATGCCCTGATAGTGAGCTGGGAATCAAGAGTTTTTGTTGAGTGGAAAGACCACACATTTTGGGACCAATTGTGAGAATAAAAAAGGACATGCGAGGTAGACTTCCAAATAAGTTGTGAAAGAGCGACAGGCAGACCATCAAGAGCAACAAGACTAGACTGAAGATCCAAAAGGGTATCCAAAACTACTGAGCTTATGAGGGTGACACGTAAGCAAGTACCCATTGTCCTAAATGAGACTCCCTAGATGCAAGCTTTGATATACATGATGCAAGCTTATGCAGACTAAATGTGAGCTTCTTTCCCATATGTGAACCAGAAATCACTAAATGTGAGCAAGTTCCCTAGATGCGATCTTATGAAACCAAATGCAAGCTTATGTAATTTTGTGTCATTTTGTCTCAAAGTACGTGAATTTTTTTTTTTGAGAACAAATTCTGTCTGCGACTTTCCAGAGTGTTTTTGAACAACATGTAAGTCAGTGAGTTGAAAATGTTGCTTGTTTGAGGAATTTATCTTTTTAGTGCATTTTAAGACACATCAAGCAATGTTCATTAGGTGACCGAACACATCCCTACTCCCTAGATTTTAGGCATAGAATGAAAATATTTGCTCGCAGACTTAGGTACACACTCACATGCTAATCAGAATACGACCACCACCAAGCATGCAATGGCTCTAGTCATGATGTCATATTATCTGGCTCCAAATGCAAGTGAGGGCACGAAATGATGAGTATCTTGGGGCAATTTCTATTTGCCTTGCACAAATATTATCACCCTTTCAGAGATAAGCCGGGTTATTTTGACTACAAGTGTTGATTATTTGTGGGCATCCATTCACAATCGTCCCCCATAGAATTGTACAAGGCAAAATTAAGGTGTATAGCCCTATGAGTACTCAAATGTGTGTAGTCTTGCAAGTGAGATTCAAGCGGCTCCGCTCCACACACACCTAAGCATGTCCAAGGAATGATGTCAAAATTCCAAGGACAAAATTGGCTACATCTTCTGAGGCTTTGACCTTCAAGGAAGCATTTTGATTACAGTGATATGGAAGGGCTAATGTTCACCTGTCCTCACTTGGGTCATTCCTGGGAGATTTTTTCCTCAACTGACAGGCCCTCTAATGTTTTGAAAGCAAGTAAAAGGATTGGCGACTTAGGAATCTAGATTTCAGATTCTTTATAAGAAGAAGAGCATACTCTCCTATCCATGTTGTTTTCTCCTATAAGCACATCAAGTAAGTTCATTCCCTCAGATTTTATAACTCAAGACTTAATCCCCCATAACGAGTTTCTAATTTTCCAACTTGGGAAAAGAGCATAATCCTCTAGTTAGACCA
The DNA here is from genome assembly GCA_018584345.1 of Thuja plicata. Taxonomy (NCBI): domain Eukaryota; kingdom Viridiplantae; phylum Streptophyta; class Pinopsida; order Cupressales; family Cupressaceae; genus Thuja; species Thuja plicata. Next base: position 4,130,356 of record MU226003.1, on the reverse strand, counting down.
AGAATTGTGTTTAAATCCGATTATTTAAGTGCCTATTTTAAGAATTAACAAAACACTTTTAAGAAAATTTGATTGTTCAATTACTCCAAATTCTAATCAAATTTTAACTTGATTTTTGAGTTTCTAATTTTCCATGAAGGAAAAGAGCATAATCCTCTAATCATTTTAGCAAATGGTATAAAATGTGTTAAGATTTGAAAATTTGTAAATAGAGTTAAGTTGATCGCTTTAAGCAACCTGCAAACCACTAGTTAGCAGTTTTCTCCATCCTTTTGATCAAAAGGTCTTTGACAGGAACCTGCAAGAAATCATTAGGCTGCTCAACATCCAAAAACAATCAAGGTTGGAAGATTAGTAATCAAATTTCAAAAATTGCAAAACAACTAAGCAAATGTGACTGCCTTTACCAAATGTGATGCAAGAAATACGAGATGCGATTAAGGATCCCAAATGCGAGTCTTTGCAACTAAAGATGATTCAGAAATTACCAGATGTGAGTCTTTACTGGATGGGATGTAAGATTAGTAGGATGTGATTTAGGAAATCCCGGATGCGAGGTTATTTCCTAGATGCAAACCTTTGCTACAAAAGGCGATCCTTGGTCACAAAATGCGACTCTGTACCAGAAAACATAGAGCACAAATGAGTGAAAAATGACTTAGAAATGAGGAGAATTTGAGGATCAACCCCATGGTGGGTGCCAAAAATGTGTGTATTTATTGGATTTGCAAGTTGCAACACAACACTTCAATATTTCATTAGATTAGTGATAAAAACATGAAAGATTAGAGAAAAAGCATATAAAAACCACTAAAACTGACATATTGCTTCCTATCTAAGAAGAGTATGCTAAATGCTATAATTGCCCTCAAATTATGCATAAATCAGTGACATATACAAGATTAGAATGGAAGATTCAATGAGAATTCAAACTAAATGTCAATGCAAAGTTCATTTTAAGTGCACCAAAAGAATGTTATGAAATTATGTAAATGATGAACTAAGAATGCATTTAGGGCCCGTTTGTTTCACGCAATTGACCAGGAATTGGCATTTTCAAATTCTGGAATTGTTCAATTTAGTGTTTGTTTACAAAATAAAAAATTAGACTAGGTTTATACAAATTCTAATTTTGGGCCATTTTGAGCATTCCACTATTCCACCTCAGACCCTGGAATTGCAATTGAAAAGTGGAATTGGAATTGAGAGTATTATTTTGGGAAGGAACATTCATTCCCATTTTTGTATCAATAATGTATATTATATTATTATAAGGATGTATATATATACATGTGTGTATATATACACGTGTGTGTAGATATATACATACATGTATATATAGTATATATACATGTATGTATATACATACATAAGTGTATACACACACATGTATATATATATATGTATATACACACATGTGTATATATACATACATGTGTATATGTATATATACATAAATGTGTGTATACACACATGTGTGTATACACACATGTGTGTATGTGTGTATGTGTATATACATACATGTATATGTATATAGACACATGTGTATATATATACACACGTGTTTGTGTGTACACACATGTGTGTGTTTGCATATGTGTATGTGTGAAAAAACAAAATTTCGATTCCAATTCCAGTTTTTTGGAACCAAACGCAGAATCTGGATCTTCTCAGTCATCATCCAGGTGAACCAAACAGGACAAGCCCATATCTAGAATTCATTTTCAGAATAGCATAATTCCAAAATTGGCTATTCTAGCATACACGAATTCCACAAAACAAATGGGCCCTTAGATTTCTACAAAATTAGAGCAGCATAAGATTACTTTCAAATTCTAAAATTAGGGGCCAATTGAGCTCAAAATTCATTCCTTTTATAGAAGAATTTGAGGAATGAGTGGTTAAGATTGATTTGTGAAGAGAGGTGGAGATTGAATCTTTGGTGATCCATGTATGTGATCCAAGTGATTTAACTCTCATTGGCTAATGGATTGACTTTCTATTTTGCAAGTGAGGAGTTGCAATTAGGATATTTATTTAACTCCTTTTTAATTAATACTTTAGCCAACTATTTAATTGTTTTGATTTGATTTAAATAGGCCAATGTAATTAATGTGAGTTAGTGATGAAATCATTTTGATTTTAGGAGATTAAATTGATTTTAACGAATTATGCCAATATTTGAGTAATTGTCTTGACATAATTAGGGATATGATCACACTTAGGGTAAATAGGGTCTCTGGTTAGAGTAGACCAAATTAGGGTGGTTATAAGAAGCCCCACCCATGAGTCTTCCTAGAAGAGATATTTGCTATCATTATTTATGTCCCAAGATAGATAGTATGAGACTGTAGATTTTTAATTTTGCAAGATTTTTTGAGCCCTAGGCCTTCGAGGACAATTAGAGGCAGTTAGAATACTTGAATGACAATCATCTTCCAAGTATTTATCTTTCAAATTACTGGCCCATTTTTGTGGGGCTCCTTAAACATACACCAAATGATTTTTGTGTCCAAAGCCTTATTTTAAAGTATGATAACCCTAATGCCAATATCACTTGCCTTCTTTGACTTTTAGATCTTTTCCCATGACATGATGTTCATCTTTTCTTTTTCATCATTGTGTTGTCAACAAAACTTTATCATCTAATTGAGGTTTAGACTAACTTAAACCAGTAAGTTCAAGAAATATAGTAAGTACATGGACATGGATAAGATAATTAATTTCAACACAGTGTCTTTCCCAACCCAAGTGAGTCATCTGTTCTTCCAAGAATAGAGTCTAGTGTCTATTTTTGTTTGAATGGATCCCAAATATTACATATTCTAAGCTCATTGGCCAAAGGGGGTCCAAGATAATTATAGGGAGTTCCTCTTTCTTGAAATCCAAAATTTTAAGAATTTCTCATTTCTTCTTAGGTGGAGTATGAAAGATGAATATTTCATATTTGGCTTTACTCATCTCTTGTCTCGAAGCCTAGGAATATTGTCTTAATATGGAATTTGAATGGATTGCCTCTTTTATACTTATTGCACTAAATAACATTATATTTAGATATGCAATTGCTAGTGTGTAAAGGATGGAAGGGAGCTACTAACTTCTGCCCCTTTGATATTGCCTTCATAATGGCCCGACCCAACGCCTCATCCATAATAATAAAAAGGAAGGGTGAGAGAGGTTCCCCCTTGATATGGACATGGGAAACCTCAAATAATCCCATAGGTTATTCATTTGTGAGAACATAATAGTGCGGGGATGAGATACATTTATAAACCCAATTCAACTATTTTTTGTTAAAACAAAAAGCTTCCATGACTTTCAAGAGGAAGAGCCAATCTACCTTATCATATGCTTTCTTGATATCCTACTTGATAACCGTACTCTACTTTTTAGTGACCAAGATGGAGTGAATTTATTCTTTGGAAATGATTACCCCATCAATGATAGATCTTCCCAAATAAATCCTATATGTTCGTTAGTGAGATATTAGACAAAATATTATTCGGTTGATTCCCTATAGCTTTATTCATGATCATGTACATAGTATTACAAAATTATATGGTCCTGAATTCATCCAAGGAACTTTATTTAGAATAAGAGCTATGAAAGTGGTGTTAACTAATCTAATCAAGTAACCCAACTTCTAGGAGGCATCAATAGTTTCCACCATATCTTTCCCCAATGTATTCCAGCATCTCTAGAAAAATAAGTAAGGAAACTAATCAGGTATGAGGTTTTTTTTTAGCATAGCTAAAAGAATACTATCTTGCTATTTGCCTTTGAGAAACTATAATTCATTATTCTATTTTTTACATTTGTGAAAGAGTTAGTAATATTCTAAATAAATTATTGGTGTGCCCTCAAGTTGGACCCATCCTCATTGTTGAGAAGATAATTAAAGTAGGTCACAACTTCCTTGCCAATGTCCTCCAAATTTTAATAAAATTACCATATGAGGACCTAATTGATTTGATTCTATTAACATCCCTTATTTGTTTTGTGATGTTACAAAAATGCATAGTATAGAAATCTCATTGATTTATCTAGGTTTCTTGAGAATTTTGTCTCCAAAAAATCTCTTATTTTTCCAATACCTCCACATATTAGAGCATCATTTATTTATGTCTCTTAAAGTTGACCCGATCCATCTCATTCTTAAGAACCTCTTCCCCCACTTAATACAACTCTTCCTCTATAGTTCTCTTGATTTCAAAGATATTTATGAAGTGATATAAGTTACACCTCTTGATCTTCTAGTTTAATAGCTTCAACTTGGTGATGTAACAAAACATCCTAGAGCTAATTATTTGTTCACCATTCCACTAGCTTGAGAAACCTATGATCCTTCATCTATATGTTTTCAAATGTGAAAGGGATTTTGAAATACCTTTTATCTCCAAGAATTTTCAATTGTTCATCAAGAAATGATTTGATCTAGAGTAAGGTTGAATGGAGCCTTCAAAACCGAATGAAAATGAGTAAAAATCCACATAGAAGAGGAATATGTACAATTTTTCATCAACTTGATTGAACCCCAAATACCTATTTATCCATGTGGTAAGTGCAAGAAGTTGAGTCCACTTATGGTGGAAGTTTCATACTTAGCCAAATTTGTGCAATCGTGCTCAACAGAATGGGCCTCGCTTAGAATGAACAAGGTCTCGTTTAGCTTTGGGACCCCAAGCCTAAATTTTTAGAAACAAGATCCCATTTAGAACAAAATGGGATCACGTTTCAAAAAGGGATCTTGTTTAAAAAAACAATTTTTTTAATAAAACCTTCCATTAAGCCATTTATTTGTTATAATTTTAAGAAAAAAGACAAGTGGGGTCGCGTTTACTAAACGAGATCTCATTTCTCAAAATTTGAATTTTAAGCCCACTTTTGGCATTGGATTTAGGTTTGGAAAGAGTCTTAGGTATCTGAACCATAGCCTTGGACCTGGTTTGACTTGCGACTTGAAGGTCATGCTAATGTCCATACAAAATAGGGACTTTAAACATATATCTAAAGATGTTTTCTGTAGAATATTTTCACAAAATAAAAAACTCATTATAGGTGAGAGTATTTAGATTCCAAACATGTAATTTATTTTTTAATTAGATTATTTTTTCTATTTTTTTCAGTTAATTTCTACTTAAATGGTCTATAAACCTAAAATAAGAAGCTTTCTTATTATATTAATAACTTTTTTATTTTACATTTTTTGAAAAAAATTAATTAGAGACAATTCTATTCACTTTGAAGAAAGAAAAATTCAAAAAATATTATGCTTAGGTCAAATTATGCTTGCCATACACAAGGGGTATTAAAAATAGAAATTACACCCAATAAAAATTAATAAAAAATAAAATATTTAGAAAAAAAATTACAAAAATATTTCCATCAACCTTGTGTGTTACAAATGTTTTTCCAAAAGGATTCAGAAAAATAATTTCATTTAGGTCAAATTATGCTTGTCGTGCACAGGCATGGTATGGTCCTAAAAAGTGACTTTTAAAAAATAGTTTTTAGTAATGCCTATTGAAAATAAATTTGTCATATGGGTATTCAACTGGATTACATATTTAGAAAGTAGGCTTTGAGTACTAAAATTCCTATTACTGACTTTTTCTAAGATTCAATCTTTAAGTGCTTCAAATATTTAGGTCAATTGGGACAAATTTGAAAAAATAAGGAAAAGACTTCCACTTTTTGGCTAAAAAGTGGACTCAACTTCTTGTTGACACCCCATGTGTAGGTGTCATTTGACTGAGCAATTTTTATTAGATTATTTATTTCCACCCACTCTTTAAAACCCTTTTGTGTTTGGTTCTCCTACCAGTACCTCCACATTTATCACTATTGTAGAGAATGGAATTGAAGTCGCCTCCCAATATGTGACATTAATCCATGAAAGAGCCCAAACAATCCTCAAGCTTCCTTAACAAATCCCTCTTCTAAATACATGAGTTTGGTCCATATATATTGTAGTTCCATAAGTTTTATTTGGATACAATTTCATGCTTCTAGGCCTCACTTTACTATTTATGGCCTCCTATGCTTGATCATGCTTGATTTTTCTCACAATGGTTCAAATTCTGACATATTTTTGGCAATTTGGACCTCAAATCCTTAACTCTAACATTTTCAGGATGTAAAGTTTGCCTAGGGAAATCTTGTCCAAAGAAAGGGTCACCTAGGGAAACCTTGATGCGAGATAATGTTTCTTGGGGTAGCCTTGTCCCGATAATTGAGACGTAAATTCTAATAGTCTGATAGCTAGCTTGCAAGAGTGGGAACAAGTCTTCCATATCATCCTTCTTCTAAATTAAAAACTTGAATTGCTAGGGAGAGATATAAAAGAAAGCTTGACCCCCTCCCCAATTTCACAACTCAATAAAGCATTCAAGAGCTCAAGCATCTAATTCAAATTCAAGAGCAAGACATCAAGAATCATCCAAGGCATTGAAGACAAAAAGTAAAGTTTAGATATAAAGCATTCATGATGGCATCCATGATCAAGTCTTTATAACATCAACCCTATAAGCCAACATCAACATATTCATAATTATTTTGATACAAAGAAGACTTGTGAAGTATAAGCATTCAATTTTCATACCAGCCTCTTCTACATTACAACATGCTTTCATATCTAAGTCAAATTATTTTAATTTGAAGGTTAATTCCTAAAGTGGGATTTGACCTTGGAAAACCGCCATCAGCCCAAAAAATTTCCTTCTTTCTATGTACATGTGATTGTATATGAAATTACAATTTTAGATTTAGACTAAGGAGATAAAGACCTACATATTTTCCTTTTGCATATCCAAAAAAATAGGTTCAAGGCTTCCTTAATCGATGTTATCCTGATATTTTTGACAAAATTTTCAAGAAACATTTTGAGTATATTCTAATTCAAATCTTCCAATTTTGTCTGCATCCACATTTTTGTTTTCATCTAGTGCTCTTAGGTCAAGGTTTCCCCAATCGGTGTTGTCCCTCAAATTTTGACATAGATTTGGGCAATAGGTTCCTCTTTGTCTTTCATTTCTAGATCTTCTTTTGTCATCTACATATCTGATTTCTATAATTCTATGTATGCAACCCTCATTTTTCCATCTTTAGCTCTAACTTTCACATATATTTTACAAAATTGCAGTATCATTTTGAACTCCTCGTGAGGGATTGCTGAATCGACTTTATGGGCCCAATCTCTTAACCCAAGTGGATCACTCCCCTCTCAATGTAAGAGGAAACATGCCTAATAATCCTAGTTCACATGCATAAGCTGGTGAACCTATTTCTATCACCTTACCTATATTTACCAGATAAATTTAAAGATTGAATGACTCACACCTTAGCCTACAACTAATATATTTTGAACCCTCTACCAACTTTTCTAGACAACCCATCTATAATTTCCAAAATATTGCCACATCCCAGAATCACCAATTTCTTGAAATGAAATAACTTTCCATATCTTGATTTTCCTTCCAAATTGCTCCAAATCAATGTTGACCATTTTTATCTCTTGGATTAAAAATCTGTCACTTTTCTAGAGATCAATTTTGTACTTGACCAAGTTTTATTTGTTAAGGGCATTAATTCTCAAACATTCTATGATAAGAGCCTCATGATTTGCTGGGAAGGGGGCCTCCTTTCCCTGATCTAAGAAACATAATGATTTTCACCTGACCTTCAACATCCCTTTTTAAGATCTCCTCCCCTGAAAATATTTTCTTCGTTTGAGTTTACACTTTTTGTAATCTAGGGTAGATTTCTAGATGATCCCAGCTTTTCTAAAGTTTTCAATCAATTTATAATTTATATCTAACTCAATTTTTTCTGCAAAGAGAAAAAAATGTTCTTCCTAAAACAAATCTCCATCCTCTAACCCTACTCCTTATCATTCTACACAAGAAAGATCATCTTGGTCTACTACCTTAAACCCATCCCCAAATCCATCCTAAATTTAATTTGCAATCTCTGATGGATCTTCATCTTCTTCCTCAAATTGAGAATGATCCCTTTAGGGGGGGGCTCTGATCTCATATGATTGTTGGATTGAGGAGGTGTTTTTTTCGAGTTATGTATTGATTTATCCTATGGGCTTGAAACTAGCATTTACAAATGTATTTGATTTATTTCTTGCTTGTATTACATGATAGATTGGGGAGGTAATAGATCTCACCCAAGGGTTGGTAGAATATATGATATCTTTGAAACAAACTCCTAATTAGAATCTTCATGAATCACATCTCCATTACTATTGTTGCCAACTTGATGTTCTATAGATGCTGCCACATGTTCCAAAATCTCTAAATCATCCATAGGTTAGAGAAAATAGAAGGAGGATCCTTTGAAAAAAAATTCCCCACTCTTTTTAGATCCACTTATTTATATATCTGAGAGTACCCCTTTCTTGTCTATTCAATAAAACTTTTTAAGACCATCATCCATTCTCAGAAATGATCTCCAACCATCCCAAACCCCTACCTCGTAATAAATTTCTACACAAATCTTAGCCTTTGATCCCACTCTTCCATTGATTAAGTCCTCATATACACCCCAAAAGGTGCCTTGGGCTTCCCAAAAATCCTCAACAACTCAACATCCCAATATTTTGAGGGCATATTAGTGAACCTAACCCAGATCAAGGATTTCCTAATATAATATTTGAAGAGGTCAAAGTTTTCTTCCCACCCCAAATTGCATAAACCAAAACCTTCAAATAAAATGAATTGTTTGAGAAAGGTCTCATCCCATAGTTCTTGAGAGATGTATTCAACCAAGAAATACGAATTTGGGAGATCCTACACTTGCCTCGTTTGTAAAATATTTAGGCTACTAATATGAAATCTTCTTTCTTGGGAAACCAAAACCACCCCATCTAACAAAAAATGAATTATTTTTTAAGCAATTTATTACTATAGAAAGGGTGTTTGATGGAATAATGAGGGCCTTTCTCTTCATCAGCCTCAAATAGCTATCTTATATCTTTGAATTATTTCTCAAACCACTCATTCCAATCTCCCTAAATTCTCTTTGTTTCCTTTTCCAATTGAGGACCGATCTGCCAAGTGTTCATCTTGAAGGTTGTATTTTCCTCCTCCACCTAGTGGGATCCTATTTGCCTACATGGAAAGAGATGGAATAACTTATAATTTCCTATTAATAATTTTTTAGACTTCTTTACCTTGAGCTTGCATGCAAGCAATTTTTTCTATTTAATGTTTTAAAAATTGATAAGATTTTTTTTATCACATTTATTGGTTTACTTTTAATATTGATGATATTTAAGCCATAAGATGCAATATCCCTAGAATTTTCACTTGATGTGTCGCTTCTAATCCTCATTCATTTAGGAGTCCCTAAAGAGATAATTCACATAAGTTTTACATCTAGAAGCTTTTACAAGTCAATAAAACATTCCATTATTAAATTCATGTTGAGGAACATTGTAATATGTTAGAAGGAATTTACTAAATAAAATCCACCATTGTATTTAGAACCCTTTTTTGTTTTACATATTGTTTGGTGGTGTGTTTTACTCATCTTCATCAATAGTAATTGAGATTGTTGGGTGGTATGATTGAAATTTTAAGGAGGCATTTGAGATCCTCCTGTTGTAATTGAATTAAATTATAATTTTGATACCAAAACATGTAAAAAAGGTTCTTATAGTGTTTTATAATGTTGTTCATAACTATATGTTATCTTTTTGTTTGAGTATTTACTATTCTAGTTCATATTCTTGTGATTCTCTCTTAAATATCTCAACTTTCAACAAATTATTTTCTATTGTAGAATCAATTTTTCTTACTCTTATTGTCTATATTGTATAGGACTTTTATAAATGATCAAATCCCCACTTTGTAAATTTTATGAATCTACTATGAGCATGCTAGGAATAAAAATGCGCCCACACCAACATTAACAAATGGATTCACACTTCTAGGAGCGTCGACCGAATAGTGCTCATACATGTTTACATAAATTTTATGGTTTTATTTTCTGATAGATATGGGGCTCACACACTCTCTTATGATTATTATCAATCTTTTACCAGCGATGAAGATACGATTGGAATTCAAGCATATTGTCTTTGAAAATATAATATATACCAACTCCTATTAAATAAATTATTGGTTACAAGCTAATAGCCTGAGTTAAAACTTATTTTGTAAACATACTTTTATCAATTTAATCCAGTGTTCAATTTCTTTGGAAACTAAACTCCTGAATAAAGTGCTAAAACTATGTTTGTAGTACATGTGCACACCCACCCACATTAATAATTCTCAACTCTCTAATAAGATCAAATATTTAACTTTAGTAATGGTGTCCTTAAATTGTAACATCATAAATTGCAATCTTATATAATTTACAATATATTTTGTGCCCTTGCATTTGTGTGTGGTCTCCTAGCTCTAATCCAAGCCTATTTTTTGCCAAAACACTAAAAAAATGATGTCATATCTTTACACAGTGATCCATATTTTTGTCTCAAATTGTGTGCACATAAACTCTTGCTTGATTTCCTTGTTTTGGTAGGTCAACGATGCCTAGGTCACCCTTTACCTAGTCAATGGTGCTTAGGGCACCGTTGACCCACCAACTCAGGCCCAATTTCAAATTTGTCACTATCAGGTTTACGTCAGTTGTTCCTTAATCCTATTATTTCAATGTTACCATTGGAGGTCATCTTAAGCCATCAAATACCTTAAGAACCCTATATAAGAGCATTCTTTCAATTTATTTTCACATTAATAAATCAAATATCATCAAAAGCATTTAACAACACTTCAAGTAATCAAGGTGACATTTCATCCCCATCAATATCCTTTAAGTCTTCTTTGAATCTAAGCATTATGGAGTAGCAAGTTACAATGATCTTCATGCAAGAATGTCTTTGTGATTGATCTCCTTTATGTCATGCATGTTATTGCATTGACATATGTCATCATATTCAAAGAGCGTTACATAAAAAAGTCTAAAGTATAAGATTCAACATTCTACTTTAGAGCATTCAAATCAATTATATTTTGTTTTAATTTCATGGTTAATTCCAAAATTGGGGTTTGACCTAGGAAAACCCCCATCAACCCAATATTTTTGCTTCTTTGTAATTATAGGTGATAGGGTTAGAAGACATGGAGTTGGTATAAAAAAAAACAAAAAGATACCTACATGTTGAGCTTTTTTAGGTCCAAAAAAGCAAGGTCAATTTTGATTTGCATGACATTGACCTCTACTTTCCTAATGGAATTATTGGGGAGTTTTCAACAGTATTCTAATTCCATAAATGCAATTTTCATCTACTTTCGACACTCCTAGGTCAGGGTAACCCCACTTACATGTTGAGCTTTTTTAGGTCCAAAAAAGCAAGGTCAATTTTGATTTGCATGACATTGACCTCTACTTTCCTAATGGAATTATTGGGGAGTTTGCAACAGTATTCTAATTCCATAAATGCAATTTTCATCTACTTTCGACACTCCTAGGTCAGGGTAACCCCACCCAAGACTGACCTCCTAATCTCATCATAGATTCTAGATAAAAGGTTCCTTTCTATCTCACCTTTCCAAATCTATAACCCTTGTTTGCGTTTCTATTGTGAAAAATTGTATGCATGTTAAAAGCCCTAAATTTCTCATCTTTGGCCCTATATCTAACATCCACTCACATATTTTGCATAATAAATTTTCACTCAATCAAGGAGTGTTGAATTTTCCTTGTGCTTAATCCTTTTTAATCAAATATAAGGTTGAGCCGATTGGATCCATTCTCCTTGATTTAATCAAGGGAAATAGGTCTATCCATGCATAAACTAGTGAACCATATTCCACTATTACATTTTGGCAAACCCAATGTATCCTATAATTACTTTTGATTTTGATTTTTAAATATGATTTGTATGCATTTCATTAAGTTATATTTGCAATATTTTCTAAAATGTATCATTTTTGAGCATCTTATTTGAACATGGGGCATTTCATGAATGGAGTTATTATCTTCTTTTGCTATTTCAATTTTAAATTTTATTCAAGATCTTCAAAATGTTCATTTTTACGCATATGATGATAACTTAGTTCTTCCTTTCATCCATAGTTATGATTTTCCCCTCCTAAATTGATCTCATCCATGAGGACATTTTGATGCAATAAGACAATATAAACACTTCTTTTAAATTTTCCCTCCTAATGAGGATGCATTAAGGAATTATTTTTATCGTTAGCCTAAAATGTACCTCCCCTACGAGGATCAAAATGTGCAAGAGGATGGTATTATGTCTATTTTTTTAGTGATACCTCAATTTCTATTTATTTTAATTGCACACCCTCTAGAGATGAAGAGTTAATAAGTTATGTGGGTCCCTCTCTTAAATTTTATCTTACTCATAATGATATTTTGGAACAAGAATATGATATTATAGATGCCTTTATTAGTGTCACTCTACCTTTGTTATACCTAAATGACACATCTCCTAGAGATAAAGCATTTTTGAAGGTTTGAATGATTGTAATCTTGATTTTGATTTATGTGAGATTGCATTTATGAAAAACAAAATCAAATCAATTTTACATTCTCATAAACCTTGTGGTGTGTTGGATCCTATTTATATTTTGATGTGTAATGTCATGTAGATGTTCGTTCCATTGGAGAATCCACATATTATGTTTCATTTATTCATGATTATAGCATAAGGACATGAAGATATTTTATAAAGAGTAAATTTTATGTTTTAAGCTTATTTAAAAAATTTAAAGAACTGGTTGAATTTTAGATTGGAAAGAAAATAAAAATGTTTGAGGACTAATAATGGCGATGAATTTTTTCTAATGATTTTAATTTTTTTTGTAAATATTGTGACATTCATAGATAAAAGAAAACTTTGTATTCTCCACAACAAAATGGAGTTGCAAAAAGGATGAACAATAAATTAATAGAGAAGGCTAGGAGTGTTATAAGTGGTGTTTGCCTAGATTAAAGGTTAAGGATTGAAGTTTTTGCCACATCTTGCTACCTAATCAACAAGTCTCCTACATCAACTTTTGTTGATAAAACACCTATGGAGGCATGTTGGAGTCTTAATCCTTCATTGATACATCTTAGATTTTTTGGATACTACGCATATGCATATGTGCCAAAGGAGAAGTAAACAAAGTTGGAGAACAAGGTTGTGAAATATATGTTCATCGGATACAGTTATGGTGTACAAAAATATGAGCTTTGGGACCTTGTTTCACATAAGATGATGCATAGTAGAAGTGTTATTTTTAGAGAACCTAATCATCCTTTTGTTACATTATATCTAGAAAAAAATAAAAAGTAAGATGTGATTCAACTACCTTCTACACCTAAGAAAGTTGAATCGAGACTCCTAGATAGAAAAGAAGTTGAGGAGAGCTGATCAAGATTTTAATCTTCAAAAGAGGAGGAAGAAACTCGAACTCATCTTGTTTGAAGTTCTAAAACAAATATACAACCACCTAAAAGGTATTCTCCTGGTGATTAAAGATGCATTTTTGCATTGATTCTTAGTGTAGATGAACCTAGATCTATATAAGAGGCATTGGGTATGAATGATGCAGAATCCTAGAAAATTTCTACAAATGAAGAAATGACAACTTTTAAAGATAAAGAAATATGTGATGATGTACTATTTCCTGAAGGATGAAAAATTATTTATTGCAAATGGGTGTTCAAGAAAAAGACTAGTTCAGATCGAGGTATTGATAAATATAAAGCAAGGTTGGTTGTAAAAGGCTACTTTGAGGTTGAGGGTGTTGATTATGGTGAGATATTGTAAAAATGAGATCCGTTAGATTTTTTATATTTATTGCTACTGCTTATGATTTACAGGTTGAGAAAATAGATGTGAAAACTAATTTTATTCATGGTGATTTAGAGGAGGATATCTATATGACACAACCACAACACTACGTGGTGAAAGGTAAAAGTAATTTAGTCTGTAAATTGAAGAAATATTTGTATGGCCTAAAGAAAAGTCCTAGGATGTGGTACTATAAATTTGATACATATATCAAGTTTTGTATTTGAGTGTTCTAAATCATATCATTATTTTTATTATAAATTGATGGTGGTAATTTCCAGTGCATACCATTATATGCTAATGAATTATTATTTAGTGGGAAAGGGAAATGTTTGATTTTATAACTAAAGTCTTAGCTTGCTTCCAAATTTAAAATGAAGTATCTTAGTGCAACTAAACATATTCTTGGGATGGAAATAAGTAGAGATAGAGTGCACGTAAAACTATGGCTAGGCTAGAGTAAGTATGCAAACTCAGTTTTATAGAGTTTTAGCATGTAGGATTATAGATCATTATGTGTTCCTTTTATAAGTACAATGTAGTTGTCTATTTTAGATTATCCTACATCCCATTAAATATGGAAGACATGAACATGATACCTTATCAGAGTGTACTTGTAAATTTGATGTATGCTATGGTGTGTACTAGACCATACATTGCCTAAGTACTGATATTTCTTTCTAGATATATGTCTAATCCTGGTAGAGTTCATTAAGATGCATTTAAAAGAGTCTTTAGATATTTGAAGGGTACCTTAGAGTATTCTTTATGTTATCATGGTAATATGTTAGCAGATAAAATTTCCCTTGATATTCATGGCTATATGGATTCAGATTGAGAAAATGATATTGAAAGTATAATATCCACAAGTGCTTATGTGTTTACAGTATTTAGTGGTGTAACAATTGGATGAATAAGAAATAGGCTATAGTTTTTTTGTTCACTAATGAAGCTGAGTATGTGGCAACTACTCATGTTTGTAAAGAATCCATTTGGCTTTAAAAACTATGTTCAAATATGGGAATAAGCAAGGAGCAGTGACAATTTATTGTGACAGTTAGAGTGTGATCTGCCTAGCCATAGACCTAACATTTCATGCCAAGACCGAGCACATTGATATTCAATACCATTTTTCCAAAGATATGGTCGAGGATGGTAGAGAAAAGCTTATTAAGATATAAATCTGGATGAATGTTACAAATTCAATCATTAAGGTTGTGAGCGTAGAGAAATTTGGATGGTGTTTAAAGTCTATGGGCCTCATGGCCCCTAGCAATTAGATTATGGTGTAGATACTCCCTTTACTCTTGCAAGGTGTTTGAAAAGTGGGAGATTGTTAGGAAAATGTGTCTCAACCTTGCATTTACATATAATTACTTTTTATAGTAAGTTTACATTTCAACATAATTTTTTTTAGACTTTCCCCAAAGGTTTGGATGAGCTATAAAGCATGAATGTAAGTTTTCATTACAAGATCATGTTTAGATTTGAAGGTATTAAAGTTTTCATTTTTTAAGTTATCAAAGAAAATATTCAAAGTCAAATTTGAAAACCTTGGAGTCTCCAGAAAGGGTCAAAAGTGTTTGTAATCAACGTAGAAGGCTATACATTGATAGTGCACATCATGATATTTCTAGGACTTCAAGCAATTCAAAAATAAGACACTCATTTCAAAAGTTATGACCTCTAAAAGTCGGGTCTCCTAAAATAGGAAATGAAAAAAATGTGTCAAACACATAAATAAGCTATAAAAAGGAGTTACATGTGTTGGTGTGTGTTTTGACACATCATAGGAAATATTTTATTGGAGATAAGATGGGTGTCACTTTATAAGTGGTTTTTGGCCCATGGTTTTGTAATAACATTTGATGGTTTCATGTATTAAATCTCCTATATATTAGGTGCGTAGGATGAAGGGTGTGTGTAAGAGTCTTATGGCTATTCAGTTACCTCTGAATCTCTAGTTGGTGATACTCATATGAGAAGCTTTAACTTCAAGTATATTGTAATATGTAATTGATTTTTTAATAATGTATTGGGTGGCTTTTGGGGTGTGGGTTTTTTCTCACGAAAGGATTTTCTCCATGTTTTTATTTGGATTGTGGTATGCATGTTATTTTTGTTAAGTATTTGTAACTATTGTAAAGATCTGAGAATTTTTTACATGACCCTCCCCTCAAGTTTAGTGTAGGAAGTTGTTTCTCTACCTTAATTGAGCTTCTCATTTTTTTATAGGCATGGTGAAGTTCTTCCTTAAATCTACATAGTCTTCTTCATTCCATGCCTCTTCTTCTTCTCCTTCCTCTTCATTTTTATCATTTTTAACTTCCATTACCATGAATAGTATTTATTATCCATCACTGATTTACCATTATTGGATGCTTCTTCCAATGAGCCATTTATCCTCTTTGAAGAAGAACTCTTCTTGTATTTTTGAGAGTTCTTCTTCTTCTTGTGTCTATTCTTTTGATGGTGCTTTTTCTCCTTCCTATTATATTGTTATCTTCATCCTTGATACTTCCAATTTTATCTTGTGGACACTTGGTAGAATAGTGTTCAATTTTTCCATATTTAAATCATTAAAATGAAAATTTTCTTTATATTTTCTAATTCTTTTCATTAGCTTCTTGTCCATCTGTTTTATTGCATGAACTTTTGCTTAGTTCATATGTTTTTTTCTTTTTCCATTTATTTATGATTTAATAATTATACCTCCTTTCATTATGGTTTATCTTTAATCCTAATTTTTTAAGTGGTGAGGATCCCATACAACCTGTCCTTTGTTAATTTATCTAGATCTTTCATTTGTTCAATCCCTAATACTTTGGAGTCAAATGTTAAGGGAAAGAATATTAGAATCTTTTGAAAAAATATGGCTTCCTAAGTATGTTCACCAAGTCCTTTGATTATGTTTAAAATATCATCAATATGAAGAAAATAAGAGGCTATAATTTCCTCTTCTTCCATTTGAAACTTTCAAATTTCCTTTGACGAGTTTGAAGTTTCGCCTTATTTACGTCATCGCCTCCTTCATACTTCTCAACTTATTCCACAAGTCCTTTTATAACTTGAAATGTATGCTCTTTATGAACAAGATTATATTATCCCACATATAATTACATGTTTATCTTTCTCATTATTTTCATTCTTCTTCTTTCTAGCTTGATCTATTGGGGGAGTCGAAGGAGGTGTGTAACTATCTAGCATGGATTTCCAAACATCATATCCTAGAGCATTCAAGGAGGTCTTCATCCTTACGCTCCAAAAGGTATAATCTTTCTCATCAAATAATGGTGCCCTATTTTAAGAGAAAATGTTTCCTTCTTTACCCAACACTAGTTCTCTTATAGGCCTACCTTAAAGAAGTTAGGCTATATTCGAAGGAACCTGCTCTTATAGCAATTGAAGAGAACAAAAATGTATTGAGAGTTGGGGTGAATAAATATGTAGATATTTTTTTTCCTTTTAAAACCTTGATCAAATATAGTAGCAATGCTTTATAAAGCTTAAACAACACATATGCAAGATTTAGCAAATAAGGACACCAAAGAATACAAAATTTATATAGAAACCCTAATAGGAAAAACCACAATAAATAAATTCTTTTATATTTCTTCTTTTACAATACTTGTACGCACCAACCTATTAGACACACCAACCCTAAGAAACTCCAATTTCTTCACTTTTTAGGGACCATCCCCTAAATATGAAACACCAATTTCACAAATATGAAGCACCAACTTCACCAAAATGAAGTACCAACCTCAATATCAATTTCTTAACTAAATTTTTTTTATAAGATACTGCCAAAAATTAATCAAATATTGATCAAACATTTCTATAAGATGATCAAAATACTTTTTTTGTGTCCTAAATTGTATCCTTTTACAATTCTGTTCCTTATTTAGGCCCCATTTTAGTGTCAAAGGATTCTATGCCCATTATTATATATTCAACCTCGATTTTTTGCATATGTTTGACATCCCCATATCAAATTAGACCCCAACCCTAATATGATCTTGTTTTTAATGGTCAAGGGTGGTTGTGTGGGTCAGGGGCGAGTTGGGTCACCCCTAACACCAAACAATGGGCCCAAATTTGAATCTCTCAATATTCTTTTTATTTTAATGGGATCCTCAAATCCATGTCGGCATCATTTGAGTTTTGCACCCCAAAATAGCTGTGTGGTATATATAAAAAGATACCTCCCTCATTTTTGCATCTTATCACGAACCTTGAAATTAACTTGAGAATTCATTAGGTACCAAGAGCATTTAAACAAGGATAATCCAATTCCAATAAAGTTAAATTCAAGCATCAATCATGGAAGACAAGGAGTAATGTATAGATCTAAGCATTTGTGAAGGGATTCATGTTCATCCTATCCTAGATCCAAGGTCAAGACAACACCAAGGAAAAATTCAAGAATCCTTATGAGAAAATAAACATCACAAAGGTTTGTGAAGGTATAAACATTCTATCAAGCCTCTACTTCATATCAACACACTTCTTTTCAATAATTTTCATTTCAATTTTAAGGTTGACTACTCAACTAGGGTTTGACTTAGGCAAACTCATTTCCACAAAACGTTTCCCCATTTTTGTGGGTGCAAGAAATAGGTGGAATTAATACAAAAGGAACTATAGGAAGTTCTAGCTGAGAGTTAAAATTTTATATTTATTTCATTATAAATTATAGGGTCAAAGGTGAATGGACTCACCCTGATCTCTATTCACCCCTAATCCTCCTAGTCACCCTAGCCTACCGTTTCAAGTTTAAATTCAGATTATAGGTCATCCGTTGTCTCTACTTCCCATATCTGGTCTCATAATTGGGTTTTCAGTATGCTATATGTCTACATACACAAATATTCATATTTATTTCCATTCTTTCCCTAGAACTTGCATTTTCCACTTTCATTTGCATAGTCATCTTACACAAAAGTGAAGGATCACTGCATCCGCTCAACACTTGAGCCTCCTTGAGCCTAGTGGATAATATTCCTTCCAATATGTGATATAAGATATGTGTGAGATTTCTATTTTTTCCATTTATCTCAATGAACATCCTCACCCCTATTTTCTTTCATTACATTTTGGTGGTCTTGACTCCTTACATTTCCATTCTAATTTGGATGATTAGATTTGATATACATAAAATTTATAAGGTTATATGTGCAATCATAGATCATATTTTTCATATTAGGCCTTGTTTTGCATAAACTTGATGAATTCTTTATTCTTTCATGTTAGAACTCATTCACACTATTACTTTCTTTCATGAAATGTTTATGTTGGAAATAATGGAATGGTGTATACTGAGAGGGGATGGGTGAATCAGTACCCTTAAAATTTTTATCACTTAACCTTAATCATTTTAGTAATCAATTGCTTGTATTACCAACCATATGTGTTATTCCATCTTATGCATGCAATATCAATTCATAAACTCAATTAGCATGTAAACATTCATAGAAACATTCATGAAATGTATTGACACATGACACAAGATTTGGTAACGTAGAAAACCCCTGTTAGAAGGTAAAAACTATGGCGGGGATGAAATCCACAAAACTTCACTATCTGCAGAATGGAAGGGACTGGTTAAAACTTACAATTTTGATCACTTTTGATGATATGCCCTGTTAGAAGTATCATGTAGAGACTGGTTAAGGTCTACTCTCTTAAGAGCTTTAGCAACACTGTTCAGTGTGCACTCAGTTAAGAGATTTACAAAGGATTGTTAAATCCACCTTTCTCAAGGATTTCTCCTATTTTCTACACTTGTTAGAATGTAGTCAAAAATATTCATTGAATTTAGTATATGCAATCTAGAATTGCTAATTATAGATCCAATAAAGATTACATGTATATTTATCACCTATAGTGATTGATCAATACCTCTATTCTGCTCGGTAGCCTTGAATCTAGTTCTTGATAACCTATTTCATCTTTCGATGTTCTTCTGCATAAAACTCTCAGTTTGATCCATAGATGTGCTTCTCGGCTACAATCATCATCACAGACATGTTCTGATTGATTACACATCTATTTATACAATGAGTTTTACCTAAATGAGTTTCACGCATAACAATGATAACTCTATGATCAAAGGTTTACAACTTGACCTTGATCTCCTAGTTTGCATGTTTCTAATCAGTTAGATTGATTAAAACAATTATAATTACATTGCTTGTCCCTCAAGAAATGGATTTAAAGCTAATCAAAAAGCTAAATATAAAATACAAGTATTTTATCTGACGTGGAAGTCAGATCCACATTTCTCAGGATTTATAACTATCTCTCGGTAGACTAGTGCTCGGGTTGCTCTGTAGTCTGTCAGGTTCCTCTGTTATCTGTTCTGTCGGGTTACACTATAATTTTCTTGTCGGGTTCCTCTATCATTTTCCTCTGTCGGGTTACTCTTTTGGGTTCCTCTTGTAACATTTTTGGGTTGCACTAGTAAACTGTCATCGAGCTCCCTTGTGAACTTGTCTGTCGAGTTGTACTAAACCTATCTTTTGGTGTTGGTGTTACCGACGGTTCAAAACTATTTTTCCTTTCATAGGGTATGTGCACCAAGATGGGGGACCAAAAAGGTGCCAAATACCTTTTTGGTCCCCATCTGCGCTTAGGGCGCACACCCTATAGGGCGCATGCTCTATAGCGTGCATGCCCTATGGTTTGGGAAATTCAAACCATAGGGCGAATGCCCTAAAGGGCGTGCGCCCTAATTTCTTTTATAAAAATCTTGGGCAGCCACTTTGTGGCTCATTTTTATTCTCCCAAGTTGTTGTTTTCCTCCTCATAACAGCACATATGCAATTCATTGTGAGGCTTGCTCCATCAAAGTGAAGCAAAAATGGATCCACGACATTAACAAGGTCGAACCGGAAGAAGAGGTAAGTGATTCTACAATCATGAATGCTATTTGTTTTGAAATTTAGGTTTAATTTTTAGTTTTTTCTTCAAATTTGATTGTGAAATTCTCTTGTCTTCAATTTTATGTTTAATTAGAGTTTTAAAATAAATTTTCTTTTAATTGTCAGGAAGAAATGATATCCCCATAGAAAATCCTCAACCAAACCCTCCATCTTCTCCTCATGAACAAATGGATGCTGAAAATAACCAAGAAAATGAACCCCACCCGCCCTCACCAATTGAGAAACCTCCTCTTGGAACACATGAAAACTTGATAAACCAAATAGAAAATGGGAAAATAGAAATAGAATATTTAATTAGGAGGTTAAAAGATTCTATTGGTACAAATCCTAGAAGGGCAACACTTTCAAAATCATTAGAATTGATCTTGACCCACATAAATTCAGTTAGTGGGCAACTAAATTTATGGCACAACAAAAGAGAAGAACAAAAATAATATTATGCAAATAAATTATCATATGAGGATGTAAAAAAAAAAGAGATCACAAAAGCCGACATTTGCTAACTTTTTAAAAAGCCAGGGGAAATTGAAACTCTTAAACCCACAACAAGGAGGATCCCAATTCATTGGTGCTTGAATGAAGATATAAAAACAAATTTTTGGGACAGATGGTGGATGGTCTTTGATTC